>WTXE01000103.1:0-106850 GCA_022496225.1 Russula aff. rugulosa BPL654
ATGCGACTTTTTTCTTCCTTCTTGAGATTCGAGAGACTGTTTGAAATCTCCTCGGCGCGCGTTTCCTGAGTAATGCAGCCAGTTAATGAGAATCGTAAATGGATAGCCAATACATGTTACCAGCTTCTCATTTTCGTCCCATTTGGTCTTCATTGACTTGAACTTCTTCTTCGCCGCATCCTTTTTACCATCGCGCTGCTCATTTATACGTCTGAGCCGTGTCTCGAGGTGTTTCTTGAAGTCATGCATGGGTTGATTCTTTTGCTGCAGTGTCTGGACGCACTTGTGGAGGGCGCGCTGTTTCGCTTTTGCTTCCGTATAAGACCGTTTAGCTTCCATATATTCCATAAACGGGAGAATAAGTTCCAAGAGCGCAATCTAAAGTGGCCGATGTAAGTGACCTAGGAGGAGAACGATAACAAAAAGCCCACCTGACGCTCTAACTCTTTGCGCTCATTAAAGCGTTGAACATCGCGTTCAAGCATCGCATTGCGATCCTCGAGGGTCTTTAGTTGTTGCTTTTCCGAGTTAAGGACCTGGAGTATTCGGTGAGCACACTTGATCTCGGGATGATATGTCGGGTACAGCGCCCACCTCGCCTAATTGAGCCATCTCCTTCCCGGCAGTGATGAGAGTATCATGCCAGTTTGTTAAACGAGGGTCACCGGCGGCGCGCTGAGTCTCACGTAAGAGTTGCTGCGGCGACATGTGGGCGAACTCGGAAACTTTGTCCTGAGGTAAGAAAGAGCTGAAGGCGAACTCCAAGTCAGCCGCTAGTTTCTAGGCAACGTGAAGACTTACCAAAGGTTTCCAACCTGAACATTGAGTTCATTCATCTTTTGCGTAACTTCACGACCTGTAGCAGCCTGACCGCTTAGTTGGTAGGTAGATCCCTTTGACGTAGAGCTCAGGTTTCTGCGGACAATGAGGTTCTTCTTTCCAATTTTGCCTTTGAGTTCTATTTCTATGTAACCATCTGTGGCTCCAATCTTGACAAAGGAGTTCAGTTCGGCTGCGCGACCAAGAATCTTTTTGGTCACTTAAAAGTGGGTACTATAAAACGAGGTGGTCTGGGATATCTTACACTGGGCGGCCAGTTAAGGCCGAGAGCAATGGCGCAAGCGATGCTGCTTTTGCCGGTTCCGTTCGGACCAATGATCATGTTAAGATGAGGACCCGGACGGAATTCGACATGGTCGTAGGTCAGAAAGTTGTGCAGTTGAACGCGGATGATTGAGCCTGGAACATAACTAGAAGAAAATGGTGAACACTTGAGACAAAGAGAGTGACGGAACGGCACACCCGTCTGCGTCCCTGATGAGAGGCTCAAAAAGGGTTTTGATCTTCTCCGCCTTCATCGGTACTGGAACCCCCTCGCCTTCTGAATTCAATCTGGAACGCTTGTGGCCTTTTGGCGATCCCTGAGTAACCCCATCCTCTTCTCGCTCATCGCCTGCGTGTGCATTTGACAGGTAGGAAGGGTCATCACTCCCATACGCGTCTTCATCGGTCTCCTGAACTTCGTCGGCGCGAGCTTTGCCCTTTGGAGACATTTTTTGCGTGTTCCTCAGTTTTCGTCACGGCCGAGTTGACAAGCCCTGAGTGTGGCACAAAGACGCGACGCGGCGAACTCCAATCTAAACGTGTCCGGCCCGCAAGAGCCGGCGCTGCCACTTAATCTGCTTTCGCCTCGCCTCTTCCCGAGGCCAGCATGGCAAGACACCATGCATCATCCAAATAAGCAAAAATGTGGGAATGGCGCAAGAATCGGGGGAGCCACTCAGTGTCTGTACAGTAGGTTTTGGGGGTGACATGTTTTCTCTTTTTTTCAAACCTTGAACTAATGTTTCCGGTGATCACATGTAAGCAAAACTTTGGGAATGTGACGCGATATTAACGGAAGAATTTCTCCGTGCAGATTGTGCAAGCAGCGTTACCGTTATGTAGACGATTTACAGTACAGTAAATTGATGGTCCCCACCTGCATCTCGTAGAATCTCTGAGTCAGCACGCGGGAGGTCATCACATGAGCCGTTGGAGCTGTTGCCGACATGACCACTGCGAACTGATTTGTACTTGATAACTTGTGTATGAGATACATCACACGGTTTCCATGAGAGGATCCCACCCAACTACTGTAGCAAAGAAGCGAAACCAGGCCTGCCAGCTTGTACTCACCGTTGTGATGGTGCGATCCAACAGGGTCAAGATCTTACACACCGCCCACGATCGAATAACACTGTGAGACCCATCATAGACCATAGTCCCTGTGTCTTATGGATGTACCGTAGCCCATGAGACAGAGTTCAACCAGTAGATTGAGATCGTCCCTGGTCATCCATACCGTGAAACGCACACCCTAGAAACTGAAACGTGGGTCAGGTTGGGGTGGAAACACGAAACGAGATTACTGTACTCGGCAAGTCCCTCGGTTTAGGCGCCAGAGGTCTCATGATCGTCTTAACCGGAAGCAGTTTGGCTGTTCCCAGGATATGATAGAACCCCAGCATGCGTCCGCAAGCTGAATACCGCAGGCGGTTTTGAGTGAGCGCTCCGGCTTCAGAAACATTTTGTTTGCAAGTCATCGATGCAGGTGGAAAGTGCGTGCTGCACCTGCCAGTGCCAGAGAGACTGTGTGGCCCCGTCCATCGGAAAATTTGGCTGCGATGACAACAGTGATATTGACATAAAACATTAATTCCCACGGACCATTTATGGTAAACAAGGAACTTGGCAGTTGAGACACCATCAGCGAGGACCCGTGATACCAGCACTTGTACGCGAAAGCATCCTTGTCCTGAGCCGCAGGGAGGCCTCTCAACCTTTTTTCGTTGCTGCGCACGAGTTCAAGTCCAAGTCTATTGTTTGTATCATAAGGTAAGAAATTGTATGACCCGAAATGTAAAGTTGTTGATCTCAACGAACGGCCCATGTGACGGCGATTCTTCGCCTTCGCAGCTATATTCCACGGCTCAATAAAGTTGCCAAATCCGCATCCTCCTCGGCCATCCCTTTCATCTGGAACGACCACCACAACCGACGTGTCCAGCCTGGTTTATCATTCCTACCCGTCGCTTTCCGCGACAGAGCAATCCAGCCTGGAGAGATGACCCGTTTCGGCGACTTTCAAACCCTCTGTAGAAACACTCCCTCTTACCCGTGGTGCAACCTCTTTTATCGCGAGGTTATTTCCCTCTTTTCTCATTCATCATCTATTCACTTCATTTACCCATAATAAAACAGCTTCAACACAACGCACCCACTTTTCTCATCGGCGCCTCTGCCAACACACCATCCGCCCCAGTAGGGGTCAATCCAAAGTGTGGTATCCCACGCGTTGGCTTTGAAGGTTCTGTCGGCAACATTGCCAATATCCTCGCCTGCTCTTTCAGTATTTTGGTTCTCATCTGGCTTATCGTTCGCTGTAACGCCGAAAGGCCGCCGTTGGCAAGTCCAGTTACCATTGAGCCCTTCCGATCTTTTAACCCAACCCCCAGGTCGTATCGAGCTTCGTGCATTTCTCGTCGTTTACCTTATCACCCTCCCCCTCCAACTTATCACGACGGGTTCTTTTCTCGAGCAAGGAACCACGTCTCTTGTCGTCTTTACAGCCATCCACGCAGGCGCTGTTGCCGCTCTTTTCTGGACACTCCTGGGAAACGCTCTCGTGGCAACTCAAATCGTTGAGGACGGCACACCATCCTCGTTGATTGTCCGTCCTATTCCTATCAATATCCTATTGTTCTTGCTAACGGGCGCCTTTTTAGCCCTTTTACATTTTCGCGCTATTCTTCACGGTCGCCACCACTTATATATCCCTTGACGTTGCTCTTACCATCACGACCACATTGAAGCCGAGTAACCCACCGGATTCGCTACACTCAACTGCCCTCTTTATTTTCACTTCGATATGGCCCGCCACGTGCGCCTCATTACTTCCATTGCAATATATGACATCTGACGCCACTCCACAGCGCGGGGTTTCTTTACTTTGTCCTGATGATGTGGATCGTGGTCAAAAAACTCCGCGAGCAGCGCCCTTTAGTGTATTATATGTTGGCCGGTATCCTTTTTATTCTCGCGCAACTCACATATTTCCTCCTTTCTCGCCCTATCTGCAATGGTACGAACGCCAAGATTGACGGTTCCTTCATCGCGACGGCTCTGGAGACTGCAAGCGTTATCGTGCTCTACCTTGCCTGGCAAGGTATTACAGAAGGTTCGTCCATCTCCCGTCCTGTTTGTAACTTGATCTGCTCATCAAGGATCCGCTGGCAGACTACTGGGACGAGGATGTATACTTCCAATGAGTGGCGCCGACTGTTTTATTATATATGATAGACGATGTTGCGTTTACGTCACGATATCGGTAATGATATTCCCCCTCTCCCACTGTGTTTAGTAGTGGATTTTCCTAACTCAGTTTTGGGCTACGAAGCCGTCCGTCTCTTAGGCTGGGACCGAGACTTTGTATGTTTGCCTGTAGTCCTTTGAATGGTTTCATTTCAATTCTCTCGTTTACTTATACATCAATTACACGAAAGTAAGAGCGAAGCGGCTTAAATGGTAAGGAGGGTGTGTTATCAGCGGATCCCAGCGCCTACGACGAAAACCGCAAAAAAGAAATAACTTGAAAACAAAATAACTGTTCGTGGTCTACGAGTCACACTCACGCAGAGGTCGTTGCGTTATAGTGTGCACGACCTCGACACAGATCCATGACTCGTTATCGTCTCGCGATCCGAGCCGGCCAAGTTTGGCGAACATGCTGGCTGCCCTCGATGCCCGCCGTTGTGGCGGCCCGGCGATCGAGGTCTGGGAGGCCCGTGCGCGGAGAAGCCGCCACGGGTGCAAAAGGGCCTGGGCAGGCGACGTTGGCGAGGATGGCTGCGTCTGGGCGCGTGCTTGGCCACGTGCGGGATAAGCGTAGGCAAGCACGTTCGCGGACCAGATGGAGTCGCACTCGCGACCTGGCACGTCGATGTACTCTGACGTCGACGTTGTCGTCACAGAGAACGCGGAGCACTACCGTATAAAACGAAAGAAAAAAGGCGATGAATAAAATGGAGGGTGTAGGGAACAATATGCTCACCTCGTTCGGATCCTCGATTTCAGGTGGTGTAAAGTAGAACGAGTCGCCGTCGCCGCCGCCATCACATGCAGCCCCATCACAACCCTCACTGACGTATCCACTGTCCGCCCCAGACGGCCAGTCCGCGCACCCACCACAACCACCATCGTGACAATCATTTTCACTTGCATCCCAGGGTTCGCCAGGATCGTCGGGCGCCATACGACCAAGCCAAGACCACGCAAACACGCTGTCTCGATCAGGTGGCGGTGGCGGACGCACTGGAAGCGGTTTTTCACGGCCACCTGCGGCTCCTGTACCGGCTTTGGTGCTTCCAGACTCATTTGGCGGGATAGACCCGCACCGGAGACCGTCGAACGTCGATGATGCCCGCGCGGGCATCACATGGTTGTTGCAAGCGACGGTGGCTGCAGCGGAGCGGAAGTACGCGTCGAGGAGACTTTGCATATCCGCGAGCGTGCTCGGAGCGGGTGTGCATGGCATTGGGCTGAAAGCAGTGGTGGTCGGCGTATCTGGCGCATCGAGTGACGATGATGGCATGTGAAGCGTGGGTGGGGTGGGCGGTTCAGATGGCAGGAGTGAGGCTCCGGAGAAGGTAAGTAGACCATCTGCCGGGTCGTACATGGCGACAAAAGTGAGCGCTGTCTGGGGCGGGACGAGCTCTGACCAGCGGTGCTGTCGCTGGGTACTGGGGGGCACGACGGTCCTCGAGGACATGGTGTCACTCGGCTCTGATGAGGCTTGTGATGTCCTGATGGTTAACGACGGTGGAGTCTGTCGGTGGGTAGGAATGAGCAAATTGGTGCTAGGAAATGAGGTTGAAAAGACACGCCGATGTAGCTTTAGGCCTGGTATTGCCAGGATGAGTATTTGCGCGGCGTGGCATCAAGGTGGTTTGTTGGCGTAGACCAAGTCCACTCTTGGAAGCACGCAGAGAAGGAGGGATAAACGTCATGTGGAACTGGAGTAGGAGGACTGCTGGAACGGGCTCTGCAGGACTGAGAGTCGAGAAGGACTGTGTATGAATGGACAGAAGATATACGCTCGGGGTATAGTGGACTGCGTTGTGCCCGCACGGCAGGTAGGCCTCATTGATCCATAGGAAAAGGCTGTCTTATGTGCACGCGCGAGGCAAATACCTCGTCGTATATCACGGCTTCTTCATTGCAGCCTCGTGGCGTGAGGACCCCGAATTTCTCGAGAAAAAGCGGGAGATGATGATGGGAAGGACTCGCACCTGTTGAGATGGTGGTGGTGCACACCACTTCAGCGTGCTTGACTAATTACGGCATCGGAATGAAGCTAAAATAGTGTTACTAAGCTATTCGTTATTGCACGGACTGACGGACCCACTTCATTATTCCGATAGATTCTACTTTTAAGGCGTACAAGAAAACGTGTCAAGCCTAGTGAACGATCGCAAAGCCTAGCCTAGCATGACTTGAGGGGTCAGACCTACAGCGGTTGTTGCACGTGCCCGAACGTTTCAGCATTTCAGGTTCCACGTTACAATGACGCTGGAATTAGCTAAATTATTCGTACTTTTTAAGCTAGACGTAGAACGAACTGAAAAACCATGGTTACAAGGTGATGCAAGTGTGCGCGCAGCCAACGGCAGAGGATAAAAGATACAGAAGTAAGGTGCTCGTGATGATGGGCGGGTGATTGATTGTGTGTGGGCAACTCGCTCACGGCCAAACTACGCTTTTCAGGAGAGCTCACTGTAGAGCAATAACGGCAAAACCTTCGACCTATGGGTAAAATGATAACGCACAGTTTTAATCCGAGGGCAGGGACGATCCATCGGAATCGCACGGGACGTGCATCGCAAAGGTTACAATATACAGGTAGCGGAGGTTTCGCAGTTGCTGTGAATAGCATTACTTACCCTTATCACTCTTTCTCTGTGGGTTGTCACATCGGCTACTCCCGCCGATGAGAATCTTCCAGAAAGCATCGTGGAAAGATCACAAGGTTGCGAGGTATGTTATATAGGCATTTCCAATCAAGGGAGGTTTTGACGGTCACGTCAGGGGAGGGTGTGTGGGCTCTGGGTGATACGGAAATTAAGCCCCGAACTCGGGTCAGAGTGGGTATGCATGAGAGGTCCATTAAGTGCTAAGGTGTAAGGATCCGAAAGATAAATTGGCTTAGATATAAATGTGATATTCTCGCGAGTGGCTAGCGGAAATGAAGCAAGGAGAAAATGTCCCCCCCGCCTGCACAGACGTCAGTCACTGCGAGAAAAGCGAACAAATACCACTAGCTCGCGAGATACACGCACCATACCATGCACCCATCCCTGAGCCCCCGCATCAGGTTACTTCACCCAAAGCTTCTCTTTTCCAGCTGCAAAACCAATTGTACGATTGTAGGGGAGTGCGTGTCGCGGTGCGTGTGGAACATCCAGAATCATCGGGCCGCTGCTGATCGATACATGACCTTGGGAGAGAGAGGGAGTACGGGCCAGTGACCGGTCCTGGTCCGAGTCGATACCCATAAGGCCTTGCATAAGAGTCACAAGGTCGTCCGTGGTGCGAGGCTCCTCGAGTACACCACATGGGCTACTATGCGTGAGAGTGGCGTCGAAACACATTCGTCTTCGACCTGCGCCACGATGCGCCGCAGCGTTAGCATCACCTGCTCGAAGCGAACTTCATGTCACCACTTATGTCAGTGAATGTTCCCTCTTTCCCCAATAGTGGAGCAGGTACTCACCTTTCTCGTCTTTTCATCCCCCTGATTAAGCGGAGGCAATAGTGGTGATTGTTCCGCGACGAGCTCAGCCTCGCGTGCTACGTGGAGACGGTGCGTGCTTTCAACGCGGCAGGTAAATTCTGCCGTAGAGAGCTCCTTTTCTGCTTGGGTGGTCTCATCAGGCCATATTCGGTTGAGAGCGAGTCGCTGGGTGAATTAGAACGCAAGAAAGTATCGTCGTATGGGAGGTCGCTCATGTGAACTCGAATGTCGAATGTGCCCGTAAGAGTACCTTGTCTCGAAAGAAAATCAGTGTTGTGAGGATAAGCCGACAGCCGAGACCATTTTCCGAACAGAAACCGTCAGTAAGGATTTGGGAGAGGAAGATGGTTGAAATTTTAAAAAGATTGACCCCGACCCGGATTGAACGGATGGCCTTGAGGAAACACCAGTGCTGGAATCTCACGCTCTACCACTGAGCTACGGGTCTTACGATTGGATCCTTCCATGTAATGATCTAATTGGTGGCTCAAGTCAGCCGCGGGCCTAGGACGCGCAGTGTCACGGTATCCAAACGTCCTTCAAGTCCACTGCTCTCCTTGCCATGTCACTCACGCCTACCCCTACTCCGTGATGAGTGAAACTTCCGGACTGTCCAGGCGGAGAGTCAATAACGGTCCAGCACCCTCCTCCTCGGAGCCTTCCTCATCATCCCTTACTTCTCATGGTGGCTCTGCTTTCGCCGGGGGAAACAAAATTGCCGTTGATCCGCGTGACGTCGAGCGGGATGAAGAAGAATCAAAGGCAGGTGGAAAGGTGCCTCATCTAACCCTCATGGAGGAAGTTCTGCTTCTTGGTTTAAAAGACCATCAGGTAAGTCTGTCTGTATGAATCCAGGTATCCGACTTGACTTTCGAGTGCGAGTGCAGGGTTATTTATCCTTCTGGAACGACAACATCTCCTACGCGTTACGTGGTTGCATACTCATTGAGCTCGCCTCCGGCGGCGCATTGCCGTTCACAAGGATCCAAATCGTCGTAGACTGCCTGTTGCTGAGCGTCTAATCGAGGTCACTGATGACCGTCAGACGGGTGAGACCATCCTCGACGAGACGCTCCGCATGATGAAGGCGCAAGAGTCTGAACGTATGTCTATCAATTCATGGGTCGATCTTCTCTCAGGCACGTCCGCTTTTACCCTCGCCGCCGCGCATGAAAACCCCTGACACGCTAACGTATTGGGCAACAATAACAGGTGAAACGTGGAACGTGCTCAAAATCGGCTACCAGCTCAAGCAGGTCCGCGAACGTCTTGCCAAGGGGCTTGTTGACAAAGGCGTCCTCCGCACAGAGAAGCGCAACTTTCTCCTCTTTGACATGGCGACGCATCCTGTCGCCGACCTCCGCGTCAAAGACGCCGTCGTCTCACGCGTCGTCGCGCTTCTCACGGCCGGCACATCAGCCGTTCCACCCGCCTCTCTTCAAGCCCCCGGCACGCAAATGCGGGCGCTGCGGACAGTCTGCCTCGCATGTTCCGCCTACGCGGCTAGCGTCCTTGACAATGCATTTTCCAAGCTCGGATACGAGGAGCGAGAGGCAGCGTTTGCACGGTGTGATGATATCCTCGCCGAATTTGCCGTCTGGCCATTCGGCGCCACCGGCTCTTCGGGCAACACGGGATCAAAAAAGAGGAGGGTCCGCGGATCGCAATGGGCAGCTCTGACAGCAACGGCCGTGAAGCGGTGAATGGATTGCTTATGGAGGTGCGCAAGGAATTGGTTGGTGGTGACGAGGACGCTGGATGCGAACTCATTGCCGGTGTTTTGGAGGTCCTGAGCAAGCTAGACTCATTACTGTGACATGCCTCTACTTTGATGTATGTTTCATTCTTCGACGCCTTCGTTCAAGGGCCGTCGATTTTGCTTCCTTGGAGCGCCTCAAAGCTGCCCCGCTGGACAACGCCACTGGCCCGGTTTTGTTTACGGGCTTCTATGCTATAGAGGTTGTTGCCGCACCGACTAGACCGGGATTGCTAAAATGGATATACGACTGCTTGGAAGACATCCATCCGAACACCTCAGAAATGCCTTTGATCACTCGACAGATCGGGTAGTCAAAGGAAAGTGGTGCGGAAATCGATCATTGCTCAGATCGTTCAGATGGGGGAGGGCCACACGCTTTTGATCAGATCGTGCCAGTGAGACATGACATGGTGACATCCCAGGGTTGTGCAACGGGTTTGCTGGTGGGAGGAGACTGCTTGGGTCGCTGTCTTTACGATTCATTGACACGATGTGACGGCCCCTGAGCTCGCATGACTAGTTCATGACAGAAATCCTCGCATACTAGTGCAGCCGTCGCCCTTAGACCGAAGCAGCCCTGGATCCTTTTTAGAGGATCTGTAGACGTAGCCTAGGTTTCGTATGAGGATCTAAGCAAGCAAGCACAAGATGACACGTACATGCTGTGATGAATGGAGCACACCATGATGAAGGCAGGAATATTGCGAATACTACAGTGGTCGACCGAAGCCCAGCTCAGATCTTACACGTAACTTACAGTACAGCGTGAAGATACTGTACCGCATGAAGATGTCCCAACTGAACTTGGAATGTACTTTTCATGAAGCGCAAACTCGAAGGCGTCGACACACTGTTTACATTCGACGGCCAGCAAGTCTTGCAATGACAAGGACACTTTTGCAGCTTTGCGGACCATGAACACCTTCTACCCTGTCGAAGACCCGAAGGTTGACCGGCTTGGCTCGACAATTGAAGGCCACTGACGGATCTGTATCAGTAAAGAAGGCTTGACCAAAAGGCATTAGTAGGTAAGTGTGGGATATCGAGATCGAGGACTCGTGAAGATCGGAGGGCCCGTGCAATCGATCGCATTATCTCCTGCGTTACGGCATGTGTACTGTATTGCATGTGCATGCGGCTTGGTCAGACAGGGGTTTACTGTAACCGAGCACCGAGTTTTAGGGTAGACTGAAGAAGGAGAATGATTGAAAAGCAGAGCAACGCTGTACTGTAGTAGGCGGGGAAGAAAAAGGTAAAAAAAGATGGTAATTGGTAAAGTGCTATCACCGGCTATTTCAAATTTGCCCAGGCAACCAATACTGTACCATTAAGGACTTATGCTTGTGTTAACCTGGGCATGCGCCGGTCGTGCGGCGACTTGGTACGTACTTGGGTAGCAATTGAAGCCATCATGCATCATGTTTCGGACCCCTTCCGACTCGGAGTTCTCGACGCTTAGCTAGGTGAGTACCAGGTGAGTGCCAATGTGACAAGTGCCAGTAATGGGTAGAGACTATGACGTTGATTAGACGTTGATGTTGATTGCTGAATATGATGAACCTTTTGATCCCCCTAATTCCCTTCAATATTTGGCTATGGTCCATGCGGTGTACATGTGTACTTCTAATACCCCCGAGGATTAGTAGTCATTGTCCTTCGATCGAGTCTCCCCTCGCCTGACTCCTCTCGTTCGCTCCTCCACACTCAAAAACATGCCCCGCGAAACGAAGATCACTCACTCGCTTGAAAACGAGCCCAATCCACTTTTAGAGCCCGTAGGAATCATTGGCTCGGGTATTGCTGGGCTTATAACAGCCCATATCCTACTTCAAGACGGCTTCGAGAGCGTCGAGGTACTCACCCGCGACAGCTCCGTGGGTGGCGTTTGGTCTGAAGAGCGCATATACCCTGGACTCCGCATAAATAGGTCTGTCTCAACCTCCCCCCTTTCCACTCCCCCGGCTGTTCAATGTAGAAATCTGCTAGCGTGCATGGGGAGTTTAGATTTTCCGCCAAGCCGATGCGCGCGCCTGATGACTCTATCAAGACTGGAGGCCGTTTGTCAGGCGATGACGTGCGGCAGTACTTGGAGGATTTTGCCGAGCGGTTTCTGAAGGGTAAAATTCGTTTCGAAACTGAGGTACTCAACGTCCGTCGAAGGGATCACGGGAGAGGGTGGAAGGTGCTTGTGGGTGATAGAAGAATGGGCGGCGCGGAGAAGGAATTATATTTCTCACGGATTATTTTATGCACCGGAGTGAGTTTTGTCCGCCGCCACTGCCGACTGTCGATCTGAGAGCTCACCTTTTATCTCATGGTTTCTTAGGGCTGCAGTAGCCCGCGCTACCCAGAGTCGTTGACTCCTGATGCAGCCAAGGCAGCACGATTTTCTGGTCCTGTATTGCATTCAATGCATTTCAAGTCGCGGATTGACGATCTTCTTACATGCACAACAACTGTTGACTCCAACGAGGCCCCAGGTGCACCCATCGTAGTCGTGGGAGGCGGAAAATCGGCACAAGAGTGCGCTTGACCAACCACACATTCGAACCACATCTAACCAATTGTTGTGCAAGTTCTGCTGCCTTTCTTGCCAGAGAAGGCCTCCCTGTTTCGATGATATTTGACTCCACCGATGCATTATTGGCAAGCTCAACTCCTCTACCCGCCTATATAAGGAAGAGCAGGTATCACAATAATCGGTTTTGCACCTGATTACGGTTCTGAAGTAGATGTCAGGTTTCTCTCTATAATGTCCCCCCACAGAGAGTTACGCACACACCTGGAGTGAGGTTCTTCTGCTGTTGTATTGTGCAGGAGTCCTGTCTGACATTCCTCAGACGCTTCTTGCACACAACTTGGCTGGGCGCCGCTATTGTGTATTACTTTTGGAAAGCCTTGGCCAAGTACTCGGTAAAACCAATTATACAGAACATTACAAAGGTTTTCACAACCAACTACAGCTTCACGTTCTGGGTATCTCGAGTGACTCCCCCCTTCGTCGTAATCGTTCCCTATTTTGGGACACACGCACCAACGACGAAGGGGTCCCTAGCGCGGGAAGTTTTCACGCGCTCGCGGTTTCGGGTAAAATAACTCTCGTCTCGCCCGCGCGAGTGGCGAATTTCGGTGATGACGGGCGCTCGGTAATCCTCGATGATGGACGCGTGTTTCCCGCAGCGGCAGTCATTCTTGCAACTGGGTACCAGTCTACTTGGCGTCCGATCTTCGATGGTAAGTGTGTTCGTGCAATCTGGTTACAATACTAAGATGTATCTTCACTGACACTGCAACCTACTGGTGTTTCTGTGTAGATATTTCGATGGAACAGCTCGGCCTGAGCCGGCATCGTCCCCCCAAGACAAAGTATCGGTGGGACTACGCAAGCTTCGTTAGCCCCCCTGACATACCAGGAGAAGCGCCGTGGTCGGCGTCAATACATCGAGGACTAGTGCCCGTGAAGAACATCTTCAATCGGGACTTTGCGGTAAACGGAGCTATGGTACGACATAAGTTTTACCCTTCTTTTGCCTTTGATCTATGAGACCAGGGAAAATAACATCAAAAATTAACCAACAGTTCTCTGCACACCATACATACGTAAGCGAGGTGTCTGCTCATTGGATTTCTGCATATTTTCGAGGCGACGTGCTGCGACTTCCGCAGAGCATTGAAGAGGCGCTAGATGCTGCGCAGTATGATGGGGAATGGGTGCGAAGACGGTACCCACATATCCTGAAATGGATGCCTGAAAGCCACTCGAGCGCCATCGCTTTTTGGACGTGAGTTTCTTTATCCCCAACTTGGCAGTTGGGACCCGGTCTGCATGGGCTCACATGTATGACCTCTCCCACCACAGTTGGCCGCAATTTGTTGACGACCTATTGGAGGACATAGGAGTCCGCGCGATGCGCAGCGGCGGGAATTGGCTGAGTTGGCCATTCAAGGTCATTGACCTCGATGAAATATCCACCTTGAAGGCAGAGAGGGATCATATCAATCTTCGCAGAGAAAACTGTGCGTGAAACGTCTGGTTTTCGTTTGTTTTATTTTTTGTTGTTCTCGGACAATGTGTGTTCTACTGGAAAATATGAACAAGGTCTTTTTGTAATTAGCTGGATCGTCGCTCGACGTCTCCGTTAAGGAGGGGTCGTTTCTCGGCCCGGCCCGGTCGTCGTGAGCCGCCTCTAACGTCGCACAAGTTGTCAAGCATGTCAAGCACACAGCGATTTGAACACTGGCAACCGCGAGCGTCGACGTCGTATTTGCACAACACCCATCCCAAACAGAACAAATTGTATCGGGAAGGGATGTGATCAGCCTGGATACAACTGCGAGTTTCAGTACAATGTCGTCGTGCGATGCACTTAGCCACATAACGTTCAACTTGAGCCATATAAAGCACCATTTCATCAACGCAAGGATGGCCAGAATATCACCCTTACATGTCTACTGCAGCAACAAAACCCACTCCAAATCTTTTTCGATACTCCGGAATTCCTGGTAAGTCATATGGGATTCCCTTCTCACATCATGGCATGTGCCAATGGTGACTGGTACCTGACAACCCTTTGCTGCAGTTTCGCAGGCCAGCGTTGCGAGATGTGTGGAACAGCTTGACTTAGATAGCGGGGAATTGCCTGGGGAAGCGTCGTCCGAATTCGGATCCTCATTTACCGACACCTCGAGCACCCTCTTTTCCCAATATTTATCGTATGCAGACAAGTACGACACGGAGCAAGCTGAATCATGGAAAGCGAGCGCAGACGGGACTCTCTTTTTTGTACGCAACCGCCTTTTTTGGCTTGTCATCTTCTCGTCGTTCATGAACAGGACACTGACCAACGACTACTGTATCATCCTCATTGCAGACGGGACTATTTGCTGCTGCACTCGCCGCGTTCGTGATCGACAGCTGCAAATCTTTGCTACCAGACTCGGCGGGAAATGCTGTCATTCTTCTCTCACAGATATCCCAGCAACTCGACGGTCTCTCCAACGGGACCCAGGTCCCGATCACAGCCTCTTTAACATCTATCTCTCCGCAGTCCAGTACACAACAGTCAGCACCTCCAGCGTCTGCGGTCTGGGTAAACTCACTCTGGTTTCTGAGCCTTGTTATATCTCTTTTTTGCTCTCTACTCGCAACGCTCCAACAACGCTGGGCTCGCAGATACCTTCAAGTGACGCAACCTCACGTCACGATCCATGAGCGTGCCCGCATCCGCTCTTACTTTGTCGAGGGTGTGACCCGCTTTCGTGTGTCCGTTACCGTTGAGGCCATCCCGGCCCTTCTTCACATCTCAGTTTTCCTCTTCCTGGCAGGCCTCATCGTTTCCCTCTTCACAATCCACCACACCATCGCGTACGTCGTCCTCACCGCGACAGCCGTCTGTTTCCTTGTGTACGCCGCCATCACGGTGATGCCGGTCATATGCCACGATAGTCCATACACGTCACCCTTCTCGGCGCTCGCTTGGTATATTTCTCGAAAGACAGCCCTGGCTGTCGTCAACACCGTCGATCGCACAATAGAGTTTCTAGGAAAATTCTCGAGCTTCTGGACGATGCCCTCACTGCATGAGAAAGTCCTATCATATAAAAAGCTATTTTCCCAGGATATGACCGAAGCTGCTCATGATGCAGCCAAGAGGGCGAACAACGAACTCGACGCCCGAGCTCTGGGCTGGACACTCGATCAACTGGACGAAGAGGGCGAACTGGTGAAGTTCGCCGCTGGAATTCCTGCGTTTTCCCGTTCCACCAGGGTTAAAGGAGCTGTGTCAATTCTTAAGAGAGCTTCAAAGTCCAGTATCCATTATAGAAGTCTTTATCGCGACATTGTCCTCCTACTCATTCGGGCGTCAAACCCCGAATTGTTGCATGACTCGAGGCTCCTTCCAGAGCCCGTACGACAACAGCGCACGGTGGTCTGCCTCGTAGCCCTCTACTACCTCCCACAGGCCATTGGAAAGATTCTGCGCCGCAGGGCATCGAGCCAAACGAGGGAAGTTGTGGCCGGCTTTTCGCCGATCTTCCAATCGACGGAATCTTGGATCATCGCAGAACGGTTATCTGAGCCGAACAACAGTATCGATGTAGGTGTAACGATTGGAGCGCAATGTATGGCCACTGTGATCGCAAGTCAACTGCCGGACAAGAAAATCCTCATGCGACATTTGAAAATAGAGGACTCTCACGATTCCAGTCATTACCTAGAGCATTTCGACAGCGCCCTTCTCAAAAATCTAAATAAGTTCTTAGAAGACACGGCCCTCAAGCACATGGAAGACATGAAAGACTTCAGCATCATCCTCTTTACATTACGCTTGGTCAAACCACCCAAAGTCACAGATGCTGCCCAGGAGCTGCAGGATGAATTCAATAAGCTGCTCGACAGGGTCCGTGATCATGCGAAACAATGGTCAGAGAGGGCTAGTAGTAATGCCAGGCAATTGCTGGAATTGCTTGATGAGCTCATCGGCCCTCTTCACCCGGCTGGGACAAACGCATGTGCAGAGATGTCCAGCCCCTCTGTTTCCTTATCCCTTAATAGCCCAACTGCTACGACCTCGATGTCCGCATCCACTCCCCCGACCCCTACGACACTCTCGAGGCTGCGGCCATTGCTGCTCGATCTGCCAGGTTCCAACGACACATATATCTCAATGGATTCTGTACATCTCCAATGTCACCAAACGATACTCTCCCTATGTCACCCTAGGCATTTTCCTCGTGATTAAGATAATATCAGGGCTCTATGTTTGTATCCCATTTTGTAACCTGTCTAATTTAAGTAGTGTTCTGTTGCTTATATAAGCTGTACGACTCTCAATGGCTCAGCCTCAACAAAGTCAACGTCGGGTATCGAAACCAACACCCACCGTTCTTATCCCAGAGATTCTTTCTTTCTCGCCACATTTCCTTCTCGATGACACGATCAACATTGCCAATGATGGTGTTGGGCGCGCGGTAGACGCGATGGAAGACTTTCTCAATCGCTGGGCCGAGACGCGTCTCGAGCGCGAGCCCGAGTGGGCAGACGAGGCAGACAAGGAGCTTGAGCAAGGGCTGGTCTCTTTCCAGACCCTCCTTGAGTTCCACACCGACATCGCATTTGATTTTTTTGAAGCTTGGTCCCTCCGCAACATATTTGCTGTGACGCCCCCCGATCTCCCGCTTGTCGTGCCCCACCAGGCCTGTCTCGACCTCGATCATCAACCGGCAGAGAAGGAGGGGGAGTTGCTCGCAGAGATTGATGAGCTACGTCGAAAAATTGAAAATGTAACGCTGCTCCCGACTCGCGTGTCATTTGTTTCTTTGTTTATTTTGTCTCGCAGCAAAAGTATTTGAAACGACTGCTAACGAAAGCGGTACGAACCTCCAGACGGCACACCAAACAAGCACAGATGCGTCTGGACCGACTCTCCTTCATGCAGCCGGAACAATTGCAAACGCTCCGCGCACTGGCCAAGGACACGGACGAGCTCCATGCCATGGTCTCTGCGCTACCGCCCCATCCTCACCTCACGAACGCGGACATGCACATTCCTGGACTCGAGCCTGGTAAACGACAATGGGAGGTCGGTAAGGCCGGTTACCTGAATTGGGCTAGTGCGCAGCTCGCGCAGCAGGTACAGCACGCTCAGGAAACGATTGGGGTCACATCAAAGGAGGAAATAGCTGCTGCACTTTGCGAAATTGAACATGAGGATCAGTAGTAGTGTCGATATTTTTAGAAATCCTGTAGCGCCGGCAGCCACAGGCTCGCTCCACTGCCCTCACCTCCTGTTTTTGCTTCCGTCCTCCCTCTCCGCTTTCCCTTCATCACACACTTATGCGTTCTTTATTTCTCCATGTATCAGCTCTAAATGATGACGAATATACCCTCTTCACCTCCTCCTTCGCCGACCTTGTCGCCCCCGATCCCCCTCTCAAACCGGATGATGATTTCGAGAAACTTACCGTCTCCATACGCGAGGCCCGCGCCTGGCTTCGCGGCCGCTACCCTGACCTACCCGTATCTGATCTCGACCAAGTGCGTTTCTCTCTCTCGTCCCCACCCAAGTCTTTTCTTACCACCTCGAGCTAGATCTTGCGCTTCTTCCCCACAAATCCAGGACACGACGCGACCCTTAGCAGGGGCCAGTTCTTTGCCATCCTTCGTCTTGTCTTACATGTTCGTGGCGGAGCAGAGTTAGACAGTAATCTCGTCTTTAAGCAAGGTTCGTACTCACCCGTCTTCTTCATGGTGCCCAGTACTCTCGAAAATCATCCCGATCCGTTCCCTTTTCGGTCCGTCATCGGAGCTCGTGACTGTTGCGCTATCGCCCTGTCTTGCCGCGAGCGAGCAGTTGCAGTCCAACTGTGAACCCTTGCTTGTTTTGTGCAGGCCGTGCTTTTTGCCTGTCCCGCAATGTGACTGGAGTGTGTGGCGTTTCGTTCCACACCAGTGTCCCAGTGTCCAGCTTTTTTAGCATTGTGCTTACAATCAATCCGCAGTCCATCTAAACCCTTTGCACCATGAGCCTACCTCACCGACACGACCCGTAAATGACCGCCCAACCCGATCTTTCCCAGCTCCCCCACGACGACGCCAAGCCTCCGCAGGCACCGTCTTTGATGCCCCAACGTCCGACACCAGCACTAACCCGTTCCTCCCCGCGAATCACGTCTATGACCATCCTCAACCTCCTATCCACCCCGATCTCCGCACCGGCACCGTCTCCTCTCCCACCATAGTTCCCGCAAGACCGCTCCCATTGCCAGTTTCGACGCCCCCACCTGCTCCTGCTTATCACGCATCCAACCCATTTGTCAACCGCACTGTTACGATCGTAACTAGATCAAGTCCCTCGCCTGAGCGCAGGCTGCCTCCTCTCCCACCTCGTAAAGTTCCTCCTGTCCTTCCACCCCGCTCATTCCCCTCCCCGGCATCCTCACCCAGTGCTGCATCTCCCAAACCAACTCCGCCTCAACCACCGACAAAGGTTCCTCATTTAACATCTGCCCTCATGCAGCAGTCCCTGCAAGCCAGCAAGGCAGGTCAAGAGGCCAAACGTATCGAGGCGCAGCGCGAGCAGGAGCGTGTTCTACAAGTTCTTAAGAGCTCCGCGCGAAGCGTCAGCCCGCCGAAGCAGCTCGGCGTAGGCAGCAGCGGGAGTTCGCGCTCCTCCGTTGAAGGCCCGGGAGCTACGTTCCCTGTGCTACCCCCTCGTCGACATGTTAGCCCCCCTGCGTCGGTCACTTCCACACACTCATTTGAGCAGGTTGCGGGCGCAAGTCTCATCTCCCGTACCCTCCGGCGCTCGCCCTCGCCGGTTCGACATCGCTCGGGTTCCCGCTCTCAATCACGCTCCTCATCGTCCTCGCGACCAACGACTGACCTTCCCCCACCCGTGCATCCAAATCGCAAGACGACTGCAGAATACACAAACATCCCTGCACCCGCCGCCGCCTCTTCTTCCGTTATGTCCACCACCACTACCACCACTACCACCACTTCCTCGTCACCCTCTTCACCACGTTTTGGGAGATCCAAGTCAGTTAATCACCCATCGCCACCACCAGTCCCGCGCAGGCGCCGTCCTGATAGCGTGCAGGTGCTACCGTCGCTAGCAGGTACAAGTTCATCAACTCTCCCGCAAACTACACATACGACTACGGCCACGCCAGGTTCTGCTCTGAGTCCAACCTTCGGTCGCCTGGCCCGTCACGTATCGCTCTCTGGGCGTGAGTCCCGGTGGGATGACATGCGGGACACGTTCTCGGCTGTGCGATACAAAGCGGAAGCGGGCATCAGTCGACGTGGGTGGGTCCCAGGGCTAGAGAGGGACGAGCGACTCATTGCTGAAAGGAGGGAGAGTGGCAATGGTAGTGGCGGGAGGGGCGGCGTTCAGAGTGCCTCGAGTAGCGAGGACGGACTTGGGGTCGACGCTGAGTCACCAGCTGGTGGAGCGCGACGTCGTACCTCATTGGAACGGGATGAGATGAAATGGCCCACGGGTGATGGGTGGAGTCCGCTTGCGTAGAGCTACGCATGTGCGGGGTAAGTTTTGACCGACTCTTGGAGGGTAGCACTGTGATTAACCTATTGATGAGTTTGTTGGCATTGTTTTTCTCCCTAGCCGTATGCAAGGATCTGTTTCTTCAATTCAGTGCCTTTTGCACTAACACTCGTCAACGCAAGATGCAGCAGACACCGATCCAACATATTTTTTTATTTGACGTTAGGAGGTGAAATGTGGTGTAATTGACTGCGAGGTCGCGAGGTCAATGGACGCCGCTGATGAAGCTTGTTGAAGCTTCAATGAAACCTGAAGAAGACGAAATACACCGTCGCCTTCGCTGGCCACATGGCTCGATCTTGGTTGGGCTCTTTGCACCATGGCCTCGATATCAATGTATCATCGCCACGCCGCTCTGCAAGTTAAAAACGTTTCTCCGATCATGCCATCAAACAGGTCACTCAAAATACATGGGGAACCATGAAACTTGACTGTTCTCCATTCCTACTGACGGGTTACACATCATGTTACAGTACCGTGTCCTAATGTATTGATTGCTCGTATTACATTTCTGAGAATGGCGCTCACAGTAATGTAAAATATAACTTCATATTGGGCGCGGCCGTGGAAAGAAAGGAAAGGGGACTCCGAGGGTGGAGTGGTGGAATTAACGACTCAGTCGCCGCGTTGCCGCAGTGATGACTGTGCACATGTAAACACACGACTATCGCACCGAAAACACGCCTTTGCTTCTCCACATCATCGTCGTACTATACGAGTGAGATAGAACTAGGCCATTTCGAGGAAATTTCCAACAGCTTCCACGGCTACGGCTACCAGTCCGTAACTCAGGGGCATCGAAGCCACGTGTCAGCCACGCGCGCGATTCCCCACTTTTCACTAGGTCACGCTTGTCTGCCGGTCGGGTATTCAATACGCGGTAATAGGCTCGTCGATGCCGTCACTTCGTTTTTGTTTTGCTTTTGCTTCCCGATTCCCGTCAACTCGTACAGAGGAGAACACACAGTAAAGTACAATATATGACGCAGTATGAACCACCAGCGTCTAGATCAAAAACTTTATATGGAAAAAAACTTCGTACTGTGATGTATACAGTAAGCACCATGCCAGTGTCTCCCACGATGTCCGGCGGATCCTTTTTTTTCTTTCCCTTTTTTTTTCGTCCCTAATCGGCAAATGATATTTACCCCTCGTAAGTTACGTCGATCGTGTGTGTGATGCGTGCATGCAGTTCTTCGTAAGAGTGTGTCCAAGGAGACACGCGCCGCAAATGCGCATCCTGCTCCACCCAGCGTCCTTCTGAAACCGTTTTATTTATTTTTTCTCAAAAAAAACATGTGTCGGCCTGTCTGGACCGCCAGCATGCCTGACTAGAAAATAAAACACATACCGCGAGAGGTATATGACTGCGCACGATGGCCTGACAAGGCCGTGGAGAAGAAGCTTTTGATCAGCAACGAACTACGCCCCGGGCTTGCGAGATTCTCTGTACGGCACTCAACAGTATCCCCGACTAGAGAAATTTGAGTTGGCGGGGGGAAAAATGAAAATCAAATCCCCCTTTTCTGCATTCGAACACAAACTCTGGTGATACCGTATCTCACAAGAAAGAACGAAACAACGGGGGAGTGGCGTTGCGAAACGAACGCACTTCACTCTCACTTCCGTATTTGATTATTTGTCCAAGCTCAGTCATTTTTTTAAGGAATTTCCCAGTCCGAGTAGTCACCGACTCGCAGATTTACGTCGATTTCCCTGTCGCCCGAGGCGAAGATGTGCTTCTTCAGTCTTCGGGACGAGGAGGAAGGTGTAGTGTGCCTTGGACCTACGCTCAGTCGAAAAATTGACGACCGCGTTGCCCGTTTTTACTTATGGGGTCTTGCTCGTAGCAGGCACCGGCAACTATGCTGCTATGCAAGGATTTGGAAATCCTTACATGACCTGAAATTTTTTCTTTTCAACCCTCGGCGACAACGCCAGTATGCTCACAGCGCTGGCAAAGCTATTCGTATGAATGAATTGCTCCCGCCGCGCACGCCACTTTGATTTTGTATCACTTTTGTGCTGATTTTACCGGTACCTATACTCGTCCTGCACTCTGAGTACTGAATTACGGGCAGGGGTTAATACGTTAATTCCGAGTCCAGACTTATGATCGTCGTACCGATCTGCGCTATGCGCTATAATGTATTAGTCAACGGACGGGCTTGTCTGGCCAGCTGGGCAACCAGGAGTCAGGAAAGGGGGTGAAATCTTCTGAGATTCACAAATCTCCACCGATACTTCTCACTTGTCAACCGTTCGAAATATGGGAAGAAAAAGGTTGAGGTGAGTCCAGGAAGGCCGGGACCCTGACCTCATCATATATTGTTTAGCCGTTTTGTGCCGTTGGTGGTCACGGCTGTGAACGCACAGGTAACTTAAGTTAACCGCCCATGGTCTGTACCCAGTACCGTAACCGCGGTAGCGTAGAGTTCCGTTGCCGTGACAGCGATTGATTGGTTTGCTCTTATCTACAATTGAATGAACGCAGTGATTGCAGAGTTATCATGTTGCACAGTAAGTAGTAGCCCCGTTGGTCGTCAAAATGTCGCACGACATACCGTGGACCCATACTTGTGGGGCTACGTTCCCATCCGTTCTTCAGATGCAGATGACTGGCCATTGACCTGGCTATTGACAGTGGTATGCTGAAACGGTGGTGCCATTGGGGATAATCAATGATAAAACATGACTCGGAGACATTGGGGGCCGGGCCTGAAGGTTCTGGCAGGTCTCGCGAGACTCGCGCCCCTTCATTGCAGTACGACTGTTACTCTTTCCTCCGTCAATTCATTTTTTTTTTGCAACATATCCCCATCCGTGCAGTTGTAATGCTCTGATGGGGCATCATGCACCACTATTCCCTTTCACACAAGTCACGGTACCGTGTGCAGGCCTTTTTGTTTCATGTGCATCTGGTCTGGCTAAAAAGGGTCCTGTCAAGCAAAGTACATTCCATTGTGTCGAATTAATGCCTACGTGATGACATTTATCTGGCAGACTTCTGGCAGTCAGTCACACTCATAAATCAGCGTCCACACACTAAAACTAAGTGTGAACTAGTACATATCGTCGTGAGAGTCCGTGATCTGGGAGGGGAAGTCTCATTGTTCTCCATCCATCGAAATGATGGATATGCTTTTAAAAACGCCCAAAAACGGGGATTTGTGGACGTCGATTTCTCGGCTCGGATCACAGATTCACGGCCCTCCAATTGAAAAATGGGTGGTGTGGATTGTTCAGTTTGATTTCTCGCTGCGCGCGCGGAGAGCTGAGGGCGGGGACGGAGCTTCCATTGTGTCCTGGAACCGGGGGGCAGGATTATATTGATGAAATTCTCCCCGTCCACTACCCCATTCCGTATTGTGTTACTTAGAGCTTATCACTATTTTGCACCAACTTTGAACAACAATTTTACCCAACAGAGGATAGTGCTCGGGATGTCGGGAAAGGTGCTCGAGGTGCTCAGTTGTCCCATGACCTCATCGGAACGCCGCTCCCGGCCTTTCTTGCCCCTCCCCTCTTGTTCTTCTTCCTTCTCACAATCATTTATACCTAGGGCTACTTTAACCATATCTGGTCCCACAAATCCATGCCAAGTTAGCCCATTCGCCCTCGTGGTACTGGTGGCATCGAATTCCTGTGGCACAAAAGCGTCTGTACATCTGGACAACAGAATATCAAGATCTAATGATGGTCGGGACAAATAGATTCGAAGATGGATGCGGGGAAAAGAAAGTGTGATACAGGCGTGTGCAGATATTGCTACAAATGGATAGCGATGTTGCAGAAAAAACCCTGGGTGATAACGGGTAGGCGAGATATTATAGCTAATGCTAGGGGAATTCAGCGACACCTGCTTCGTCATCATCCAACAAGTCCCACTCGTCCTCTTCTGGTATCTGACTCTTATGCCTGTTTGTTCCCGCGGTTCGTGGACGCGCCGGGCGTGGACGTGACGCGGGAGTCGCAGCAGTGGCCTGGAGTAGCTGTGCAAAGTCGAGTGGGAAACTGGGTGGCGTGGGTGGCGGAAGTAGCGGGTATGTTTGGTGAGATCGGCTGCAGCAATAATAAGTCATTCGCTCGGGCAAAAAGGGTGACACATGAGCGGACCGTCCAAGCTCTGTAGAGCAGCAAACAGACCAAAGATTTGAAAGGACGTCGCCTGCTTGAGAAAGAGGGATCTCAACGGCCTGTGTGTATGCGAGATAGCAAACGTTGTACAGCAGCATGGCATATGCAGTCGTAAACGAGGATGACGGGTTGGGTAGTGGGTGGGTCTCTATATACGAATCTGATGTCAATTGGGCCGCCGGTGCAGGAGGCATGTCGGTGGCTGGGGCTGGAGAGGACGCAGAGACATGTAGACAATGCTTAGACGTCCACCTATTGAAAGTCGGAAAGGGAAGTGGGTCAACGAATTAAAGGACTGCCACCCAGCTTACTTTGCCCAGCTACCAGATTCTGACCCTTTGATGGAGCGTATCCAAGGTTGTCCAACGCCAAGCTTCCCTCCCGTCCAAGCAATTTCAAACGGAAGGCGAATTCCCAGGTAGAATGTGAGAAGTCCTATGAAATGTAGGGTGTGCGTTATGACCGCATTGATATGGTCGGGAGGGTACCCTGCGTTACCAGTAAGAAACCTTGAAAGGAACAAACGTAGAAAAGAGTATATGAAAACACGTACGCCGGATATCCCCAGGTACAGGTAAGACGAGGTCACCTATTGTCCACTCGCCTTTGGTGCCTGCCTTTCCACCAATCGGCGGACGGCCGCCAACTTCAACAATATTGAACACCTCCACCAGTTCCGAGACAAGACCGCTGCGCGCGCGGGCGATGGTGTCTGCGCGCGCATTCAACTGGGTGACTTCACGGGTGATGAAGGGTTCGAGGGGCGCGGGTGGAAGGAGCTTAGCCTGGGAGAGGGTCCGTCGGCGCGTCGCAAGGCTTTCGCGTATAGCTCGAAGACGTTGTCTGGCTATGGGCGGATGAGAAACGGGAACAAACTTCAGTAGCCGAAAGTTTCCACCTCCGGAGGGCATGCAGACCCTGGAATTGACTGACCTCTGTCATTTTCCCTGCGTAAATTGGCAAGCCCCTCGTTCAGTTCATCGAGTCTTTCCTGGCCCATCGCGAGATCCGCGCGCCGGAGGCGGGAATCAGTTATAGTGTCGATCGCAGTGGTCGCTTTGCGGACTTGTTCATCACGGTCAATGGCTGTGTGGTGTATTTGCAGGCGAAAGTCGCGTAGGCTTGGAGGGGATTCGTAAGTTGATGAGTGAGGGAGGCTGATGATCAGTCTGACGCGACGTACTGTGCTCTGATACAATTCTCGCAATAAAACTGCCGCTGCCTCGACTCGCAGTTGCGGCATTCCATCATGGCATAGTAATAGTAAGCTAGTAAGGTGCTGTGGCATTGTTCAGTGCAGCGATCGCTCTGAGGCGAGACCACGTGATCCTCACAAGCGCTTCTGGCGGTGAGTCAACTGTTGTTGTCCATGTCCATGACACCATGGTATGTTTCTACTATCCTCGAAATTAAATCATTATAACAGTAGTCCGAAGACAGGCCTCCACAGTACCCTCAACTAGTGCAACAACATCCCTCCCATTGCCGCAGGGTACCTCTACATCCCCTTCTTCCCTCCCAACCCCAGAACTCGAACAGACCCTCGCTCTCCTCTCCTCTCACAGATCTGTTCTCGGTTATCTCCTCCTTTCGCGTGGCCAACCCGTCAGCATAATCAGACACTCGGGCGTAGTATTCGAGGGTGAACATGGAAGGAAGTACGCGTCCGCGATAGGGAAGATAATTGACGGCGTTCAAAGTGCGCTGGAGGAGGTCAGCGGAGAGGTGAACGAAGGTGTGCGTATTTTGTCCCCGCCGTTCTCTCGCCCACTTCGCAGCTAAAGGCGCCATTTCCAGGATGAAGTTCGGTTCATGCGTATCCGAACCAAACGGCACGAGATCATGATATCTCCAGGTGAGTCGTTAATGCCATGGGCGAGCCATTTTCGTCTTCTGAATCGATGCTCCGTAGACAAGCGATATCTGCTTGCTGTGTTGCATGACCCTACGACGTGATGACGCACTCTCCTTCTCTGGTTGGTGGGTGCCACTTTGCAGTGCCCCTCGGACGTATCGTCTGTATCTTCCCAAGTGTGTTATCGGCTAAAAAAAAACAACCCTTGACAACATAATTAAATAAGAGGCGTGGGTTTCACCGTGCAGAGTTAGTGTTTAGACCATCCATGTTAACGCCTATTGGTGGACTTGCTCCTGCGTCAGCGCCTGCCTGACGGTGATCCTTATGTCTATAGAGTATAGGATCGGTTGTCGCCACTCAACAAGCGCCAGAAAAGGAAGGTATTCTCGATTTCCGAGAGCGAGGATCCGATATCCGGATAACCGTTGAATGAATCTGGGCAGTGCACACCTTAAGTTTCCACATGTTTCCCAGTCGCCTTCGCCCCGTGACTTTGAGTAACCCCATGTTTGCATGTTTGCCCTTTTGGGCTCCTATCATAACGCACCTACCTGGCACCTGGGGAGTGGAGGCGATCCTGGAGACTAAATCCAGAGCCCATCACATCGGGTCCACCGATCACAGTCTTGGGTGTCTACCCATGTGGGTTCCCCTTCTACCGCAGCGGTCTCCGAAATTGGCCGAGGCGCTTCTGGCGCAGCTTGTTTTGGTATAGAAAACGAGTTAGTAGCGTGCGTGGGTGCATATTTTAATTTAGTATTCGGCCCCTGCCTTCCCCATTGGTGTCGCAAACTCATCTCCGAGGTGCCAGTGGACTAGAAGCGCATGGATAATTATGATAATCGCGGTGACCTGCCAATACCCTGCGACAGCCCGTGATGGTGTGTATACTAATGACAGGGCATAGGACGAGAGCGAAACAGGGACAAGCATGATCTATCAAAGTATTCTCATGGCGGTCGCACTTTCGAGATTTTTGCTTAGCGTCGTTACCGCTTTTGGACATACTATTGATGTGACAGTGCCCTGTCACGTCCACACCACATTCTTATCGGTTCCTTGATGTGACAGATCTGACAAAAGGGTCTGAAACTAAAAAGTCTCAATTTTTTTCACGCCCCACTTCCAGTCCTAGAACGAGTAAGTGGGGTCCACTGATGGTACGAGCGACTAATCGCACGAAATTTATTATTTTATTTTTATTTGAAAATAAAAGATGATTAAATCGTTGTGAAGGGCTGAAGAACGTTTTGTGCGCGCTCATCAAAGAGCTTTTTGTTTGGTTTGTTTTGGTGGATGAATACGTCTCAGCCTTGTCATCCGCGTTTGCTCAGCATGGTGCCGAGTTCCAGGTGCCAAGTGCGCCTGACAGTTTGCGAGCGATCGGCAACCCAAAAATGTATAAACCTACCCAACAGTTTTTTTCGCTCGCCCCGGGTCCGCGACACAAGGAGGATCGTCGAGGGACAAATCATCCACGCCGCCAGAAGTTTTTACATCCCCGCAGCAGTACACGGTCACCCCTCCCCATGGTGACTTTTGGGGGTCCATGTCACACATAGTGTTGGCACTTTTTCATCTCTTTCAAATGATCGCTAGACAGGCCGGCCATGGACACGGGACAAGAATCGCGTCCAGAAAGCGACATGGGACCAGGAGGAAACGGCAATTCGGCGACATATTTTTGAACTACCTCATCTCGATCGTCCACCCGCATTCTGAATCTAGATTTGTACCAATGAACAGACTCGCTGAAAATATGAGCTGGTGGAACACAATTGATTCGATCCCCTTCGAGTAACTCACCTCGGTTGTGGCTCCCCAGGTCACATATCATCTCATCTTTATAGTCTCCCCTTCCTTTTCTCCAGTTCCCTCCCTTCCTCATCCCTCCTCTTTCCCGTCCCGCCCTTGCCATTATCAAAAAGTCAAGTTCCCGCTCTTCCAGTTTGCTACAGCACTCGCTTGGTTTCGTCGTTACATCATGTCTCACCCTCCAATGTTTGGAACCTTTACCGTCACCGTCGACGGCAGTAGTGATCTCTGTCGTGGCCCCGATACCCTACAACAGCGGCATGATAGCCGTAGGTCTCACGCATCTCCTTCTCACGTGCCGATTCGTCATACATATTCTCTAGGATGTCCTGTTCCCTCTGCGGAAGACATGGTGACTGAGTTCAGCGACGATAGCTACCACCATCTCCCAGCTCCAAGCGCGCGCCTCGCCTTCTCGCCCATTCTCGACACATCCGAGTCCATCATCTCACCGACCTTTTCGAATTTCTCGCCGTCGACTTCTAGCGGCTATTCCATCCCTTCGCCCGATTCAGCGGCGGTTAACACCCCGTCCGACCCTGATGACGCCTGGAATCTCATTCCTTACAACGTCTCGTGGGGACACGAGTACGAAGAGTACCGCGCGGGGATTCTGCCTGGTCCCGAGGGCGACTGTGTCTTCTTGCGCTCCCCTACACCTTTGCGTAATCAACGTGCCTCTGAAGCCTGTAAAAAATGTCGAGAGCGCAAGGCAAAGGTATGTGCTCCCTTTCTACGTTTATCCAAGGCTTGCACTTAAAACCGGCCTTTCTATTTACCCATCTAATAATCTAACAAAGTGTACCGGGACTCGACCTTCCTGTGCTCGTTGCGCCTCACGGGATTACATCTGTGAATATGCATCCGAGGCCATATCTGATACCGCTGCTGCAAATACCCCCACAACGTCCACCACTAAGGCACGTCGTCCTTCACGCCGCGAGACCCGAGGAGACCCGGCGATACCAACGCAACATCACAACGAATCGAGTCCACCCACTCCCGGACAGCCACCCGGGCCTAATCACCGTACTGTCATCAAGGCAGAGATGCCCGAATTCCTCTCGCTCCACCATTATACCGACCAGAGTTCATACTGGGAGGGCTCCACCCCAAGCGATGACTGTTCGATGGAGGAGCCGTGGCAATTCCACGACCATGATGGGTTGCTCCCAGACTCCACGAATCATCAGAATGCCCTTGCACGACAGCGGCCATCATCTATTGCTGCCCCACATCCCGTCAGTGGCGGTCGCCACCGTACCACCCACCCCGGTCAGCCAGTAGTGGCCGCCCAGGCCCCGCTGCCTACACACGCTGGCGATGTGCAGGCGGCGGCATCAGCAGCAGCGTTACATGCGCAGATTCAGCTCCCTTTGTTGCCCCACTTTGACATGCCTAGTCAACGCCTCGTGGAACACGAGGTCTACATGCAGCCCGAAGTCAAATATGAACAAAGCACGGCCTTTGGCTCGGGTCCCCATCCATACGATTCGTGAGTCACCCACGCTCCACGCCACGCGTCGCCCAACCCACCCGGTTGCTAATCTTGATTCAACCCCCCCAATAGTACCACAGCCGTATACCATCAAGCAGGGCAGGACTACACCATTTCCATGCAACCCCTGCAGCACGGTTTTGATACGAGTGGCTTCCCCGTGCATATTCCGGCACCCAAACTGGCGTTCAACAGTTTTTCGACGCCCCCGTATGTCGACTATTTGCAAGGCCCATGAACAGTGACAGCTTCCTGGTGCCCGTTTCTATCACAGCAACCAACCCTGGGGGGTGGGATCCCTCACGTATCCCAATCATGTCTCATATCGATCACCAAACATCAAACTCATTGTTCGTCATTTCTCCATTCCTAACCTATTTAAAACCCATTGTTATCGCATTTTTTTTTCCTTTTTGGGGATACTTGGAAACAAATCTTTTCCACCCACTGTTTCACATTGGTATGTGGGCTTTGTATACTGTAGCCTTTCGTTTTCGTTTTTCGTTCCGCACTGCAAACATGTGTGTGTAGTAAGGACTCAATGGGTGGGAAGTTGTTAGTACCGTAGCAAATGCAAGATATCATTATGTTTCGTATCAGAGCCAAAACTTCGTGAACCCTTCCCGTGTCTGTGTGAACTAAGTCAAAAATAGGAAACGTGTCCCCAATATGCCGGTAAGTTGATGATTTCTTTGGTGGTGGCAGATGACGGGCGCCATACATGATTTTCAAAGTTTCGTCGTTGCGCGCTCATCAAATTCCCATGGCTTTATGCTGCACCGTATGTGGGTCGCATGGATTGCAATGGGGGAACTTTTTACAGAACGTTTGGTAGTCCGGGGGCCCGGGTAATGCCGCGGAGGGTATCAGACCTCGGGGATCAGGTAGATAGCCGGGACTCTTGATGACCCTTACTGTACTTGACGTTTAGTGGCATCCCGTGTAAAGCAGCAGAGCATAGACGGCACAAAACTTGACCGGTTGATCTGTCACAATCACGAGCAAGATTTTGCAATCCCGGCGTACATCGGCGGTCAATGGAAAAGAAAAAAATGATCAACGAGGAAAGCAGTGTTACGGAACAGAACATGGATTATGTAACCTGAGGGGTCTCCATGAGCATGGGTGCTCGCCATCAGAAGTGGTGGAATGCCTCGGAACCGGGAAACGTATCCGTTGAGGGGTTGTCGTGGGACCTTAGGGCGATGCGCGCTCAGGCCGCTGCGTCGGATGGTTACTGCACTGTACTTGGGTTCAGTGTATTGTATAGTGCCGTGACACTTGTGCGGGCTGGGAAACACCACGGAATCGAAATAGATAAGGACAGACTTTCTCAAAGGGTAGTATGATTTTATGCCTGATTGGGTTTTGCATCTTTTGTACATGCGACTCGGGAAGGACTTTCCCCTCCCCATCACTGCCACCACCACCACTACCACTGGCCCGGGTTCCAGTGATGACGACGTGTGTTGTGGCAAGTGAAAATGGACAATTATGATACTACTCTTAAATTTGACAACCACGCGAACATGAATTTTATTTTTCGGCTGGAGATACCTCCTTTGCGTCACAGTCGACCTCCGTTTTCCCCTGGGGTTCTCATATGCGCTTGTGTGGGAAGAGTGTTTCTCTGATAATGCCACGAGATTGTTGCTTTGGGGTTTAGCTCGGTTGTAATGTGTTGGAGCGACCTGGAGAAACCTAGTAGAGAGAGATAACGGCGTCTAAACCGTGGGCTCATTCGTCCCGTGGACGGTTATTTTCGCTTCACCCTGCTCAGAAAGGGGCAAGTGGGGCAAGTGCAGCTGTAATTTATCCCTCCGCGTGAACCGCGGCGCGGGGGAGGGGTCCGGGGGAAGAGCACGTTGTGAAATTTGCGCATAGGATCATTTGGGAAGAAGGCCCGAAATCGCGCAAAATAGGATCCCCGTGGTCTTGTCAGTTGTGAACTTCGATTTCTGCGCATGTGCTCGCAACAGTTTATCCGACGACGTACCACGGCTCTGGAATCCCATCATTATCGTCGTCGTCTCGTCATCTGTGACCCGTTAACAAGGGACACACCTGTTTGCTCAATTGGTATGATCGACAGGCAGTCCTGGTTCCCGCACTCAGGCACCCCGCGCGATCTAGTACATGGCCAATTGCACGTTTGTTGCGTAAAAAGGCCGATCAAAGGGCGAAGTTGGAAGCTTCACTTCAGAAGAGGAAAACGAGTGGCACTGGCGCCCATTCTCCCGCGTTGATGGAAGTTCGAGTTTATTTTGGACCGAGGGTTCTCTTCTCCTAGCTGAGCATCTGGATCCCTTGCCCCTTGAATCTGAATATTTTTCCGGTTGCCAAAAGGCCAAGCTACCACTCGCAACCACCGCAACTTGAAGCGGAACGTGTTTTGAACTTGTCCAGTACTAACAATGTTCCAGAGATCAGTTCGACGTTCTTCATAGGTGTGGGGCTCGGGACGTGGCTTTGAGTACGCAGCGTATCCGCTATGCGCTCCGGCACCAGACTCTCGGTTAGAAGAACAAGGAAATGACGAAAGGGTTTCTGGATTACGGTGTGGAGAATTGGGTATGCCGTTCCGTCGTGCTGAGCTACTCGTCATCCGCTATACTGGTCTCTTGCGTGATGCGGTATAAAGCCGAGAATACTCAGTCCACTGTTATAGCAGCCCGCGGCCGTACGGCTCAGGCGCCTCACTGCCTCCGAGAGACGAGGACCCTCAAATCTTAAAATCCGCATAGGAGGCAACCATGGATCCACACCATATAATCAAACTGCAGGAATTCAATCGACCATCCCCTTGTAACATCTCCGCCATTGAAGATGTAATACGGATCAAGTTCGTTCAGAATCCCGTGTACTTGCAGAGCAAACCATATATCCTTGCCAGCTGGCAAAATGTCCTGATGCGTTTAGATCTGAGCGATGTGACACAGAGATCAATGTGGCAGATTCCTCACACAACCCATATTCTATTTCTTTCATGGGATTGTCAGGTGGCTCCTTCCTCCGACTGCTAACAACCCCGAGAATGCGGAGACCGAGGGCGCCAGCGTGGCAGGGATGAAGGGTGGATAAGAATTTGTCGCGCCATTGGCCAGGAACAGTATGTTTATGACACATGTACTTCTGTACCTCCGACACACACGTCAAGGCATATGGAGATGACATGAGGTCTGGGGCTGGCAGAGTAGAGAGTCCAAATAGTTAATGGACCGGCAAAACGGCACATGTTTTCGCAGACAGGGAGGGTTGTGAGAAGCTATGGGTCCTGCGGGTAACAAATAGGTGCGTATGCTGGGCGGTTTTGTGCCATCGGTCAGGAAATGAGACGGCGAATTCACCGTTACTGTACCACACTCACCAGACAAGACGAGATGGTCAGGAGTGTGCCGCAAGAAGATCATGACGTTCTTTGAGGTTCTTTGAGGGGGTTTTCCTTCCGAGCCTGGTCAAGAAGGTCGTCCAACCCCTTATCTTTCACCGCTTTCTAAACCCGTATAGTATGAGTTGTAGATAGACATAAAAACACGAAAACTCAGGCGTACTCGAACACAATCACGATAACTTGCCCAGATTTTGCCGCACTTGCGTTCGTATTCTTCCGCCTTTGCTTTTGAGTACTCGGCGCGATTTTCTGGCGAAGCAGATACGGAAACGGCAGGCTCGAGATATCCCTCGAACCAGGAATTGAAACAGGAATCGTATTCGAGCTTCAGTGGTGTACAACGATCTTCGAGGCTGTGTGCCATGGGGGGCTTTGTGTAAGAGGCAAATTGAACAGAGTAAAGAAAGGCCCGCCTTGTCCGAGCCACCCACCACCACATCAAACTAACAATCTACTATCTAACCATGGTCCTCGTCCTCGTCATCGGCGATCTTCATATCCCCCATCGAATCCACGACCTACCGTCAAAGTTCAAGAAACTTCTTGTTCCAGGAAAAATCCAGCAAATTCTTTGCACTGGCAATGTTTGCGACCGTGAAACGTACGACTATCTGAGGACCGTCGCAGCTGACGTGCACGTCGTCCGTGGAGATTACGATGAGGTGCGTGCGTAGCACCAGTTTCGAGAACGGTTCGCATAAAACTTCTCTTTACCAGTCTGTCGCCTCCCCTCTCTCTTTGACGGTGACCCACTCGCCCATACGAATAGGCGTTATTCATGGTCACCAGTGTGTTCCAACGGGAAACTTGGACTCCTTGAACTCTATCGCTAGGCAAATGGATGTCGACGTGCTCATTTCTGGACATACCCACACGTATGGTTGGCCAGTTGTCAGAGAGCGAAAGCCGGTTTAGCTCATGGATGGTGGTCAACAGCTTCCAGGCGATAGATTACGATGGCCGTTTCTTCGTCAATCCGGGGTCGGCGACTGGTGCTTGGTCAAGTTATTTGAATGGGTGAGCCGCCATGCTATTCTGTTCTTCAGCATGCTATATATCCAATAATAAACCATCTTCTCATCCTACCATCCCCTCGTTTCCAGCGACCCCACGCCATCTTTCGCGCTTATGGACATTCAGGGTCCTGTTGTGGTAACGTACGTTTACCAGCTTATTGAGGGCGAAGTCCGGGTCGAGAAAATCGAATTTCGCAAAGATGCCGAAGCGCAGGCCTCCAGAGAGCGGGAAGCGGCTGCGCCTCGTAGCACGGTCATGCCACAGAGTATTCCGAGCGCCGCCGGTGCGGCCCAGCAAAGCGTTTGGTAGTTGTAAGTAAGCTGCTCGGTTCATGACGGGTCGTTGTCCAGTCATTGACATTGATTCTGTGACCACTGACGTTCTCTCCCTTTCAGATGGTATTGTGCAATCTGTAGTCCTTCATGTCCTCTTCCACGCGCGCTTTAAGTTCTTGGCAAGGTGTAGTGTAACCATCGTACCGTCCTTCTAGTCCCTAACGCCAATAGTCGCCATAAAGATCTACTGTAACTGTGTTATCGCGCAGCTCGGCTAGTAGCGCCTTTAATTCGCCTGAATCCGCTCGCAGCTGATATGGTCTGGCATCGAGCTGAGACCACCACATCTGTAGTACCGACCTAAGCAAGTCGGCGATCGCCATATATTTCCTCTTCTACATTATTTCCTTGCTCTTGGTTGTTCCGTGAATTTCCCCAGTGTTTTCCCCTCTTTTTCTTCCGATTCCCTCCATGAATTTGTTGTCTTGTGTGACACTCGGCAATTAAACCTTGTACGGTGGTGTTTTGCCGATCCCCACAAATCACAGACTTGAGCTCTCGATCGAAACTAGTCACTCTGACACCATATCTGTAGTTGGTTTCGTCCCTTTCGCATATATGCTTCAAAGGAATGACAAATCCCCACGTTCTCCGAGTCGTGTTTTAGCAAACCCTGCCACGAAGTAAAGGGCTTAGTTGTGAGCCCCTTCTGATCGAATTGCCATCGCGAATCCATCCTTACCCCATTTTCATCTTCACTGCTTATCGATCGCTCTCCTTTTTTTTTTGGTTTCCCCCCTTTTCCTTGTCGAGGGGCCCGCACTCGATCGCGCTGATGTACCTTTTTTGGACACATTGAACAGCCTGTTCTCTAGATGCGCTCTCAACTGCCTTACTGCCTTCCACCAGGGACCCCTGGGATCAACCTCTTTTTTGAAATACAAGGTACACAAATATAAATGCTTATTTCAAAGAAAAGCGTGCCTCTTGCAATCAAAGCTTATTCGTCCCGTAAAGTGTATAAGTTCTCGCCAAAAAAAACACGACACAACAACGCATAGTTTCCATGAATCACTCACTGTAAATTTCGAATCTTGATTTTTGGGGATCTACCGCATAGTGGATTCATGAAATACACCGGGAATTTGTTGCTGCAATTCACTGCCTCAATTGAGCCTCTCATACTGTATGATTAGATTCAGTGACTTGCATTGTCCCAGGTCCAAGCGGTGACATGGTGTACGTACTGCCTCAAGTACCGCATGACTCGGATAGCGGCAGTACCAATGTGAGTCTTGGGACCTATTACGGCCTGCCAGTGAACAGTGGGTCAATGTCTGTAATAGCAGATGAATTGTACCTAGAGGATGACACGATATACGTGATTTACCCCTCAGCGTCTACGAACTGAGGGTGAAAGGGACGTGAGCCGCAAGCGGGTCTGCCAGTGAATCTTACTGTACGTTAGCCGACGATGCCGCAATTTGATTGGATAAAGATTGAAAAGTGGTTTCTCATATCGCCTGCTACTAGAAACTCAAGCCGCCCATACTCGCAAGGTTTCATATGTTCTTGTGCTAAAACACGATGTAATCCATTAACGGTAGGAGTCAACGTTGGGAGTTGAGACGTTGAGATTAATGCTACCCTACGTTAGGACTTCAGAGTCGCCAGCAGCGTCGTGAAAGCAGCACCCTTGTGATTCTCGAACTGAATGGGTTATTTGATTCAATGTAGAGACTACGCGACATCCGCTTTACCCCCAACCGGGATCAAAGGGAATGGGATATGACATCAAGGGCAAGACATCGCTTTGTGATGTTGAAGGTGTCGTCAATAAAATAAATGTATCGTTGGTGTGAGATGCGATAAGACCATTGAGATATCCGAATAGTCAGAAGGCTGAGAAATGGGTCGTAAAGGCAACCATACCTAGGGGCTCTGAGAAGTCCGGGTTTTTGAGGGTGAGCTTCATCGATCCTCAACTGTCGCATAATGATAGCCGGAGCTTGCACGTCAGGTGGCGGTTGACTCGCGCTTATAGTTGCCAGCATGCATTGCGCTCCGATCCTCGCTGCTGGATTGATGTTGTAGTTAATGGACAATCGCTTGGCGATGAGCCATGACCTCACGGATTGCAGTATGGGCGAAAACGCAGCCACGACCAGCCGATCGTCAAGGTTGACTGCAACGCGCTGCAGCATCTTCTTGATCACAAGCGGGAGGGAATACAGTGCTTCCACAGTAGAATCCATACATATCGCCGCACGTTGTTCTCGTACGTACCGACTCTATAAGTCGGGTCAAGTCACGCAGTAGTTCTGGCTGGGAGGCGAGGACGAACAAGGTTGCGATGCATTCTTAGAGATTGGCACGCAGGGTGCTGAACGTTGGAACATTCTCGAGGATAGAGGCGGTCTTCAACCTCGGTGGAACAGGAAAATCCGAATTCCGGCGGCGACCTTTACCAGTTTGCCCTCTTCGTCCAGCTGATCCCACGTGCAGTCCGACGCTCGGACATCCAGTTGGCCGTTTGCCCTCGCAGCTACGAGGACATCATTGTCGGACTGAGCAGCACCTAAGAAGATCAATCACGTGATTGACGGTGTTGATCCAGAGTGAGCTTTCAAGAGATGTACAGTACCAAGCGGGCGCTGAGAAGGGTGACGTGTATGGACTGTCGTGGGATATGACTGGCATCACCGTGATGGCGGCGTACACGAGGGAGCACCGGCAGACGACTGTAACGGAGAGGATGACATACGCAACGGTGTGGCGAATAATGAGAGGGATATGACAAGGCCTGCTAAGATGAGGGAGACAGATGTGTGAAGAATGGCTGGGATGGCCTCAACGATGACGGAGATACGGAAGCGGGTAACACCCTCGGCAAAGAAGGATTGAGGAGAGAAAGGAGTCGAGGGAACGATGTGGGTTCCGTCGGGGTCTTGGATATTTGTACGAGGAGGATAACGGCGCTTTTATACGATATGGAAACCATGACTTGTAGCCGTCGATCACGAATGTGCGAGGGCCGCGTGAACAGTAAGGCCGTTCATAAACGACGAGGTGATAAAGCCAAAAAAGGAAAAGTGCTGCGTACAAAAACGATGTCCCATCATGCATCATACGCCGCGCTCGCCTGCCATGATTCAGCTTAATCCTTGTCGTGCTTCTCCGCATGCGATAGGTACAGAGAGAATGCTGTACACGAGGGGTCGGTAAAGGAGACTCGGATCTCGTTGGAAAAATACGCTCTAGCGGACTTCCCGGAGAGTTAGCTGCTATGTAGTCGCCACGTCAGATACCGGTCACGAAGGGGATCTGTGGAACGTACCTGACATCCCGGAGTGTCTAGAGGATTAGGAGTGGGTTAGTTGACTCTTGAAGCAGACATTGCGGGGGCAATAGTGTTGAGAGAGTGGTGTTGATACTAGTATGTGTCTCTGAGTTGAACATTGTACTACAGTACTAGTAGGTCCAGTCATGTCCAAGTGTTGTCAGGACTCGAATATTAGCAGTAACCAGCCTGCAGACCTCTGGCGATATTTCACATGGCTAGAGTTCTGGCCTGTCGATGTCGGTGTTCGTTCAAATTGCTCAAGCTCAAGACGCGCGCACGTATAGTCGGATGAGGGACATCGACTCGGAGGTGCATCCGATGATTCTGTTTTTGTTTCGCACATCCGATTCAACTCATGCTTACAGCGCCGCCCATACCGGCACCTCTGTTACGATGCCACGCAAGGCCACCATTTCAGAATAGTGGGAATGGTCTTTGACCATCCAGTAGGATTACCCAGTCGTTGGCATCGTTACGACAAGAGTTGTACATTGTGCATTGTACTCGTCGAGATTCAATTGCTATTACATGTATAATAAGTCATTTAGTATTGTAGATTGTAGAACTCTTAGTGAAATTTAAAATGAATAGGCCATTAGATTCAACATATAAGCCGCATACACAGTCTCGGTACAGTTCCGTTTACCCCGAACCAGAGTTGATGGATGGAGACAAGTGCATCAAGGGGAAGGTGTCGTTTTGTGGCACTGGAGATGAGGCATCTATTGAGATATACGCGTCATTTGAAGGGTGTGAAAGGGGCTGTAAAGGCCACTGCCCCGAAGGGTTCTGAGATGTCCGCAGAGAGTGGGAGGACATTGAGACAGCTGCTGTGCCTACGTCAGTGGGCCAAGTATGTGCTCTTGATCCCTTTACGGGGTCAGGTTGGGGGTCCGGATGACGGGGTGGATTAGTGGTGAGACTGCTCAGCTCAGAAAGCAGTCTTTCGGCATTATCCCTACTAGTAGCTGTCCCGGACGGTTCTGTCGCATGCTGCTGAATCCGTGTCCGTAACCTCTCAAATTGATCGCGCAGCTCCTGGGAAGCATGTTCGAACTTGAGCCGTTTGGCCAGGTGGGCCGTCAAGAGGACAAGGTCGATGTGATGCTGAATATTCTTTTCGGTGATGACGTCGAAAGCCGTATTTATCAAGAAAAAGTTGAGGTTTTTGAGGAGGAGGCTGTCGAAGGGTTCCAGATAACGATCGAGAAGAGGTTCATCGATCCTCAATTGTCGCATGAGGATCGACCGAGACTGCTCATCGAGTGGGGGTCGACTCGCGATCACCGTCGCCATGCATTGCGCTCCGATCTTTACAGCCTGGTCGAGAATGCTGGTACGGGCCTTGGACAATCTTTCGGCAAAGAGCCACGACTCTACCGATAGCACTACAGGCAACAACCCGCCCACGACATAGGGATTGTCAGGGTTGCTTGCAATCATTTGCAGGAGCGTCTCGAGCGCATGCGGGAGGTAATACAGTGCTTCCAGGCATATAGACACCCGCTGTTTCCGTACCGACTCAGGAAGCAGCTTCGAGTCGTGCAGTTGTCCTGGCTTGAAGGCGCGCATAAGTAATTGCGTGATGTGCCAGGAAAGTTCGCGGTGCAGCTGAGTCGACATTGGAGTCATCTCAAGGATCGACGCGGATTCTTTAACCTCGGTGGAATGGGAAAACCCGGGAATGCCAGCGGCAAACTGAACCAGTTCGCCTTCTTCGTCGAGCCTATCGAGGGTCCAGCCAAGGGCCCGGGCATCCCGTTCACTGTTTGGCCTTATGGCGGCAATGTATATGGCTTCAGTAATACTTCCAGACAGGTTGCCATGGAGGGAAGGCGGTGGGGTCGTCGTCGTCATCGTTGTTGTCGTCGAGGTCTTTGCGGCGGACCTCAAGCGGGCGACAAGGCGAGCGAAGCTCACTTTAAATTTCCCGAGAGAATCCACCACGTAATCGGCGGCATCGAGAACGGCCACAACGATCTTTCGAGAGATGTACCAAACGAGCGTCGAGAAGGGAGATGTGTATGGACTGTCGTAGTATACGATCGGCATCACCGTGATGCCGGCGTAAAAGAGGAAGCCGACAACTGTCGCGGAAAGGGTTATGTATGCAACGGTGTGGTGGATGGTGAAGAGTGATATGACGAGGCCCACCAGGAAGAGGAAGACGGAGATGTGAAGGAGGGCCGGGAGGGCCTCGATGGCGACATGAACATTGAAACGGGTGACACCCTCGGCGAAGAAGGAGCGGATGTGGGCACGCTTATGGATCGCGACGTGAGGTTGCGTCAGTCCGAGGTATCTGCGGGCCCAGCGTTGCTGGAGAGTTGCGAGTAAGGCACAAAAAAGAGATATGACGAGGCTGAGAAACCAGAGCGAGTTCACCCAGACGGCAGCGGCTGGTGGCGATGACTGCAGTGCGCTTGATGAGGGGAAGGGAGAAATCGAAGAAGTTGGGACCGAAACGTGAGTCCCGTTGGAGAGGCCGTCAAGTTGCTGGGATATTTGTGCGAGGAGGACGACGGCGTTGCCCGCCGAGTCGGGCAACAAAGACTTGTAGCTGTCAACCACGAATGTGGCGAGGCAGCGGCGAACAGTCCGGTCTAAGATGCGAATGATATAGTAGTTGTTGGTCAGTGTCCCGTTGATAAACGACGAGATGATGAAGCCAAAATGGAGGGTGCTGCGTACAAAAACGAGAATCCCTTCTGCGCCCGCTTTCCATGTTTCGGTTTGATCCTTGTCGTATTTCTCCGCATGCGATAGGTATAGAGAGAATAAGGTGCTCGAGGAGTCGGTAAATGAGGAATCAAACTCGGACGTTGGTGTCAAAATACCCTTGGTGCCGTTGACAAACTTTCCCGTCGACTTGGGTGGCGGAGCTGCGGCGTAGTCAAATACTGGCTACAAAGGTATTTGTGGGACCTACTTACCTCGAAATGGATTAGGAGTGGGTTGGCTAGCTGAAGTAGACATGCGATTACTAGGGGTGAGTTTCTGACGTCTGTCGGGTAGGGGTGATGATATATATGCCCCCAAGTTGAGCGTCGCAGTATGACATTGCAACGCTCCCTCCCTTGTTGTGTTTTCCAGGTAATTGTTGTATTGGGTTGTGGCGAGATGCAAGCTTGGACGGCTTTGCTCGCGTATCTCGGCTACTGTACGGCAGTCTTTGTTCACCACTTTGGTTTCTTCACACAGCGCTGTTGTTCACCTATTCTTGTGGTCCGTTCAAAGAATCGCCACTCGGTCGTCTGTGTGGACATAGCCTATTGTCTTTGGCTGACGCTTGAGTACGGTCTGGTACCTCGCCGAGCGGGAGAACTCTCTCAGACCAAGCCACGCTTTCTGCAAAGCGGCATATTCAGGCGTCGAGTCTTAGAACAACTACAGTATTACGCGCGGTAACCTGAGGCAGAACAACTGAGTACGTATAGGAGGTAAACAAAGTTGATAACGGCGCGCGACAACATGTGGTGCAACAGGCGCAGAACAATAAGGCTGGTCGCCCCGGCCCTTCCCAGTGAATTTGTAGCAGCGGGGACCTCCGGCGAAACCAAACGTTATGCTGTGCAGGATGGTATTGTATGGTTGAGTGATACGCCGCTTCCTTCTCTAATAAGTCGATAAAACACCCACATACACATACCGAAGCAAAAGGACCACCAGGTTAACGCGGCCCCTCAACAGGGTCCCCAATTCGCCGTTTACGCCTCTCGAGCTCCGACTCGGCCTCTAATTCCCGAACAGCCACCTCCGCAAATTGTGCGATGCCACCGCGCTCGTACGCAGCCGCAAGGCGCGCTTGGGCAGCTAGCCAATTCCAATTTTCGACCTCGTTCATGTCTATATCTCGACTGTCTGAGTCCTCGTTCGCCATCCGTGGATATCCTGGGCCATCGAGCGTTTCAGATGCAGAATGTGACGAGGAGGCGGGATCTGGGTATGGAGAAATTTGACTTGACGAGATGGACAGGGGAGAGCGGTGAATACGCGATGTCAAAAAGGGCCATTTGTCGAGGATTGTCGTTCGCATGGCAGATGCAAACTCATGGGTCTAAACAAATGAACATCCAAAAGCCAATAAGAATACGAAAACCTATACATATCCACTTACATCCTTTACACCCAGATAAGTCTTGACGCTCCAAGCACCCGCAGCTGCCCCCGAAACGACGAGCGCAGTGGCGATACCAAACGCCTTGAGTGAATACAGAGCACCATTGAAGCCACCGTCCTTTTCCACCCTCGACACGCTTCCCGCTTTCGCTAACGGCGTTGTTTGTGCCGATGCACCGTCGGTTCCTCGCGAGGATATAGTAATTGTAGATGGAACAGGAATGCCCCCGCGGTGTGGTAGTGGAGGTGCCCGTCTTCTCACAGGCGGAGAGGATTTTAACTTTGACGTTGATGTTAATAGGGAAGACGTTCGTCCGTCGCCTCCAATGATCGAATTAGCTGCGCGCTGCTGTCGACGAAGAAAAGCAAGGGGAAGGGCGAGGGCTGCAGTGGTTACGGCGAGCTGAAGGGAAGTGAGAAATGAGAATCTGATCAGATGGGAGCTCACCATGGAAAGAGGAATCCATGGAGAAATGTGCGTTGTATCGCTTGTATGATCATTTGAAAGCATTGCCATTCGCAGTTGCACCCTCACTTCTCTCGTACGGACAACCCCGGAATACCGGCCCGGCTCTGACCTCAGGGTGTATACCAGGGACGGTCCTGGTCCACTACTATACTGTACACGGGATTTTCCTTGGACAAATGCGGCCACTCATAAATGCGCCAAAGAGGTGAGTAACCTATTAGTCGTCCTCCAGGTCCCCCTTTTCTTTAAGGAAGACATCTCGTCATATACTGCCGGCCGCAGCTAAGGTGGAGGATACAGGTGATACAGACAGTGACCACGTTCTTTGAACTTCTTTCAATTACGCCCGCTTATCACGACTCTCTCATGCCAGATCTCGGCACTAAACACTTACATCAACTTATTCGTGAACGCTCGTTATGTGTATTATACACGATGCGTTCTACAAGTACGATTTTTTCAAAGACCAAATAAAATGCCCGTCCATCCAATCATTCCAATGCATCACAGTGACCTATTAGTGACCCTCGTGGCTTCCTCAACGACTCCGCATATCCCAAAAATGCCTCCGAAAGCTGTACCTAGGTAATGTCAGCGATCAAATGAGGTACATCATTTGTATCTGCCAGAATGATGCTGGTACTCACCGTGTTGAGGGCGGTGATGTAAGAGGAGGGGATATCCCGCCCCGTTGGGACCGAAGGATCCTGAGGTGCGTTCTTTTGTATTTCGAGCGCAAGCCGCGCCATCCTCCGAAGCCTACGAACATAATCTGTTCGCCCAAATGAAACAGTATGGAAAGAAAGTGGCTTCCTTTTACGAGATGTGAACGATACACTAGCAGATACGTCAAAGGGAACTCACCCCCGTTCAACGGCAGAGCGACAAATGTCTCGGATTACCTCATCAGCTACCGAACATTCCCCGTCGGAAAGGAAAATCATGACTGGCGTTCTGAGTCGCGGGAATGCGTTAAAAAAAATTATATTGAAGAGAAGGAAGCCGGATCAGACGAGCCTTTCCGTGCTCCAGTTTTCTTCCATGATGGCGCGAGCTGCTCCAAGGGCCTCTGAGAAGTTTGTGCCACGAGACGGCCGTTCTGCTAGCACAGTAGCCAGGAGTTGATCCGCGGTACTCGTAAAGTCATTAACCAATACGTTTGTCGCTTGCTCGCTAAATAAGACAACACTGTACGCATCCGGTCGCATACCAGTTCCTTGTTGATCTGCCATAATAGCCGCATGTCGAGCAGACCAAAAACCATATAAGGCTGAGTAGACAGCACCAAGCCTATTGTCAGCGTGCTGTCGAATTAGGTCTGCTGCGGGCGCATCTGCTAAGGGTCTGCAGTCCGTATTTCGCATAGAAGTGGATCTTTAAATAAAAAATTGAGAAACTGTGTAATCGACGGATAAAAAACCTAACTTGTCAATGACAAATATCCTGTCGAGATCCAGGTGTAAACGCCCTCAACAAATGAAACGACGGTGGGCTTACACGTGAAATGTTTGTTGCAACACAGAATGAAGATTGCATTCAAAAACGTGCCCATCTCCAGATATATAACCCGGTCCCTCGAAAGGTTCATGAACGTTCTTTGGTTGGTGGAACATGGGTAACGTGCAGAATGATGGCTGGCCTTGAGTATCTGCCGTTGTCGAGTGTTCGGCGTCTGAATATATCTGGCTTCAGTCAAAGTAGCAATTTATCGGCATTGCCAGCGCGACAGACCCGGGCACATTGCATCGCTGCCATTACATGTTAGTAGTCTCTTTTGCGTCTGCAAGGCACAACACACCATTTAGTAAAATTAGCCTGTTCTTCTCGAGTATATGGATCTGATTTTGTAATCTCAACACAGACTTTGAGATAATGAGGGAGTAGCCATGACCTTTGAAGCCTGCAGACGAACATTCGCGCGGAACAGAACCAGACAAAATATAACCAACGTACCCATCCTACGCCAATAAAGGCTGTGTGTGACAGCATCCTTTGGCCTGTTGGGGTTAGGAACCATTCGTCTCTCGATATGCTGAAGCTCGGCCCCCTCGCAGGGCGTATTTTCTTCAGTGCGGCAATAATCAATATGGACGTGTCTCCCCATAGATGAGCAGACAAGATTGCACATCATCGGTCCTCCTTCGTCATTAGAAGAGAACCTACGACCTTCTATTTCAAGACCAGTCTCGTCAGCACTGTCAACAGCCCAGTGGGTCTGCGTCATAGAACCATGGCTAGTTTCATGCTCTTGCTGGATGTGACCTTAAGGTGACCAGAGGACTGCATGAGTAGGTAAATTTTGATGAAGTAGCTCCTCACCAAGGGGTAGAGTGCAAAAATAGCCGCAATTTTGGCAGCTTTATAGCGTCAGTTCATTCCACTGAACATGGACTAAGGGACGAGAGGACATACCGTGCCTCGCAAAAGTGGAATGGCTGTTTCTCCTTGCTGTGGACGTGACCACCCGTATGCGTCATCTTTCCCGGATCAATAGTTTTGACGCATTGCAGCCGTTTGGCCACTGGTTATATCAGCGCAGTCCAGTATATACAATTAAATCATACCTTGTGTATACTAGGAGATGAAAAGGAGAAAATGGATAAGATACGAGTCATCATGTAGGGCCAACTCTATAATCACCTTCGTATATTGAAATGTCTCGTGTCTCCCATAAAAGATGGCTTCGATAGATATCGGCGCGGTGTCTATCTGGCATATTCCGGGTTCTGAGCATAGCACTGAACAAGGGTGTGCTTCCCTACGTAAAATATTTGATCTCGATACATGATTAGGATATGACAGATACCCACCCGCACAAATGATGTACGTTCGGGCCAGCGGCAAGCCCATGAAGGTGCGGGCGCATGCAAAGCCGTTTACAAAGGTCGCACGTAACCGGACATAACCTCGCATCGCAGGTATGCGAGTCGTGATCTTGGTCACTAAAGAATCCACTCTATCAATAAATACAAAGAAGATCGTTTCAATCAGAGATACCTAGGGACACTACATTTCTCCAGGCATGAGTATACTTTCCCGCTGGGTTGTTGCAGTCCTTTGAGGGCGCACGGCTGGCCGTATGGTGCGTAAGTGGAGAGACATCGAACTGCTTTCTTAATATCGTACTTTACCGCACATGTGTAGGGGAGCCGAGCACAGATGCTCATCCTCGGCATGCCCAGCAACCTGAAAGTTTCTAAGTCTTCGTAATTGAAATGAGTTGCGATTGAGATAAATTACTTTTGTGCAAGCGTCCAAGCAGCCTAGCTTTCCTGACAGCTTGCAGGGTTCCCCACACAGATGAACGTTGACAACACAGCTGTATGCAGATGAGAAAATTGCACCTTATTTCAGCTACAATCACATACATGTGCTCTCCGGGGTGCCCAGCACTATCTTCTCTTAGCTTATAGTCAAAATTGGAGACAGGAGAACGTACGGTGTACCACAAGGCTTGCGTTCATCGTCCTTACAAAATCTACATCCATGTACACATTTATGGATTGTTTGACAACTGTGCTCGCCTTCGTGAAAGCGAGGACGAATGCAGAGGAGACGACAGGACTTGCAGACGGCGTGGCAGAGTTGGAGTTTCGAGCGCATTTCAATGACCATGTTATCAAATTGTCTGCGTAGGGCCTCGACCGCAGCATGACCGGATTGGAATCTTTCCAAATTGGAATCCAACCAGCGTTGAACGTGGCTTACACGCAGGTCAATCAATCCATTGATGTATGAGGCAAGGCTTGTTATCCAGTCTGGGTCTGGCATGAATTGACGCTTCGTACTTGGATTCCAAGACGCCCGTAGAGCAATGAGACAAGAATCCACATCACCTGACACGTTTTCTTCACGCTTGAAAATAGCAAAACGTGCCGCAGTATCTTCGCCTTCAACTATGAGGCTGGTGTCAAAGTTCTAGATGCGAATACGTCAGCTATTGGCTGATTTGGATTGCCGAGAGCATAACCTTTAGGGGCTCGATACCAGGTTCTACCTCAGAATATCCCGTGGCTAGTGCAATTGGGAGAAGGGCTGAGAGGTTACTTGTACGATGCTCCGTCATATTCTCTGTCCAGGGGAATGAATACAAAGTAGGAAACAGAGATAAAACACAGACGAGACAACGCTCCCCAGTCATTGGCCTGCCAAATGACTTCAAATCACAACATCTCGCGGTACGCTGTGGGAGAACATACCTTCAACTTCGCCATCAGCGTTTTGATAGTATGGAGGAATTCGCCTGCGGTTGTGTGAGAGGTCTTCTGCAAATCCAAGAGCTTTTTTAAGGTAGAAAACAACTTGTAGAACCCTTTCGATTCGATCACAGGCCACGGGATGATTTTTAACTTCCCACCGTGAAGGCGCGATATGAAATTGGCATCTTGTTCTTGTTCGACAATCCTCTGAAACTTCAAGGAAAACCTTCGAAAAGTTATATAAGTTTGCTCAAGACTCGGACACACTTATTATACGTAAATCTTACTCTTTCGCTATTTCCGCGCTATCAGCGTTCACGACGTCCTTACGGGCAAGGTCATTTTGCAGGAAGTGGTGCTACATGACAATGCTTACCTTGATGATGATGACAAGCGTTGATTGGAAGAGAGACGGGTTTGCTGCAGGATCCAAAACCGATGCACTTGACTGGAATGATTGAAAAAGTCCGCTGATATCACGAGTGAAAGCAAAATTGTTGCGGAAGAGGACCTATTGGATGTTAGGAGAGAATCAAGAAAATAGTAGTTATAATACTAGGTTTGATATTGCGGTATTGAATAAGACAAGCAGTGTATCCTCCTGACGCGACCGTTCGATGCTGTCAACTCCTAAAGGGTTGTTGGTGAGTTGACGTTGGAATGGAGCGGTACACGCGGAATATACCTTCAAAATCAAGTGATACGATCAAGGCTTCATCGGTAGGTGTCACTGACATCCATACACCCTCTGAAATCCTTTACTCAGCGTAGTACCGGATGTAGGGCGGAAACTATACCTGTGGTCCTCATGGCGCTACCCGCAAATGATGTGTCAAGAAGATGATTCAATGAGAAACTCTTGCCCACGGATTGTTGACCCATAGACGACACAACCTTTACCGGCTGTGTGCTATGCATGAGCCCTCTGTTGACGTATGGAAACCGCAACAACGCTGGAGACATACTTTTGCCGCCAAGTATGACTGAAAGATCGACTCATACCAACCGAAAGACAGTTTGTCCACAATCTGATTGACCTCTGAGCCTAGTAGACTCCGTTCCAAATCCGAGGAAAGGACTCCGTCCGCCAGGGGAATGAATTTGTTTTCACGACAGACCGCGATGTGGATAGGAATAAGGCAGAGGAGGTCGACAAGCCATTCCCCAGCTCGGTAACGTGACACATTCCAGTCTGAGTGGAGCGCCACGTTATCCTGGAATGTCTCGAACTGCGCTGCAGAGACTTGGATACTATGTAGTTCCCCGTCCGTGGGCTTTTTCGCTGTCCTTTCGAATGTCTGAACAAGGTTGGTGAAGTACGATTCGAAAGGCCGTGTGTGATCTTCGGTAATGAATGTGAGGGTTTTCTGATGCCGCTCACTCGAGGATGTCAAAGTGCTGCGCTTCACGGCAGGGACGACCGGGAACCGAGTCCAGACTTCGGTATGACAATCGAGTAGGCTGTTGTGCAGAGACTGACGCTCTCCTTTGATTGGTGCATTTCCGCCGCCCTTCCTGAAAACAAATTCTGTGACCTTTTTCGTGATATCGATGGCAATAGATCGGACCAATCCTGTATCGATGTCGAGGCTGATGAGAAAGATGCATCCTCGACTGACCATGGACGTTATGACGGCGCCCTGAATAGAAAACCCTGGAACATCTAGCGAAATTCCGGGAGTAGAGCCAAATGTCTCCCAATGATACGCAGTTAGGGATTGCTTGGAGTCGTAGTCATGAAAGGTTAGGAAGCATGACCCATCAGGAGACGAGAATATCGCGTTGGGAAGTGATGGAATCGATAAGGAAGCAGGTCTTCCGAACCAGTGAGCAATATGAAATGTGATATTACAAAAATTGAGGTGCGCACCTGAATTGTAGAGAAATAAAAGAAAAGATGCGGGCTCTAATACTGGAGTCCACCAGCACCATCTCCTCTTTCCCACTGACGAATGCTACTTGTAGGATGGAGATCCCTGCTTGGCTATACCATGGGGAGAGGTCGATGGCGCTCCCTTGTGCCCGAAGTGTTTTTAGGGTCTCGTCGAAAACGAATACGTGGAGTTGCAACTAATCACGAGTAACTTAGTAAGTGGCGCCCAGACTCCGAGCATTGACATTGACGCACCCTTCGCGAGGAGCACATGGCCAACGTTCGCTTCGTCTCCTCATAGGCGAACAGAATGTCTTGACCTAGCCTTTCACGGTTAAGACTTTTGATTGGTCGGTTTCGCCGGATTGCCGTGTCGATCGCCAGAAGAAGCTCTAGATAAATGAAAATTCTCTCCCGGTCAACCAGAATAAGGAGGAGCTTCTCGTTCTCTAGGATCTGGCAGAAACTGAACGAACTTTGTAAGGTGCCAGCCGTAACATCACAAAGTCAGGTCCGTACGCAATGTCCATGGCCGTTGGAAGGTGAAAACGAACTGAGAGCCGATCGTTCACGATGGGACTTGGAATATAATTGAAATCCAACTGCATGTTTTGCTTGTCGTCGCTCGATAAGTCCATGAGGTGTACACGAAATTCAAGCTGGTAATCCTTGAAAGTTTCTTGGCGACCAGTTACCCAGTACTCTGACCACGAGGAACGTCAGCTAGTTGAATATTGTCTCACAGCGTCCACCAAAGACGCACCCTGGCTACGGTAGGGAGAACGACTGATCCATCCCCGGCTGGTAGAATCACAACCCCCGAAAACGAAACGAGTACGGGTAATACAGCATCATTAACTCGAACCTCAACAGGATTGGTTTACTCACGAATCTCCACAGTCGTCCGATGGCGTGGTAGCGACGCCAGAAATGTACACAATACTAAGCATACTTGATCACTCATGTTCTATGAAGTCAGAAAGCACATACCTATCTTTTCGCCAAGCCGACTGTGCATTGAGTTCTCGAACGAATTCTGCGAGTTTCTCGTTTCGCCGTTTTAGTTCGTCGCTCTCGATATCACGTTGTATGTTCCTTCTAAAGACGTCCTGCTGCAACGCCTTCACTGCATGAGCCATGGCACCCACAGTGGTGTCGATTAAAGGCGAAAGTAAAGAATGCGAGAGGGCCTCGATTTCCAGGATCATGGGTTGCAAAACGTCGTCATTCACGTCCTTCATATCGAGCAGGAATTGTGAGTCGGAAAGGCGGGCTGAAAGACTCTTCATTTCTCCTTTCAAAGACTCATCATTACTGGGCGATAGAGAGCAAGCGCCGACGGCCGATGCTACGAAGGTAAAAACGACAGAAGACCTCTTCTGTTCTTCGAGGATACGTTGTGCACTGTTGAAGTCACCTCTGAGAAGTGATTGAATGAGCTTGGCACGTTTCTTGCGACGCAGACGTTGATATTTTCCCAGAATGTATTGCACCGAGACCAGGCGCAGCTTCCGAGCCCCGAAATCCCCATCACGCCTCAACACGGTGTCGAACCTGGCACCCTGAAAATAATTTCGGTATATTTCCTGAAATTCAGGAAAAGATTCCTTGAGATCTGAGAGCCGCATTGAGTCTGCTAAATACAATGATCATGAGCAACGTACAGCTCAGAGACTTCGAATTCTCACCAGCCTCATCCTCACGTGACTGCCATGTGTGGGAAGAAATTAAGCGGTCACGTTCCAATGACCTGAAAATCGCCTTGGCCTGAGTTCTCCATGGCCTACAAGTCACAAATAATACACACGGGAAGAGCGCTATCACGTCCTCAACAACAGCATCACGAAGAACCCGCCGCATTTCACGCTCCTTGCTCGCAAGCTCTTCAAAAACATTGTGTTCCCTCCTAGTCTGTTCTCGGACATAAAAGTCAGAAATGTCCTTCTTCGCGGCATTCCATTCGTCGCATTGCTTAGGGAATTTATCTGCGATAAATAGGTCGAGTAACGTCTGCACGGCATTCTCATCAATCGTTTCAGACAAAACCACGGCATTGTCCTTCCTGTTCAAACAATGCATTAGTGGTCCCTTTGCGTTTCCAGTGCACTTACAGCAACTGCTGGAGTGAGACTCGAGTGAATGATTGTCGATCGAACACATCCGTGTGAACATGTTGTGGAATATCGGCAGCTGTTAGAAAGCCTTGCACAGTTTCGCCTGGCAGAAGACGAGGCACGAGGAACGCCGGGTCAACTGAACCGTCTGAGGGGTTTATATTACGCGGAATGTAACGGAAATACATCTTTGACGAATTAGGAGCAAATTTCCACGACAAACGAGACGGATACCTGAAAACCTGGACGCACAACTGCGTTCTCTTCCTGTTCGTTCCTCTTTGAAACCTCGAAGGTGAACATTCTATCAGTGTCGTCCGTGTATATATCGACGGCTTCAGAGCCGTTTTCATCGTTATCCCATACAATGGATGCTGAGTATTCGGGAGACAACAACACAACAACCTGGTCACACATCTTTGTGAGATATCTATATTGCGTTTATTGGAAAAGAGAAAAGAACGGATTATTCAAATTGCTCACCGCATGAATGTGACTCTATTACGGCGAACTGAAGAGGCTGCTGAATCGTTCCAGGTCGTATCCTCGGGCCAATATATGACGTAATGGCGTTCATCTGAGTAATTCGTTCTCGCGTTGGCCCTCACGATGTACAGACCAGATGAAAGACCCGACTGAGAACCATCCACGTCGGTTGGGCTAAGCAATGCGCGAGCTCTGAAAGTAATTATATATATATAAGTACGTAAGTTAGGGAAGATGAGAATCACTTACCCATTCTCGTCGACGGCGCCAATCGATCGCAGTAGCCGTACTATCTCATCCTTGGATCCATACACGCCGAGCGGTTTAATCGCCAGTAGATCCAGTGTTTTAAAGTCGACTCTCGTGATAGACGCATATGCTCCAGGAGACATGTCATTGATGAAACGTTGAAGAGAATTCTGAGCGATGACAACCTTATCAACTACAAGTTACGAGATTAGCTCGGATTGCAGCTTAAAGGGTTTCAAGGGAATTCTCATACCGTAACCACCGCTCCCAGATTCACAGATGAGGTCTAGGAGACGGTACATTCCCATGACATGCCCAGCTGGGTCTATGAAGGTGGCTATAGAAATTTGGTCCCGGGTGGACGGTGCACCCAATGAAACACATACCTGAGCCTACATATTCTTCTTGAGTTGAATCCAACATCTTCACACCCCGTCTCGTACCAATCTTGCCAGAATTCAACGCTGACGTCGCGCAGATGAAAGGGGTAACGCTGACTGAGCCATATCACATATCGAAAAGTAAACCTTACATACTAACAGTAGTACTATGCGACATCATTGCGTTTGTCGTTTTTCGTTCGGCTTGTCCATCTACGGTATAAATGGGCATAAACGAAACGCGGCAAACAGAGTACGGCCCACCAAGCGAAATACCGCTCCTGTACGGAGAAGAGGAAAAGGAATCAGGTGGAACAAGGGATTTGCTGAGATCCATGAACGGGAAATGAATGGGGTGAGGGGCGGCGGCACTGTCCTCGGTCCATAATATACCAAACTCTTCTTGGGTGTAGGGTTTGACAATTGCGGTCACTTTGAAGCGCCAAAGAGGTGAGAAATCTTTTAATTTCCGTAGCGACTTGTTCAAGTTCAAGCCCTTCTTCACATCATCAGTTCATGATTAGCTAAAGGGTTGTGAGTAAACACATCACGTGCTTTAAAGACGACTGCTCTCAAGCTCGGCATTTTCCGGGATACTTGAGTTCGAGTCCTTGCATGACAAGACTGTCCCGTTAAACGATTTCGCTCTTATGCGGGAGCGGTGAAATTCTTAATGTTCGGTACGCGAGCTAGCGTATACAGTAGCGAGTGAAGGCACCGGAGGCGACGGTAGGTCGCCTTTGATGTCACCTCGATGGGCTCAATGAAGAGACTCGGAAAAATGGATCGCCACGGGATTCGGCATAATCAAGTTGTCGTTGAACAGACTCCACTAATTCTTGAACGGGAAGGGATATTCTAGCACAACACGCAGTAATAAATGTCCATGTCATCAAAAGATGGCGGGAAAATAGGCTACGCCTATATTTTTCAACTCGACTTGTGATACCGTACAAAAATTGGTATAAACGTATCATGACATGCATAACCCATCCTTTTCGTTATAGAAATAATAATAAAATGATCTATTTTTGGGCGGGTTTCCATGTATTTTTCGGGAGTTGTGCGGCGATGCACAGGCCAACACACACTAGTGCGGTCAGTACGACATACGTAAAGTTTCCGCCTAGGACGTTGTTGTTTAGGGAGAAGGCAAAGAGCGATGCAGCAGCAGCTGGTGCGACCGTTCGCTGGATCGAGACGATCGTCTGGGCGAGGCCATTCGTAGCGCCTAGAGAGCGCCTACTGGGTGCGGAGGAAGACACATACATGAAGACTGAGCCTAATGAAGAGTTTTGCAAACGAGTCAGTGATATGGGATATATACCATGTGGCTCATTCGAGAACTTACTGAAACCCATGTCGGCGATCGCTATTGAAGAGAGCTGGAGAATAATGAGCAACACCGTCAAGCTTGCGCCACCATATATATGGCGCATCGTGAGGTTCTCGAAGAAGAGCATGAGGTACATTGGGGCGAACGAGGAGATGCTGACGATGAAGACGCAGCGCGGACCGAAACGCTCAACGATGTGCGGGAAAGCGACGAATTGGAAGATGCCGTTGAGGAGGCCGTATCCGGCCATCCACAAGCCGATCGAAGCCGGGCTCATACTCAATCCGCCGAACTCGACCGGCGTCGACCAGACAAGCGGGATAAGCACGCCAGCGATCATCTCGAGCAGCCCAATCAGGCCGTAGTTCGCGATCGATATTACGACAGGTCTTGTGAGCAAATCGCGCAGCGACATCGGTTTCTCCTCATCCTCATCCTTAGACCCGTCCATGATTTCACCGGCTCTAGCCTCCATGGGGTTGAGCTTCGTTAAGGGGGCGGAGGGAACTGTCTGTGCCAATATGCAGTGAGTACGACAGGACATGCCAGGGAGGATAGTGATGACCGACCTCTTTCAAAAACAATGCGGTCAAAATAAAAGATAGGAGGGTATAAGTGGCCGTCCCGACACATGGCAGGAAGTACGGGAATTCTGCCCAGAAAGGGTGAGAGAAAGCATTGGGCCAACGGTCCTGTGGCCGTGACAAAACGCCACCTATGAGGGGCCTGAGAACCCAATGTACCGTCAGCCAGCCAGCCAATTACGAAAGTATGCAATGTCCGAACCCTATGGTACCACCCAGGGCCCAGATTACCGGAATCAACGAGAAGCCTCGCGCCATATTTGTCTCGTCTGTGAGCTCCGCCAGCATACTCTTGATCACGCCTATGTTTCCATTAAGCATGCCATTCAAGCACCGGCTAGTATGGGATTGATTAAGTGACTAAGCCGCTTAGATCTGGGAAACAAAAAAAAACATACCTAAAGACGAGCGCCCAGAAGGAACGGGAAAGCCCGAAAAGGATAATCGAAATGATTGTGCCTAGAAGTCCAAATAGGAGAACGGGCTTGCGTCCAATGTAGTCCGAAAGGCGACTCCATTGGAGTATGGTCGCCGCCTCTGCGGCGAAATACAACGACACCTGTGATATCGTTCGGTGTGTGCCAGCTGGGAAAAGAGACGGAGAAGTACTAAGATGCCTGCGTAGTACCCCACTTTTCGCTCATCACCGCCAACGATCGAAAGTTCGCTGACCAGCTAAAAGGAGGGTGTCAACAGTCAGCGAAGAATTTTACAGACTCAATGTAGCTGAAGCATACCTGGTTAATGTAGGGGTTAATCGAAAGAGAGGTGATGGGCTCGGCGAGTAACAACAAGAGCAGAATGGAGATCTGGGTGACAGGCAGAGGTGTTGCTTTCCGTGGTGCATTTGCATTGTGAAGAAGGGGCGTCTCTTCGTCAACAGTGTCTTGAGAGCTCCTGGGAGACATTGAGAGAGCGATAGAGATAGAATGCTGAGGCTAGGGCCAGTTGGGTACCCCGACTTTGAAAAACACGGGAGGATTTATAGGTAGTTGCTGTAACGCCTGCCAGCACATCCGCAATTCTTTCATATCCGAGCCCATCGTCCAGCAAGGAAAATAAAGACCTGAAATCAAATCAAGAGCGTTAACGGGATGGACAAAGGGTCTTCTTCACGTAACCCTCTTGACCCACCCCCCTCTCCCAATTTTGGTAAGTTCAGTTCCAGTGACGGGCTCCGAGAATGTCAACCTAGATGGCGACATCGCACCTCAATAGTTTTCTCTATTCTTGCCTTACGCCAAAATAACGCCACTGAGGGGCACACGCCAGTCCTTTCTTGCATCGTAGTTGCGCTCTTTCACATGTTCCTACCCGTCACGGTTGCGCGTTTTGCCAATGCGGTACTGCTCTGTTCGCTTCCTAGCAACAGGCCTAACAGGTGGTCTTGGTCATGGATGTCCCGGAAACACCTTTAACAAAGGGGCACATGCCATTTTGAACGCCATGTGATAACGTTACAAGATTTCAGGCATTTCAGGGTTGATGACAATGATAGAAGATAAACGCAAGAAGGCAGAATAGGTCATTTGTAGTGGTAGTCGATCGGAGTTCGAAACAAATGACTTCCCGATATAGGAATGTTAGGCGCATGCATGGCACTGATCTTCAACACTGTCCCCATGATGAGCGTCTCCATCAAGACCCGAGGTAATTACGCTGTGGGGTGTGGCTCTGTGCCCCGGTCAGCTGTCCTTTAGCATCGAGGGCCTGTCATGCGGTCAGTCAGCATAGACGACAACTCCGACTGCCCAGGGCATGTCGGTATCCGCCAACTTTCGTAGAATGGCGGGTTCTCAAACTGTGCTCATCACTAATGTACCGCAATAAATCCATCCACGGCTGTTATTCTGCGCCTTATGACCCTTCACAAGTTACCTCTAAGGATGAGTATGGAAGAAAAGAAATTCGGATGGGAGACAAGGATTCCTAAATTCCTTACTAGAGGTTAATACTGAAACACAGTTTGCGTTTCTCTCAGCAACTCTCTGAAACCCTGAGAATAGCTTCGAAGAGGGGAGTGGGTTGCTGGCTTCATTAACCGAACCAATCATTTCCTTTTCGCTCCATCATGGGTACCGGTATTTCGCCAATGTAAACCCTTACAGTAAGCCATCTGTGATGAAGACAGCCCGCGAACGGACATAGAAGCGCCCAAGAACCCCGTGGGGTATTGTTTCTTTCATGAACGTGTCTGCCATCGTCCTCGTGACAAGGCGGTCGACGCCACCTGGCACCGCGACGGACATTTCTGCGCGCAAAAGTCACAGCCAGTCAATGCACGCACGAGTCTTACCTAAATTTTTCATGGACAAATGAAAGGCAACTTTGAGAAATCACTTTGGCGCCACTCTAGCCGTAAGCGGAAGCAGCTCACCAGTCACGAAAGAAGCCCGTTAGGCCGTGAAGAGTGTCGGGGACACTCGGCCGTGAGTAGGAGTAGGTTTGTACAAACTCAGAGTAACCTGAGCACGTTTCGCGAAGTAACCGGAAGACTCCGACAGCCAACCAGGATCGTGTGTGAATTTAGATTCTTGTCGACACAGCAACACGGTTTGTTCAAGTTCCCCCATGGAGTTTTCTCTGGAAGTTGATCCTAGGGCATGTCATATTCGAGAGTAAACGTCACTACTCCTATGGTGATGATGGTGGTGATGATGAAAACTTGGTCGCGTCACTGTTTTCTAATCTGAGCAAAAATTGCTCAGACGTTTCCCCATATGTTGTAACAGCGCACGTTGTAGTCACGAACGTCTTCGGCTCGGACTTCGAATCCGTTGAAGATCGTTCGGGCTCCAGTTTCCTTCAAGAAGTATGTCACGCGCTGCTTTGCGTTATGTACCCTTCTCAAATCTTTAAGGTACTACCCAGTCAGCGCTAAGACGAACCAATAGATAGTAAGTTACACGTAACGCATAAAACCCAGGGCTCCACTGGCGTCCAGTTCCCTGATCGAGCCGCACATTCTTCCTTTTCTCCGGCGATGTATGCATGTGGGATGAAGGACTGATGAAGATTGCCGTAGGAATCCTAACAGCGCTAAACTGAATTTTGCCGTTCACTGATTTCTCATGATCGCCGCCATCATCGATTACGGCACGCACCACTTCTCACACCCACAAGATCCCAATTAACCAGGCTCAGTGACTCGACCCTCTGTTCCATAATTCGGAACTCGCATCTTCCAAATAAATGCTCTGTGGATTAGGCCTCGATAGGCTCTCGAGCTGGTGTAAGACTCCATTAGCATTGGCGAAGGCACGATGACCCGTCCCTACCCGTCGATTAGAGTTCAATTAATTTTACTGACCCAGGAGCGCTGGGAAGTCCACAGGGACCCTCAGCGCCCCGTCATGGTCGACCTCTCCTCAGCAGTACTGTCCTAGTGAACCCTGCCTCATATATCGCTTCTTTATCGGGTAGGAGGCCCTCTTCCAAATGCGTAATCATGCCGACAGCTACGTCCAACGAGCTCCATGTACTTTCCGTCTGCCCCGGAGGACAAAGAGAGCACGGGGTTCCTCGATTTCGGTATTATGTACTTGTACGAAGAGAAGAGGGACAACTCATGGTGCGGATGACCGTCGAATTGATATAAAAGATGACCAGCTCGGAAGGATGATGCCGGAGAGAGCTTCGGAACACTCCGACCCCTTGATCTTTATCGTGTTCCGGACCCGTAGGGTTGCATGTGCGTGTATTCTGAGGAGGTAAATCAGGATCTAGGAAATCAGTTTACATGTGATGCGCTGTCAGAGATTTTTCTGTGGGTGCCTTCGACGCTCAACTGAATGCACGGGTCAATATTGTGGTCCGAATCGTCAACTTTAATATGTAATTAAAGGACGTCACACTGCCGCGCCGCTGCCATGTCATGGCCAACGTCTGGCCAACGTCATCAGCGGCAGCATCTTCGTCTGCGTCATCAAACATAGTTGTGACGAGGACTCCAAGGCGGTGTATCGCTGGACACTACCACAGTAACTTAGTACCATCATGACGATAGGTTGAAAACCACCCTAGCGTCAGAAACCCGACACGTCGAACACGTAGATATACAGTACGGGGCATGTCCATTCAAGTTCTCTCTGAGGTGTTGGAGGATAAGTCGGCACTGGCAAATGGCGGCCGACGTGGCACAACGCTAGAGACCTGGCCCGGGAGATCCGCGAAGCTGGCGCGCATGGGTTTACTCTAAGTTGAACTGCCATCACGATTGTTCCAAACGAGCTCGAAAAAAAGCACGTCCCACTGGCAGTTATCACATTGCGCGTGGAAACAGAGAGCCGCAAGACCCTTGATGGTGACAATTTGCACCGAGCGCCACCGCACGGCGTTGGGCACACATAGGAGCCCATCTGGCAGTATTCAAATCTCTTCAAGCAAATGAACACCTTTTTCTTCCGCCAATCACTTATTTTTAGGTACTCAATTTCCGGTCGCGGACAGCACGCGCAAGTAGAAGTGGCTCGCTCGCGGGCCGTATGGTGATGCATCGACCGCATGCTCATCGCAGGATTACTACTAGGTCTGTATCTACGTGCATTGTCTGTCCACACTCGCATTTGCGCTCACCCCTGAGTCGGATATAGTTACAAATACAAAAAGACGCGATAGGCGACTTTTTTTATCGATACTTTTTCGATTTACTCCCCAATAGAACCCATCCGAATAGTATGGCCAGTGCGACTCGGGGGCTCGAAAATCCATGAGTCGGACCCTTCGTTCTGAAATATATTGAATAATAAATCGACGTTGAGCTAATGTACTTTGTAGTAAATTGAAACAGACATACCTGTGTCTGTACGACCCATTGGTCGTCTATCAACAGCTGACCCTTGGCTCTTATTTTCATCCCGAAGTATGGGAGATGCGACACAATGTTATGCTTGAAATATTTCCCAGCGGAGATAGTGCTGTGAGAATTCACCAACCGCTTGCGCACATTCTCCCATCCTCTGACTTTTTTCTCAACCAGGCTCTCGATTTTACGGACGCGACCGGGATTAAAATCCAACAGTTGCACTTCTTCACGTACCCGGTTGAAAATTGTACACCGCGCCCCGGACAGCGATTGGCGCGCTGATTGGTCCTCGGGTTCGATCCATCGTGTTGTCTTTGGACCCCAGTTTTGCCAGAGCACGGTAATCGGCAGTGTCTTCGGAATCAGAGAAGTGCAGCAGGCGAGCCGATGATAAATCCCTCTCATCCTAGAGACCTGCGCACTGACGGCTCTTTCGGCCAAGGTGCGAAGGGCACTTGGATGGACATAGAAAAACAATATGATTGGGACATGTTTCTTTCCGCGATGCGCACGCACATAGAAGGACAAGACCGACTCCGAGGGTGAGTCTCTGAATGGGAGTGTCGAATGGCGATTTGGAGCTGATGGATTATCTGGGCCCGAGGGTGCTCTGTTGAAGCTCTTAAGTTGGACACGGGTAGTACACCAGACGTCCGGGAGCTTGAGCTTGCAGAGGGTGCAGAAAGTTAAAGCATCGCCCTCCTTTGTGATTCTACACAGCGCTAGCGCCCAATCACTTCTAAGTCCTAAAACGAAGGTGTCCTCTGATATGGATGTCAAGACTGGGAAATATGTGTTTGCGCGGGAGCGTTGTTGCTAGAGGAGACATCAAAACCCTCAAAAGACATACAAACGTAATCGAATGAGGTGCACTTACGTATATGATATGACCTTTAATCCAGTCTACAAGGTATAGTGTTTGATACTTGCGCCATGATGTCCCGTGGGCGAGGAGAATTACAAGGTAATCGCCCATAATCTCGATGTGGGCCCCGAAGGTCCTGTCGTACTTTCCTTGGAATTCCAGCTGAACCGCTGGGATGTTTGCGGACTCGTGACGTTTCCCGGTAGTGAAGTGGTTGAGATGAATTTCTAGACGATCCACTGGAACTCCCGTGCTAAAAATACAAACTGTATGAGATCGGGAGCATGCATATGTCGGCCAGGAAAGATCTCACGATAGAAGCGAGGCAGCCACCAAATCCTGATCAAGATCCAGGGCCCATCCCTCCATAGTAGTAAGGCGCTCCCCAAGGCGAACATCTATCCAGACTGGATTAATGGGTCCGCTGAGCTCGCGAAGGAGAGAAAGGTGAATGTGGGACCAGCCCGAGTTTTCGTTTTGGTGCATCTGAATGAGGTATCCGGACCTCATAAGGAAATCATTATTGGTGGGACAGAACGATTCGCGGCCGGGCAAGCCTTGGGATGGCCTGTGCATTGAGAGCGTTTCTTCTTTTCTTCCGACCCTGAGATATAACCAGTCATATTCCCACTGCTTCACATTCGCAAGGAAGTCGGGGGGCGAGAGGCCTGAGGGTGTAAGCTCCTGTATTCCGCGTTGCGCACTCCATATTCGCGATAGCAATAGCATCGATCCCTTAATGACAGCGCGTAGTCGATGACAAGAAGCCCCGCAAGGAAGGATGCTGCGAGTAGGTAGGTTCGAGAAGATAGTGACTAGAAGTTCGTTTGGGAGATCGAGAAGCCGCAGGGTGACCATGGTGCGAAATGGGGGTGAACCAAGCCTGAGGTGAGTAGCAAGTTTGCAATTCAAATGGGGTGCGTACAGAACACTTGTTCCAAAAGAGTATATGAGCGATTTGAAGAAGGCCCATGTGCTATACGGAACAACGATACCAACTTGCTCAGGCCTTCCGAGTCCTCCTTCAGACACTGTGTAACTCAACCCAGGCCAGGTTCCCGCGGCCCAGATTAGGAAGATACAACGCACACGACCCTGAAAAAACTCAGGATCCTCATACTTCGAGAAATGTAATTTTTTTGGCAAATCTGTCCATGGCGCTAACTATGGGACGCATCAGTATCATTGTGGCGTCCTTGTGGCGTCGGTCGGATAAACCGAACAAGCTCAGGTTCTGCCTCTCTTTAACAAAAAGGGGACTCTATGGTTCATCGGAATTGCATGCACGGGCAGTGCAAGGGCATAAAGAGCGAGGACCAGCTTCGTTTTGTGTGCTGTGCGCAGAGAACGTCACGGTGCCGCATTAACTGGCAATTGAATAGGGGTGAGACCTAACTTATGTGAGAGAAAATGCAGGACGGGCCGTGTTTCGGACAGGCTCAGGCTGCCCGAAACCCTTGCGGGTTGAAAGGGAGAAAACATCGGGAAGGATAAGACGAGATTGGGCTAGAGCCGCAATGAGAAGTGTATTCGGTCAAGTAATGAAAATGTGGGAGAAGGATGCTCGAAAGCCACCGCGTTTGAATGGCGCAAGGGAGGACTCAAAGTCGTCCGTCATCCTGCATTTTCATCCTGCATTTCATGCTCCGTTGACGTGAGGTATTTCTAACGGCACATCTCCCGCAGATATAGGGAACCAAACATTGGTCCGGAGTATTTAATTTGAAGTGTACCAGGAGCGATACAGCGCATGAATACTAGGGTTCAGCCACTGGAACGTTCATGATCCTTCTATCCCCTTATCATATTTCATTATGAGCTTGAGAGTATATTGCCCGCGGAGAGTGCGGGTGAGCGGGTCCCCGGATTGTCGTGTCGTGTCGGGACATAGGAGTAGAGGGTGAATGTGGGAAGGGCACCACGATGCCGGTGGGTCACATCACACAGAAGGGGTGGACGCTGGTCGTCTATTGCACAACGCGCTGATGCATCGTAGGGCGCGATAGAGCACGATGATGCAGAGGTGTCGGTGTTGGCTCGCACATGTGTAATTGTGTATGCCAGACCTAACCCTAACATAATACGCGCCACACTCCAAGTGCTCGACAACCACCACCATGAACCTCCACCTGTGCATTCGCACCAGCCGTGTCGGTCTATACCCTCAGCCACCCCAAAATATTACGAGCGACACAGATGTGGAGCGATCGATGACGATGGACCCTTCCTCCCCCGACGATAAAATCTGTCTCCTTAGTGGCCCTCTTGCCGATTTCCTCCTTTTTAGTCGTCAGGAGAAGTCCAAGTGGTTGATTGATATCGCCCACGACATCTGTGATCCCAAGCAGAAGCATGGCAAGCTCCGTGTGTGGGATAGGGCTGGACAGATGTGGAAGGATGTCGATCCCACTGACCCTCTGACAGCATCCGACTATCTCTATGATGTCCAGGACGTGATTTCCCTCACAAAGATTAGCTATCGCACACGTAAATCTAAAACCAGCGTCACTGGCAATGCTTCCACAATGGAATACCGTGTCAAGGGGCGAGATCGACTACATTGCTGGGTTACAAGGGCTATCATTTCGACTTCAAACAGTCATGTCTGCCCCAAGCGAATGGGAGACCATCTCTTGCGCGATATTTACCACACCTTTGAATCAACTCCTCTTCCTCCTGTAGTTTCTATCTTTCATGAAATGTGTGGCATAACCCTCATTCACCACCTTGACCATTTCTTTGACAAATATGAATTTGGTCTTCGGTTTGTGGAACCTGTGCGAATTTCATCTTTTTTCATGTCTCCTATAGTTATTATTGGTTCTTAGGATAAATATGAATGCCATGCCTTCCTTCCCCCTGACTGGCCAGAGGGCTGTAATCTTACAATATGGGCAGCTGCGCCAAATCATGATGCTCCTGGACCCCTTCTACATGGCCACGAGGCTATACCCCCTCACCCCCAAGATCCCCGCAACCCCCCACCTGGCCTATTTAGGTGGCACTATTTGCAGTGCGTCATCCGAAAATTTGGTCACGACGACTACCAAAACCTGCAAAACATTCGTCATATGGAGTTGCCCCTTAGAATGGAAGGCGACTCTGACGATGAAGGGACGGACAGCGAATATGAGTGGCCATCGGCTGTTTTGGACCGCGGGCGAGCCATGCAGACGGATATCACGGAACACAAAGAGCGCCAGAGACTCGTTGCAGAGTGGATCACCGCAGTGTAGCAGGAGTCTTTGTTTGTAACCCGGAGGTTTCATTTTCTGTCTTTGTGTATGTGTGCGATCGCGTGCCAGTGTCTGTCAGAAGAACGCATGTTACTATCCATGACATTACGAGTAGTATGCGGGCTAAGACAAGAAATATAAATGACGTGCTTTCGAATCCCAAGGCGACGTTCCGGCTGTACGCCTCTGCCGAGAAATTGAAGAAGATCCTTCCAGGAAACGCAGAACCACCGCTCAGCGTTGATTCAACGCCGTTGATGCTTCTTCGAGACTCACGCGGGAACAGTATGAGCAGCTCATCGTGGACGTTCAAGTTCATGACCGCATTCCCGCGCCACTTCAGCGTGCCGTAGAAGAATCCAGTCTGAGCATTAAGCAGATCGACGCGCTTGAGCTTGAGCTTTGAGTGTTGAACGTTGAACATTGAACCGCTCATCCAGCCTCATTGCTTGACTGTAATCAGCCTCACCTCACAGTCTCACATCATTTATTGGTTCCGCTCAGCCGCGCGGCAGCAGCTCGGAGCTCCTGACTGGCTAGTCTAGGATGGCACGCAGATTGTGCACTGGTGGAGTTACGTTTTGCGCACTTACTCGCTTACTATAATGTCAGTTGCCCCAAAATGAGGGCTCAGTGTCGGTCTCTCTCTTGTGGCTTCAACTGGACCATGGACAGCGCATGGCCTGCCGGTGCAGGCCCACGTGGCCATGACGCCGGTAGCGGGGGCTGCGGGCGACGAAGAGATCGAGTTTTTTCAACGAGATAAACCAGGCCATTATTGGATTAGGCGCAATAAGAGATATGGATACGGACATGATCGTCATTATGGTCAGTGCGTCGGGTAGGTGTTCTTCTGACTCTTGTAGTCGGTGGCCCAAGCATACACAATACAACGCACATTGCCCACTTCGGCAATTCGCTTCTCCGGCCGAATGTTTATCCTTCCATTATAATTCTAGAGTATAGCACTAGCTCTAGGGGACGCTCAAGGTCAGTAAGCGGATCCTACAAGGAATAGACAGGACATTAAACATGACGGGTTTGATCCAGATTCACGGGCATCGTAGTACGTGACTTAGCGGTTCCTATGAAATTTAGGATCGAATGGCATCAGTACTCGTCCCCTGAAAATGGGCACACTGATTTGGGCTTGTCAAAGGAGACTGAAACATCCAGACGGAGATAGTCAACTGCCCGTTCGTACACAGCGCTTTAGGAGAGCTTTCGACCACAAGAAGTGAAATATTATCACGACACTGCTCGATTTGACTCTTGTCATTGTTATCTAGTGAGCGGTGGTGCTTTCCCGGTTTTAGTCAGAGTGACGATTGGAGGCGGGACAAATTGACAATTGATAGGCCCTGACAATAGGATTTGGCTTAAGTGAGGCAGCGCATTTGACGGGCCCATGGTGGAAACTGGAAAGCAGCACAATCAACAGTGGAGCGGCCTGAGAGCTCAGAGCATCATCGTACAGCGGGCTTGTCGGGAATGCCGACAATTGTGTTCGGAGCTCGGCTCGTAACCGTGTTAGTCTCTCGACAGCGACGGGAGAGGCTCACTGTGCTTTCATGGAGGGCGAGGAACCACATAAACGAAGAACCACCATTTCATCCACCATTCCGATCATGGAAGCTACCACGACCGCGGGTATGCATCGTGGAACTTCCCATACCCCGAGTGCCTCCGTAGTTGATATCGATTGTCACAAAATAAAGGTTGGGCGGGATGTCGGTGTCTTGTGAGATAGGCGCATCTTTGCATATCTCTCTCACTTTCCGCATGCTGACCCTGAACGGCCACTGCACCGTGTGGCGCATTATGGAGTGCCCGGTACGTCGTTGGCGTCGACGACGACACGCTCGTGCGCATGGCCTGGCGGATAACACTAGTTCCTCCCATCCGATGTATAAATTTGAACGCGCGCGCGTCCGAGTCCTGCCAGTCCACAACTGGTCCTCGCCCAAGCAGTTGCTTGTACTCACGGCTGACCATTTGTTAATTACAACGTGCATACGTTGCGCAGCATGCAGCGTTTTCTCTCGGCGCGGACCTGTGCGCGCGGCACTTATTGCTATTCAGCCGCACTTCCTACTACTGTTTTAGCTGGTGACACGGTTGGCGCTGCATACTGATCCACATTTTTGTTAAGGTGAGGGTCTATACTGCCCCTCGGAATGGCTCAGAAGTGAGTCAAGTGATGCATCGGAGTGGCCAAGATATCATCGCGAAAAACTTGCAGAAAATGGCTACCATCATCCGAACCTATCTTATGTGGCCCCCAAACTCCCGAAGCCGAGACTTAAGAGATTTCTATCCAATCCGAGAAGTGGGTACCCATGCCGCCTGCCTCACCCGCGCATCATCGAGGCACCTCCTTGGGTTCAAGGCTGCCGGCACACGAGCTCAGTAGTTCAGTAGTTCCAGTAAGTTATATCACACCTCGTCTTTTTGCCCATTCTTATCCGTCACAACAACACTTGTACTTATTGCATCCTTGTCTCATCTGAAACAGAGGACGCAATTTGAATTTTGGAGTTAACCCCGCCGTCGTAGACTAGGCATTGGCCTCACCATATGACTGGTGCCTTTGACATAGGATCGCTTGGCACCCGTGCATGTGATGCGTCGAAAAGGGATACTACGCGGCCGTGAGCGAGGACAAGCAGCAGCAGATCTCTCGTCCTTTTCCGGGCTGGGAGCCAAAGTGTACCCACTGCCACTAGCACTTGTCTCAATGTAATTTTCAAGACGATTAATTCAGTTTCGAGGACTTCCGAGTTTAAAAGTTTTTGATGACCGGTATCAAGCTTACACGCCGCTCTGGGTCACTGAGGGAGCCATAACTTCTGAAGAATGGAAGAATCCTGCGGGGAGGCTCGGACAGAGAACATAAAGTATGCCGAGCTTTGATCCGGATTCATGGCCATCCGTAGTGATGGCAGAGAAAAGCTACAGTCGTGCAAAAGTGTGAGGGCAAGTTGAATTACAAATCCTATGACATCTCCTGTTTGTTGTTGCACGGCTCGGGCTTCAAACGAATTTTAGCTTACATAACAGTACATACGGGCCATGGACCACCCCAATTCAATCCATTTTCAAAACGACGCGTCCGGCGATCGTACCCTGTTCCAACCCTTCAAACACCCTAACGAAATTAGAGCGAATCAGCGATACAGTACACTTGTAGGGTTCTTGACCATGAGACGCACTCAGATAATGCCGACAACGGCTTGAGAACATAATGACATCGGATTTTGCCCATCGAAGCGACATTCAGGGCTTCGCGCGCGTCTTGGCGGTTGCTATGAGATTCGTTTGTATCAAAATTCTACTCTGTACCTCGCAGACAATGTATGCGCACCCAACATAAGATCCAATGATGTTGATGCTTTTGACCACCGTCCAGAAGATGGACGCACCGATCTGGGCTTGTGCAGGGAGCCCAACAACGAGGAGGGAGCCACCGGGGCGGAGATAATCAACCGCCTGCTCGTAGGCAGTGCTCTATACATCAGCAGTTTGATAAGGTTATCATAACGCGCCCGTAAGACTAAAGAAACAAAACTCACGCTGGCTGCCGAAACGAGTGCTGCATGTGGGCCTTCGCCACCTGCCGCGTTCTTGATGTCTCTCACAAGATCCTTTGTCTCACGGAAGTCAACCCACTTCTCCGCTCCGAGACTCAGACATAGCTCTTTCTTTTCAGCACCTGTGTCTGAAGGCGATAATACAGTGAGGAACAGGTTGAAGGGGCGTCAAAGGGGAAGGATGACAGACCAACAGCTACGACTCGCAGTCCAAACGCATGGACGGCATATTGGACGGCTAAAAGAATGAGAAGGTGAGATAAGGAACGTAATGATTAATGGCGGTGCGAACCAAGATGTCCGAGGCCACCGCCAGCTCCAGGAAGTACAATCCAGTCGCCTGGCTTTGTTTGGCTGTACTTCAATGCGCGGTATACAGTGACACCCTGTACACGTGATTGTCAATATTCATCGTGGCAGCAAAACAGTAACTCATTCGCACAGCGCAGAGAAAAGATGCCGCTTCATTGCTGTCGAGACTCTCGGGGATAGGCGTGACATGAGCAACGTAAGAAACCTGAATGCGTTGAATAATGCATCTGTTACGAGACGAAGGAAAACCCATACCACATATTGGGAGAATGTTCCATCTACGGTGTATCCGCTAAGTTTTGCCTTGGCACAGCCTGAAAATCATTGATACGTATCAGCGTTGGGTCGTGGCGAGCAGGAGAGATGCTCAGGAGCAACGTGCTTTGTTCTAGCCCCTTGCGACACTGCTCGCATTGGAGACAAGAGTCGGCGAGCCACTTCACGCCGACTCGGTCGCCAATCTTGACTGGTGAGTTGACGGTGTGCGCGCCAATAGCAACGATGTCGCCAACACCTTCGTGCCCACCGATGAGTGGGAACTTGTGAGGTAACGGCCAGTCACCCTTGCGAGCGTGCAAATCCGTGTGGCACACGCCGGTGCAGCGCATCTTGATGAGACACTCTCCCGGGGCGAGCTCCTCTGGCTGCTTCACCGGGTGATCATCCTTGACGACGATGGGGCGTCGGAGGATACGACGAGAGCGGCCCTCTGGGTTTTGGGGATGCTAATAGACATTATAGGAGAATAGGGTTGGTTTTAGGAGTGATGGCGAAGGCGACTACGCGGAAGCATTTTATACAGTGGCGCCTAGCTCCACTGACTTCATGGGCTTGCATTCACTTACCACGGTAAGAGTCGCAGTTCGGGTCAACTCGCGCCGAACACGAAAAAAAACAAGATCACATGACCGTCGTTGGGGCCTCGTCACAACCTAGAACCAATCCGCCGCCCACAACCCGTTCTCGATGTATTCTAGGCCATACGGGCTTGTTTGCGGGGACGAAAGGTGTCCCAGATGGGTTTTTTTAATATCTTTCTCCCGGGCTAGTGCTCTTAACCACAGCCTAGTCCTTCAAGACGATCCGACGAACCAGCCTGGGCTGTTCCCGGCCAGCCTGCCGCGATAAAGAGAATGTTGGAGTGGCCGGAGGAGGTCGGAGGCTATGCCCCCGTATAATCTAAACACATATTGACGTCATGTGGGAGCTACCGAGTCGGGGCTGTCGGCAGCCCCGCAACAGGACGATAAGTAAGTCCTGCCGGTTGCAGCTATTATCTCATCTGGATTTCAACATATAGAATCTCCCGTCAGTCACCAAACTCTACAAATAGGCGCAACAAATGCACGCATCCGGGAACAGCCCATCATTATCATACTGGTTGCGACCGTACCACCAATCATGCGTGACGGTATTGATCTGGTGATCTTATCACCCTCGCGCAACGACACCTCGTTCTCTTATCCAGCGTCGTAGTTACACGCCAATAGCCTAAATCAGATGGGCGCCCTCCAAGGGAAGCCTGGATAACGCGACCACGACGATGCCCTCGTTCACAACAGGCGCAAACTCAGCTCCTGGCTCGAATTCAGGCTCGGGCTCTTCGACGAGACGACATACAGAGCGGGGAGATAACCACTCCGAGTGCATCTACACTCGTGTCAAACCCCATGTTACATCTGCATGTAAGCCTTGTATGATACCCACGATATATTTACCTTCGACGAAGGAAAGCTCCTTTTCCTCTGCGACCTGTCAAATGCCATGGCCGAGAAACAAGTCCGTATAAGGGTGCGCACGCAGACCTCACAATCACATCGAGCAATGGCTGTGAGCCCTTCGTCGACCGCTGTGGAAATTGGTTCCGATTCTGGCTCTTGCACGACCAGCTGCGTCAGCTCCAAGGAAAAGGTCACTCTTGTCGTCGTTGGGATGAACGCTGACATGAGGGAAAATGATCTTCAGCATACTAGTCATAGTTCATACTTATTGGTGAAAGTTTATCACTAGTATTTTGCCCACTATCTCATCAATTTCAATTGTGTCATACAGTACAGTACGGGTATTATTATAATGCACTTTTTTTGGTGCGCCGCAATTTTCGCACGCGGCCGGGCCATCTGCCGCACTCAAATTCATACTGAACGTTCTATTAGACTCCCGTGGCTTATATGCCATCTTCTTCATGACCATACTCTGTGCTTTTGTCCTGGCACCGCAACAACCAAGTTTACACTTATTGCTTTATTCAAGTCTCTCGCCAGTTGTTCTCGGCGCCAACCGTCGTATGATCACCCAAGGCGCTGTCAAGTTTGTTGCCGGTATTCTAAGATTTTCCTTTCAGCGCTTGTCTTTAGTCCGGAGCTAGAGAATATGTTTCTGTAAGATGCCGTGAGGGCCTCCTAGTCATCACGTATGACTTCCTTCACCCACCACGACGGGCTGGCGTGGACACCTCAACTCTTTTCGCCTCTCGAATTGAGGGTCGTTTGAAACCGATTTTGATTCGTCAACCAGTCTGAATTCGGTCATCCGTCGCACTCTGTCTCTGACGTCCCAGGGGATGTCAAAGATGAGCTCATACTCCAGTCCAATGACCCGAATGGGGATGTTAGGCCCAATACCCGACCATGTCGAGCTTGGCTGATGGCGCAGAGCATAAAAGAGAGTCAGAGTCCTCCGCTCTAGTCATTACGCATTATGGTCTACATAGGACCCAGATGATAACACAAAGTCCAGTTGACGCATCTTCCTCGCCGTCTTTTTACTATTCATCATGGCCAAGAAGGCGAAATCTATACCCATACCCATGGACCTGCCGTTCGACTACGCAGGTAATTTCGTGGCGCGGTAGGCAATAAATTCGGTTAATCGCACACGTTCCCCAAGCATCCGCCAAAATCCCCATCTTGACTCGGAGTCACTCTCTGTGCCACTCAGGTCGGTTTATAATTCGTTAAGAGGTAAATAGCGCTGATTTCGAGATAACCCCCGATTTAAAATGAATTTGGCAAAAGCGATTGCTTCGGGAATCGCTATTTTCTAAACACCGAGGTCGAATAGTGCTGTTCGGGTGCAGATTGAGATACGAGGATATTCCTTCTAAAAGAATGGAGCGGAACTGAGTCAGTAACATCGGCCTTGATTAAGCTTGATTAATGACGTGGTGGTACTACTGTACAACTCCCCTGAAGCAGTCTAAAGACCACACACGAGCCTTTTTCTCTCACGAACCCTTTTTGGACTCTCTTATCCGCGCCCTTCTTTCCCCTACATATCCTTTCCTTTGTTACCTTACACATCACAGTTGGCGTCGAAGAGACGTGTAGCGTAGTTTATGTCGATGTCACGACACCATGTGATGTGCTTGTACTTCTGGACACGTGATGTGCAGTACTTCAGCCTACGAGAGCGTAGTTGGCATACATTCGTTCTTTTCCATCTACTGTCACAGTGGGGAGGGTTCGATAGGTGCCCTACTGCTCGTGTATAGATTACGACGCCCTAGCCTCCCGCCGCTGTTTTAACACCAACCATCGTCGACCTTAATTCTCATATTATCTCCATAGAGTCTTATCTTAACCAACAATCCCACCAACTCGCAAAATGAGCCCAGACAACAACTCCAACCCGCCCGCTGGGAATAATAATAACAATTCGAGCCCGCCTATGGAAAATAATAACAACTCCAACCCGCTCACTGGGAACAATAATGCCAACACAAACACCATCTCCCTTTTACCCCCTTCACCATCGACCACCTCCTTTAATTCTCCTGCCTCCACACAATCCAGCGTCACACTGGGACCTCTGCAAGGGGCCTTCCCTAATGGCATTCGAATCACTGAGCGTATTATGAGCGATCCCTCCTGGCCGTCCGACCTCATGGCCTCATTCTCGATCTCGGCAAGGGCAACTGGTTCGAATGGAGTCATATGCTCAACCTCTCAGTCCGCCAGTGTGGATTAAGGCCTTGGCTGGAGGGTACCCTGCCTTGTCCTGACGCCTCCGTTTCACCTGACACCCACTACGCGTCGAGGGCTGTGGTACCGCGCACGATATTTTCGTCCGTCTCCGCATGCTCCACGAAACCCACGGCGTTCACGCCCAAATCCGCCTTCTTAAGTAAGTCCTTGAGATTCGTCTCACCTATGAAACACCTCTCCGCGACACACTCACTGAAATGCGAAGCTATTACCGCCGCATCACCGCCATGGGCAAAATTAAAGACGACGACATCTTCACCGCCATTCTCCTTCACTCCGTGTCTAACCATTTCACTCACCTTCAACATGCGTGCAGGATATGACACATCTCCCTAATTTCAATTCTGAGATGATCACGGAACGTATCCTGGACGAGGACGCCCTCATCAGGCGACGTCGCGAACTCGGGCGGCCTGCGAATCCCTTTGGCCCGCCAACCTTTCCTTGCTCCTGTCATAAAGTATCACAATCCCGTCAACAGGCATAGATAGTGAATGATCAGGCTCGAAGGGTGGCATAAGAAGAATAGTGCGGTGCGTTGAGGGGGGAATTGAAAAAGTAGCAAACAATGAGACACCTGAAACATAGTAATGCTGTTACAGGCGCACAGCTTTTGGGCTGCATGTACGGGAGTGCATTTCCTCATTGCTGGACAGCACGCACCATATGGACTGTTGAAAAAACTCACACGCCCCTTCCGCGTTTAATTAGTCCATGTATATTCCTCAGGGGACAGCGGATACCAGTGTACAGCCAGACGCACGTCCTGGTTCTTCCAAAGAGAAAGGACGTTTCGCCGGCTCAAGATGGCGCGTGTGCCCAGTCGACGCCCAATGTACCCAGGTCAACGCAATACGACAATGTGCAAAGGAGGATCAATCATCATAGATTGAGTATGATAAGTGCCCACGTTGGCCCTTAAGTCAAAGTAGTGAGTCTAAGGGTCCTGTAAACGGGAAAATACAGCGCATCATGATGGCAAAATTCAATTGCCTGGACACACACCTCAGAGGTAGCAATCACTGATCATACTCAATCACCCGACGGATAACTTAATTCAGTTACCGTGACAAAGTCGGATGATGTGTTGTGGCGCATAGGATCGCCGTGACGGCGGAATGAACGATTCGTAGCCAAGCTGACGTGCAATACTTTTTGTCTTGGGTCGGAGCGCCCCATCTGCATCTGATGCACAGTTGGACGGAGAAACGACCAGGCTTCAGCTTGTAAGGAAGACGAGGTCGTGACGACGACTTGATAATTCGCGAAGGCCAAGTCAATGGGGTCGAAGCCAAGAACTTGAATATCGCGGGTTGTTATACCCTGGCAAGTTGCTGCGGAGCCTGGCTAGTTCTAAAGGGGTTACGATTAGTCCTAATAGATTAAGCTAGATTGCGTGTGGTTGATCAAAAAAAAGACAGACTGTGGGAAATCGCTCGCAGGGGTTGTCACCTCCCTCGCCTGACTCGCGGAGTCAGCCTCCCGCCAACCCTTGATTCCCCCACGGACTGACCGACAACTCCGATAGCGCATCAAAATAGACACCCGTTTTTCACGCGCCACACGCTCGGTTTTGATCAAAGATCAGAGCACGTGGTCAATGAGCTCCGGCCCGTGGACGGCATCTTCACTTGCTGCTGATCATCACTAGCATCACTGCTTATATGACATTCCGTGGCAAAAAAAAATGGAAATTCGTCTCCTCACAGTACAGTATGTCCATTCTCTCCCTAGCGACGTAGCGAGCCATCCAAAGAACATACTTTCATTACACAAGTTGCCCAGGACAACGTCAGACCCATCGTCTTGAAGGCGACCGCCTCTATCACTCACTCCCCTTTCGCGCGTTTCGTCCGACCTGTTCCCACAGACAGCTCTTGCTTTTTAGGTAGCATTATTGTATCCTGGATCGTCGTTGAGATATCCGTAGGGCCGCTAGGGCGCTGGTGCAGATCCATGGTTACTGGCAGTGTTCAATCATGCAATGCAAATGGTTCTCGCCGTGTATATAATCTAGGTTCCTGCCTTATCGTTCTGGTTCTCTAAGGAAGGCACGCTCCTGACCTGATACTCGTTGTGCTCGCTGGCCGAGTTGGCAATGTCGTCGGACTACTTCGACCTAGGACCCAACGCAGCCTATTATATGTAAGTGAAGTTGAATTCTCTCACATACTCACTTGTTTCGTTCATTCATTCATGATCACGTCATTATCCCAGATGGATCAACTCCCTCGTTAATGTTTCAGCCGCGGGTGAGCCTGTTACCCGTTATGTCTCAAAAACGAAAACTCAGCGATACATATCTTCTTGGGCTCGCGGACTTTCTAGTGATGTTGTATTACGACTATCTGCTCACTCTACCTCGAGAAATCCAGCTCTTGTGGCCGCCCCACAACAAGCAAGGGTGGTTTACACTGGCTTGCTTTCTCAATCGCTACGTCCCTGTAATTGGCCTTATGCCGATTGCCGTGTCGTATTCCATTCCAGTAAACCCGACAGTGCGTCCGTCGTTCCTGACCTTTCAAGTTTGAAGCATCTGAGAGCCCTGACCAAACTATAGCTGTAAGTTACTGGATTGTGCGCGTTCTGACGATGGCAAACTGATCTCACCGTTCTAAGGTGCGAGGGCCTACATACATTCCATGAATGGTTTGTGATGGTCATACAAACACACGCCGGCAGTACGTCCCAAGAATGCTCTAACTCATTTCCCTGACTTACAACATACGCCATGGAGTCCTCTGTCTACTCCGTGTCTACGCGTTGTATGGTCGAAGTCGCCACATCCTAGGACTTCTCTTGTTTCTCGGTACAGGGTCGATTGTTACTGCATTGGTAGGTCGTTTCCCTCTGACCTTAAGGTTGGTTTATGCATGTCTCAACATCTTTTTATTACCTATCAAGGCGTCATTATTGTCAAGTCGTAAAGCCGGTGGTGAAACGATCCCAGTTATATCCCCATTTGTAGGATGTGCACAGTACACGCCGCATATAGGGTATGTGACCGATTCTGCGTCTTGTTCGCCATTCGTTATGATACGATTGATCACACTTGTCATAGGGGTCGATGTAAGTCACAGGGTTACAGATTACTAGGTGACCTTAGTAACTCAAGGACCCAGTCGCCGCTATCGCATGGACCGGGGTACTGGTCTTTGACGGTGTGATATTCCTCCTCACTTTGTACAAAGCTTTCACGATAGGGAGGGGTGTGAAACTGCTATACGTGATTGTCCGTGACGGTGCGTCGAACTTGATAATACATTAGGCGATGAATTTCATCATCCATGTCAGGCACCATGTACTTCTCGTACGCGCCATTCTGTTTGTTTGCCGTTGAAAAGGGCCTCAACCATTCGAACAGAGCACTGTCCCTCATGAACCTAGGGAATATTATGACCCTTCGGGTGCGCTCAGATTTGTGTCTACAACTACTCAAGTTATTGACCTTCCAATATGTCCTACTGTAGTTTGCCCCGGTTCGTGCTCATGCATCCTTTTAAAACTATGCTTGGGCCTCATTTTTATTTCTGCCTTTTCAAACGCAGCCTTTGTTAAAAACGTCCACCACAACACTTACGAACGTGTTCGTCTCGTCTGCTAATTGGCCTTGCCAGTGATATCTTCAGTACTGATTCGAGTTGTGGCTGTGTACCAGGCTCTCCACCACCCTTGTAACCCGTCTCGTGTTGAATCTCCGTGAACGAGCTGTCAAAGAGCTACCAACGACCGTAGAAACAGTGGGGAGATTCCAGGCGGCTTTGCCGGTCGCACGACAGCCGTTGTCGGTGACATCCGTTCGAAATCCTTCCTTTTTCCGACAAAACAGATCGACAGTGACACGTGAAATGGTCACAAGCGTCGCAATTGGGGACTCTCGTAGTCAACAATTTCGGGGCATAGATGTAATAGAGTACGAGACGGTGCAGAGATCTCAAGCGACCTTGTCGGTCGGGCGACAGCAGCCAGCGACATCCGCATACGTTCGAAGCATATCCTCAATCAGACAAAACAGGTCAATGGGTGAAACGGTCTCTGTCGGGACCGCTGCAGAGTCTCGTCGGAGCGCGGATGCAATTGAGCACGAGACGGAGCGGAGATTTCAGACGGCCTGGCTGGTCTCAGGCTCGCGGCAGCCAATGACATCCTCATTCATTCCGACTCGCAGCCCATCTTCAGTCGGACCCAACAGATCAACAGGGGAAACTGCCTCTGTCGGAACTGCAGGACCGTCTAAGAGCCAACTTCAGAGCACGGATGATGCAACCAGGTACGTACCTCCTCTCCTGGAGTCCACCGCAAATTGACCAACTGGATTATTTTTGGTTCTAGGGAAGGAGGGTCGCAATCCAAGTAATCTCGATGACCAGAGTTACTAGTCAGCATCATATCGTGCATCCATTCGATGACTGAAAAATACAGGGGTACGATACACGAAGTCTGTCTCTACAGTACTGTAATCATACAATGAAAGTAATGTAAACAAGGCGCCCCCCATACCGCAAATTTCAAAATAGTGGGAATAAAGGTTTGATAAAGGCTCAGGATACAACGGGATACATAGAATTTGTCGAACCTCCTTCTGATTTATGTGTTCTCTCCCCTCATCTAACCCGTTATGCCACATGCAACGATCAGTTCGTCACCACCGTAGGTGCAGTCGTCACATACGGCCTCAGCAACGAGCGTGTGCAGGCCATTGTAGTAGCCTGCGCATTGGCAAAGCGTGTGACAGCCTGTGGCCGACGAGAGAACTCGGCGATGGGGATAGGATCAGAAACCCCGGGGACCTTGCTTCCCGCAGAAGGATGGGCAAGCACGATGCGAAAATTATTGCCCCCGTTATTATCCCACCATTCTCCGACGTCCGGCACGGTAAAGCGGACGGCCAAAAGGAGGGTGAATGCATGTGAATGCGATGAGGCTCCGGCGCGGCGAGTCGCATAAAATTCAAGGGAGATGGAGAAGGCGAACCGGTCCCATTTGCCGTCGTCACCGTCAACATGATGCTGTGCGCCAGAGATAGCGGGGCCGGCGTACCGCGCGAGTACCTCGGAAACCGTCGTCCAGTCGTCGATCGTGAAGCGCGCAGCGACGCGCTTGTCAAAGGCGATATTACGTACCCGCACTGTGCCGCGGAGCAGAGGGGCCCGTGAATTGGGGAAGAGGATGGGAGAGATGGACTCGAGGTAGACGTCGGGATTTGCAGGTATGTATAACGAAGGGATCAGGGACATTTCCATGACTTTAAGAGGTGCCAGTGGGGTGGCTACAGCTGCTGCTCCTGCGCGCATGAGGCGCTGAATGGGAGAGGAAGAGAATAAGGCATCGTCGATGTCCGTGTCCGTGTCTGAATCGGTGTCTGAATCGGAATCGAGGAGGGCTGATGGGCGCCCCGTTGCGTGAAATAAACGGATGGACTCCAAGCCGTCACCTGTGTCTTTGAAGCGAACGCTTTTCGGGCTTGATGACGGGACAGTGTCTCTGGGAACGTGGGGCTGAGTGGGTGCAGAGGTTTCCTTACTATGACCCGAAGAGCCAGTGTTGGGGTACTTGAGGGATGACTTTAACGGCTTGTTAATCGGGAAGGTGATACTAGTAGTAGTTTTGATAGGTGTCCGTGTCATGAGAGAGCATTGCTTGTATTGCGAAGACAGTGGAGGAAGAACAGATAAGAGTCTATCCCCGATAGAAGGATCCGGCGCCAATGGAGAGGGCGGTGATAATAATGAGGTAAGGATATGTAAAGGTGGCGTAGTAGTTGACCCCGATGGGTTCAGTCGAGCTGGAACAAATGCGTACGGCATTTTCTGTTAGACACAGGCCCACTCAAGTGGTGGTTCGAGGTACAACAGTACATGGAGGTGCGCTGGCCGTGTCCCATAACTGATGCATGGCCTGATATCGTGGAGTGGGCATGATCCTTGTATCGCATTCCCAAGTACAAGGACTGGTAGAGATCAGCAGTGCCGCGTGATATCCGAAAGAGGAAATGTCGCGTCGTCGCTCACCCGCCCGCGAGAGTCGAGACTGTCCCTCGTGAGCAGTTCAGCCTACTCGGCTCTCTCTTGCCCTTCTCCATCTTTGAATCACATCGCTGATGTCCCAGCAGACCAGCGGGTGGGAAGTGGGAACAGCAGTCTTTGTCACGTGGCGCAACCTAATATCCTTTTTCAGCAGTAACCTCCCAGGAACTGAAAACTCGATGACCGACTGATGTCAGTGGCTGCGGCTCGACCTGCAACTCACACTGATCTCCCTAACCATTCATAACAACTGTATTATAAGGACATGGAGAGTCCTTACACCCCTCTTCTCTTCCCCTCGCGGCGGGAGCCGACTTCAACCCGCCTCAGCACAGCCTTTCTGTCTGGGATTCTCGTCCTTGTCATTTTGAATTGCCTGCTAACCGCCGAGGCCATTCTCTCTTCCTATCAAATTCAGTTGTTTTCCGTGCGTCGTCCGTGACATGCCGCTCTTTATACCACTAACTCGAGCCGTCCCTTAGACCAACCCTCTGTTTTCTGCCCTTACCACTGACCATGGCAATTTGTCAAAGTGTGCCAGCTGGGGGTCCAACCCAAACAATACACATCCTCCTTTCCATTCTCCGGTGTCGCCTTTCGCGTCGTGGGAAAGCGTAGACTTTGATCTCCCCATTGATGCAAAGAGCCTGTTTGTCGTTTCCAGGGGATCCTTTTCTCTGGTATCGTGCGAGTCCATCAATCTTCACATGTGGAGGACTTGAAGGTCAGCGTTGCGGCCCATTATCATAAGAAGGAGGCTCTCGAGCGCGCCAAGGTGTGCAAAGTGGATCGTAAAAATGGCGGCAAAGGCGTGGCAATCTTAGTAAGTCCTCATCTATGACATCAGCTGTTTCATTCATTATACTATATCAGACCCCGTTCCGATTGATCCCGCCGAGGCTGAAGGATAGACTTTTTTTTGTCGTTGACGTCACGTTCCCGTCCCCGAGCCATGGAATCCGCCACGTTCCATCATTCGCACTCGACTTTCCCCGGTTCGTGTTGGATGTAGACAGTCTATCCGGATACAGCTTTCGTTCACTCGTTCTCAAGTCGACGAATAGGCCGATATCAGTGAACGTGAGCTGATCCTCCCAGATTGTACCTGGTTACTTCCCCTAAGCTGTCCCTCCATTAGTCGGTCACGGGAGAGACCGTCATCACCGAGGGCAAGAATGGCAAAATTGAGGGATCCTTCAATGTAACTCGACTTTTGAGACTTCACACCACAAATAGTCCTATCAACGTATCTCTCAATGCCCATAGCAACCTTCCGAGAAAGCCGACGGTTGTTTCGCTGAAATCCACTAATGGGTTAGTATATTGTCTCACATATCAGTCTTGCCCCCAACTAAACTCGTCGCCATCCACAGTCTCATCCAATCCAACATCTCACTCTCTACCAACTCTTCCTCGGGCACGGGCGGACATTTCCGCGTCTACACACACACAAGCAACGCAGTCTTGAACGTGTCCTTCTCCGCGAGCCCACCGGACTCACGACTAGTCCTTCATGGGTCCACGAGAAACGCGCCAGCGCGTGTGGCACTCGACCCCGCATTCGAAGGTGGCTTCCTCCTCCAGACCACGCAATCCCGCCCCACGCTGCATGTGACACCTGGCGTGAAGGACCCGACTGGCCATGGACGTCAACGCGAGGTGAACGATCGTGTCGTTGGGGGCCGCGCTGTGATCGGGAATGTCTCGTGGGTGCCGCACGGAAAACAACCTCAACCCGAGGCGGAAAGAGCCGGCTGGGCGAGCGTCAGTTCCCGCAATGCGCCGGTCACACTCGTCCTTTGAATACCCTCATCTCTATGAAAAAAGGACCCCCATTCGCTTGGGTACATCGCCATGTGCGCATCCCCATTTCTGTGATATCTTACGTAACTGATTGCCGCCTTATTGTGCCCGGGTATAGCGGGAACAGGTACATTGTGTTTTGATTGTGTAAATTGCTAGTTGGCGTACTGTATCGTGTAACAAGAAAGAAAATCATCTTTAAAAAGCCGGTAGTAAAACATGACAAGCAAAATGCGTCAATGAGATCCACTTGTAAGATCACGCAATTCGTCTATCATACACATTGGGACCTTCTCCTATCGTATCATAACTCGCTCAAATGGGGCTTGGAAAGACATCACGCTGTTGATCGTCCCGGTTCTTCTTCTCCTGCAATGGCACCCCACGATTACCGAGTATGACAGCAGCGGCCGCGCGCGTCGCCTTGCGGCGTTTGATGCGCTGGCGCCAGAGCATCAACCCAACCGTCAACACGATGAAGACGATGCCGCCGAGAACCCTCCGATGATCGCAGCTCTATTGGCATGATGACCTTTGCCCTTGGCGAATTGCGCTTGGGAGTCCGACAGGCCTGGGACAGAGGTTTGTGTTGTTGTCGGGCTCGGAAGCGGGGAGAGTGTTCCTGATTGATCGCCGGCCACTTCGGGACTATCTATTGTCATTTTGTGAGAACCGATTCGGCGATCCCGGTACTCCGACTCACCTCCAACTTGATACGCCAAGACAGGATCCCAGGTCCCTTTCTTCTGCACGATACCGGTCATTATGTTATTATCTTTGGTTTTTTCCGATGCCAACTTACGGTCACATCGTTAAAAGCCCATGCTGGCACTGCCGTCATATTCGGGATAGTGTTTGAGTACCTGAGGCGAATCATCAGGGCTTCAAGGGAAAACCCAAATCAGGATTAGAGACTAACGTTGATGGGGGGTCGACAGCAGAGCAGTTAGTTGACCACGTTTTCCATCTATATCATATTATAATCGCAGCCAATGTAAATATCGGGTGAGATAAAGGCAAAGGCAGAAAAATTAAACGAAATAAAAACGTACGAGAACCAGGTGGCATCTTCAAATTGGCATGCGTCACAAGCGCTCATGAGAGAGTAAACGACCGTGTTGCACTTGCAGAGGTCAGTCTCATCGCCTGTACCAGTCGGACCGGTGTAGGAGTCGCCAGGGACCAAAGGCGGGATCGAAAAATCTGCAGTATATTAACCCCCCACCGATTCTGAGTGAGTTGCCGCGGACTCCATGAGATTAGCCGAGGATCGGTGAACGCACCTCCGTTGTCACATACACCCTGCAAAATCCCAGCGACTTCACAGGGACTCTGCCCGAAGGAGTTAAACGACTGGAATATGGGAGGTTTTGTAAGATTCTTGGGGATTGGGATCATTCAATTGTAGGTCACGAACCCAGGACCACGAGGAGGAGCACACAGGGTAAAAAATCTGGGCAGCTGCCGGCACAAGTAGAAGAGCTGCTGTGAGGGAGGAGTATATCGTCAACATGTTTGGGGGGAAAGAGGGGGATGTTAGGGGGGAGAGGAGAGGATGAGGGGAAGACCGGAAGGAATCCTCTCAAGCACATGGGGAGATCTTGACCTGAGTATAAAAGGGATGGGGTAAGTTGCGCACTGTGGGCCTTTGACCCAATTGCGGTAAGCGGTAAGCGTCGAGTTGGCGTTGGCGATATTGGACGATAGCGATAATCTCCATTTAGGGGTCGCTTGGGCCACGTGCTTTCACTCCTCCCTCGGCTTTGACCTTCACACCCAACCCCCGTTTCGATATGTACGCGCGCCCAAATTTTTTTGTAGGCAATATTGCACTATACTGTATATTTTAGCACCGCCATGCTCGCTATAGTCGGCTCACTTCAGGTTGAGAGGGGACATTTACTAGCGATTCGTGATGGATGATCAAAGATATGACATAAATACTGTCCCTAGACCTAGGTCTATCTGCTTATCTAGGGGCCACTATACCACATACGGGTTATTCAGATCAAAGATGGCAATCAGCGGTGTTGTCACTATCCTCTATTTGTGCTGCACCGTGACAGGCCGCATGCGCGCATCAAAACATCTCCGAGTCGTCCGTCCCGCTTGTCCGGAAAGTCGAAGAACGCCGAGGACCCGCGTTTTTCCGAGCGCCTTCGGCCTTGTCCGTGTGAGTTTCCAGCGGTCATCTCGTCGTCTGGTCCCTAGGCGACGCTTGTTTTCTTTCTCAGTTGGCACCCTCGCTCGCCTCATGGCTCACGCGCTGGCATCGGCGAAACTATCCCATGTGTGTATTTTTGATTTCGGTGCTTTCAGTGCGTGTCTTTCTTTTTTTTTCGCGATATTATTCAGATGTTGACTAACTCGTGTGGGTGTACATATTTTGGCATCGAGATGACACCAGTGCGAATCGTCAACGTGGCCACTGTGGCACTGTGTCAGCTGAAGCGCTGAAGCACTCAAGTCCCGATGTGTCTGTCACTTTCGACACGAGCACAGTGCCCTGGTAAAGTGATGCTTGAAAATATAGAATGCTATCTCGTGTGCGCGTTGATCTGCATACTTGTTTACATAGAATGCCTGTAATGAGTGGTGGGCACATTCATGTTTGGTGTAATACGAACTGTGCCAAGAACACCGCACCGAACAGATACAGTGGCCACAGCCCATGGTTCCGCCATCCACGTATCGATTTCATCCAGGTATCAATTCTTGGCAAAACGACCACCATAGGAGTGTCTTCGTGTCTTTTCGGCAACAAAGCGAAAATTTTGATAAAACTACAGGTATTTCACGTCCTTCTGGTCTTCCAAGACATGCTCAATACTCAGCAGCTTTCTGGCCAACGGGCAATGGCACCTGAATTGTGATGATAGTCAAGTCATCACTCTAGTTAATCTCACAATCATATCACAGAGGAGGGAATTGGAACATGGACAAAAGATATTGTACATGTATTTGTGTGCCGCCGGCCTTGACGCATTCAAAAAAACAGCGGGCCGGGCCCCTTATCCCCAAATGGTGTGATTGCACACAGGCATTCCCACCTCCTAACCACTGTGCCAAGCCCATGAGTGCGATCATGTAAAGAGAAAGGATAGGAGATCCGATTTGCAGGTAGATTTGTTTGACTCAGCTTGTGCTGTTGTCAACGACCAAGTTATTCTGAAGTATGATGGGGCCAAACTCGCAAAATCACGGAACACGGAGCTGAATTCCGTGTGTGCAAGTACTCACGTAACATCAGCACGTGCCAGTCATAAGAAAAAATTATACACTTGGGCACGGGAGCAACCTACATCAGAGAGCAATTAAAAAAAAGGAGCCGTACAGCACACGTCTCCAATTCAAAAAACGTCAAAACAACCTTGACAACGTGCCTGAGACGACAGGACTAGCCTGGCCCAAGCGATACAGTCCCTGAGCGCTTGCACTAATACATTCTGTTCGACTCGGGTGCCTCACGCTCGCCCAAGCATGCCTCTTCATTGTGCTACCTATTGGTGGGTACTTCTGATATCTACATTCTCTTCACTGAGGTGAAGAGGGGCTTTAGGACGGGGCGGGTCTACACGCGGCTGCTTGCGCGGCTGCGTCTGAATTGGCGGACGCTTTACTCAAATCGACATGTCACTTGCGCGGCTCTGTGGGTAAATGAATCATTCCAAACTAAGGTTCTCTTATAAGGGGTTTTGGTCACTGTACTATATCGCCCATTTGAACGCCGTTCTTTTTTCCCCCCTCGTGTCCCACTACCTGCAAGGTCGTCAGACGGAATGTCTCCCCTCGCAGCGCCACTCGCAACATTCCTTTTCTTTTCCGGCTTTGCGGCTGCCCAGGTTTACGCTCCGGATTGCAGCTTGACATGGAAATGGGTATGTTTCCTCAATGCGTTTTTTTATTCGCCGTTGCCTTCCGTCGATGACCTGACGGGCTGCTTTCAGACATTTAACTCACTCGGTCAGAATGCGTGCACAATCGCAGCGTACATGTTGTCAACATGTAACGGCGGCTGTGAGTACTAGTGCCTACCTTGTATGTGCGATTCTTGCTGACTCCCTCTGCAGCGTTCACTATCGACGCCCTGGTTCCGGGATACTCGTACTTGGGCCCGAGTGGCACTGCCATCGATGACGCCAACATGTGCAAGTGTAACACTGTCACATATTCACTCATAAGTGCGTGTGATGCATGCCAGGGAGCGGATTGGATCAGGTTCGATTCCCATCATTGTTCTCTTCTCGACACCTCGTGGGAGCTCACATATACCAACGTTAGCTGGGCGGAATATTCGTTTAATTGCACAAAGACTCTGCCTGCATCATCGTGAGTTCCATCCGCGACAGAAAATCTATTGCATTGGCTCTGACAGGGGGAAATGGCCTGCAGGTTTCCCAATCCTATTCCTTCGGGAACCCGAGTCCCCCAATGGGCCCTCATTGATATCACAGTTCGTTGTTATGTTTTCTTCAATGACAACATATTCACAGTACCTTCCACTGGCAGTCTGAGGGAAATTGGAACTCAAACCAGTCTTTGGCAGTCGGCGGTGAGAACCTTCTCCCTATCTTTCTCTCACTACCAAAGTTTTACACCCACGTCCTGTATTCTAGATACCCCCGAGCAAGCTCCTGGTGTATTACTCGGCGCTTCTGGTGCCACCGTTTCTGCAACCGGCGGTGCTACGTCGTCACTCTTTGGCGAGACTTCCTCGGCCGTGACGCCCACCTCAGGCACTTCTTCATCTTCATCACCCGCATCGAAAAGCAGTTCAAACACGGGCGCCATCGTAGGCGGCGTCGTGGGTGGCGTGGCAGTAATCTCACTCGCAGCTATCGCGATCTTCTTCTTCCGGCGACAACGCCGTCCAGAGGCGTCGGCCCCCGTCGCTCCATCAGTTTTCGGTGCATCTCAGCCGCCCATGGATGAGATTCAGCAGCCTTTAACGATGGACGATCGGTATACGACGTCGTCTTTTCCTGGGACTATTGGGTCTTCAATCCCTGGGACACCCGGAGCTACGATGAGGATCTATGTACGTGTTTCGTGTCGTTGCGCTTCTATGTGTCGCGTGCGCTTTTCTTACCCTTTTGACACTCAGGACCCGAATGACCCATCTACGTTCCCTGGGTACCAAGGAATTCCGCAGACGCCGGCCTCGCCTCAAGGAACCGTACCGTCGTTCAATGGGTACCAAGGAGTTCCGGAGACACCGACCTCGCCTCCTCTAGGAACCGTGCCGTCGTTCAATGGAACAGGAAACTCCTTGGCCACGATGCAGACCTCACGGCCACAGGGTTACCACGGTTTACCTACTGTCTAATTCCGCGCTTGGAAACCATCGCATCACAGAGAAGTCTAAGTCCGGCATGCATAAAGTTGTTATTTTATCCATCGAAAAACCGTCTCTCCTTTTATTTGTCAGTTACAGTTGCGAGGCAGCGCTGGTTATCTTTATATCATACTGTAGGGTATATGTATCCAGAGACAGCGGTCAACTAAGGACAGGTCAGTTGGACAGTTTGCATGATAGTTTACTTACGGTGATTGCATGGTGTCTTATCTCATGTAGTATCCTTTCATACCCCAATAGTGCAGGAGCAAAGCACCTCTTATGGTATAGCGTGCGAAAAATAGTAGGATAAGATCGACCCTATCTAACTAGGAGTACTGTAATTTCCAAAACAAGACCAAAACAGGACGCAAACAAACGAGAGTCACGGTGTTTGCGACAGTCCTCATGAATATCTCCTTTCAACATGTCTATTAGGTATGTCAACGATGTGCCTCCGACACAGCCAGTCGCACAGGAGACCCCTGAAGTTGACGGTTTTAGTTCAGGAATCAAAGACGCTTGTCTAATTCGAACGAACATCGACAGCGGATGCGTATAAAGCGGTACTATATCCGTTCTTTAATAGTACGGCGCAAAGTTCTAAGAGGAGGGAGGCATCGATCTAGGAGCTTCTCCTGAGCTGAGAACCGGTGCTGGTTAATCATGCGGACTGCTACTTAAAACCAAAAAATTCCACTACAAGGGGCCGACCGAGAAATCCTCTAGAACCATTCGAGGAGAACCTGCCCACCTGCATAGCTGTCGGACACGAAATGTCCCTTCGAATCGCTGCTTTACTCGTGCCCTTGTTTATCTTTCCTGCCTTTGTTTTCGCCCAGGTTGTTGCGCCGAATTGCAACTCGACAACGTGGCAATGGGTATGCATCTGTGGCCTTTATCTGAACCGATGATGATATCTTGTCCAGACAGCAAACTCCCTCGGCCAAGACCCTTGCACAGTCGTAGCGTACATGATGTCAACATGCAATGGAGGACGTGAGTTTTTATTTTTTTCAATTGTCGCATCCTGTGGGTCTCATCTCTTTTGCAGAATACTCTCTTTGGCCGTTGCAGCCGACTTGGGTGTACTTTGGACCAAGCGGTACTGACAACTCCGACTTGTGCGAGTGCAGTACCGTCGGGTATTCGCTCTTTAGCGCATGTGCCGCATGTCAGGAGCAGGATTGGATAACGTGCGTTCACATCATGTCCACTTTTTCAATCCTCAGCATCTTATGTGTCTGTCATTAGATGGTCTGAATGGGTGACAAACTGCACAAAGATAATGCCCCCCTCTTCGTGAGTTCCTGGTGGCGGCAGAGGATTCCGTGTTTTTGACATGTAATCGACACGCAGGTTCCCGAACCCTGTCCCATCTCAGATACGTGTTCCTCAGTGGGCTCTTCTTGATGTCACGGTATGTTGACAATCTTTCCTTCTACCGCACTGTAATCACATCCCACTACAGAGCGAGAACGACTGGAACGCCAGCAAATCGTATTCGGTCGGTGGTGAGCATCGTCACCCCTATCCTTACTTTTTCCGTAACGGTCTCACCTCCACTTTTTTGAATAGATTCACCAGAAGTCAGTCCTGGCACGTTTATCGGTTCATCAGGTGTGACCACGTCCTCCAGCGCATCTCCCACTAGATCTCTCACGCCTTCCACCCCCAGTGAACGGTAATTCAAACACGGGCGCAATCGTGGGTGGCGTCGTCGGTGGTGTTGCAGGAATCTCCATCATTGCTGCCGTGATCTTCTTTTATTTACGACGACGGCGTTCACGAGCGCGGTCTGCCGCGACTCCGGGCTTCGGTGCATCCCAGCCGCCCATAGATGAAACTAAACAGCCATTGACAGAGGAAGGGATAAATACGGTATCGTCTCTACCTGGGACATCGTCGATGCCTGGGACTCCCGGAGCTCCGATGAGGCTCTATGTACGTGTTTTCATTCCCGGTTCTCCGCCTTGCACTCTTGTGTGCTCATCACGCGTGTTTTCTTCCTTTTTTTTTTGATACGCAGGACCCGAATGATCCAACTACGTTCCCTGGGGCTCTGCAGCCACCAGCCGGACCCGTGCCGTCACAGAACGGGACCGGAAACACCATGCAAACCTCGCGGCCACAGGGATATCACGGTTTGCCTGCTGTCTGATTTCGCGCCTATGAACCATTGGTCACCTCGTAGCGGTGTCTGGCATGTATTGTACTACTTTATCCCATTTCCTTAAGGTCGTCCATTTAAAAAAAAAGCAGTTATGGTTGCAAGGCAGCGTTGGTATCTTTATCTAGAGTACTATAGGTATCTACAGACAGATGGCCAACCAAGGACAGAATTGAAGAGATTGCGTGATAGGTACCTCATTAGTAAAGTCTCACTTTCCGATGCTATACTGTAGTAACTGTACCGTATTCTTTGAATCTTTGACTGGTCGATGTACGAGTTGAATCCCTGATTCTGGAACGGTGTGCCGAAGCCTTACAGCTGTTGTAGTGAAACGTGATAGATTAGACCGTTGTAACTACGCTACGTAAGCTACGTAAGCTGGCCTAATCTATCACGTTTCACGTAAGCTAGCTCAAGTAAGCGTGAGAAACAACAAACAAACCGAGACACCACGTGACGGCCTTTCCTCGGTTTACTCGCTGCTGGCTGCTTCAGTCCTTCTACACCGCCCGAGTACTGCACTGCATCTCTTCTCACCTCATCACATGTATGAGTGCCAAGCAAATTTATGTCACGTACTTGGCATACGAGTAAGTTCATCAACATGCATCGGGTATGTCAGTGATGCGCACATCTAAGACACAGCCAATGCGTGGGAGAGATCCCCCAGGCCCTGAAGTTGAATTGTGGTATTGGTACAGGCTCAGTGTGACTGACTCTATTCCGTTCCGATTTTCGGTGTCAATAGCGTTTATGCAAACGGAATTGTGATAAAGGTGGTATTGTATCCGTTCAAAGTCATCCTTGGGAACGGCGCTAAGTTTCAATGGAAGGAGGTGCCTCGAGGCTCCACAGTCATGGAAGGTCGTGTTGAATTTGTCGATCTTTACGCCTCTCGGACGGCGCCCATAAGGTGAATGCCGAGCAATTGTGTGCATGATGGTACCTACTAAATCAAGTACAGACCGTGACTCTGATTTCTTTATAAGGGTCCGATCAGCCATTCCAACGAGGCTTTTAGTCCCAACCCTCGCAGGTTGTCTGTCAGATATCAAATGTTGCACCTCGCTGCATCACTCGCATCCTTGTTCTTGTTTTCCGGCTTCGTGGTTGCAAGGATCCATGCCCCGGATTGTAGCACGTCGTGGGGTTGGGTACGCATCTTATAGTTTCCACTATGGCACTGTGCATCCTTTGGATGTTGTCTGATCTGTTGGTGTTGTGTTCAGTCGTACAACACCCTTGACCAAGACCCGTGCACGGTCGCAGCGTACCTGATGTCAACTTGCAACGGGGGCTGTGAGCTTTCTTCTTTGCCTCGTCCTTGCATCTTCGAGCTCGTCATCTCATCTCTTTCTTAGCATTCACCATCAAACCGCTGGCCCCGGGACACCACTACACGGGGCCAAGCGGTTATGATAACACCGATTTGTGCAAGTGCAACACCGTCACATATTCCCTCCTTAGTGCATGTGTCGCATGCCAAGGAGAAGAGTGGATTCCGTACGGATTCTCTTTGAGGTCCTTTTTAATGCACTTGGGCTTATGTTTCTGACCTTAGATGGCCGAAATACACGCACAACTGCACAAAGGTTCTACCTTCCTCGTCGTGAGTTTCCTGTTGCCGCAGAGAATCCAATGCGTTGACTTGATAATTGCTGCGCAGGTTCCCTAACCCTATCCCATACGGAACACGTGTTCCCTACTGGGCTCTCATCGACGTCACAGTGGGTTTATAAGTTTTCTTCTTCAGCAACGTACTCACAACCGAGTCCAGGTTAAGGACACTTGGGAGGCTCTCAAAGCTTATACAATCGGTGGTAAGAATCCTCACTCTTCTGTCCATTTCCCACTTTCCTCCGTCTCACTTCCTTTTAGGGACTCCCGAAGCAGGTCCTGGCACGATACTGGGGCACCCAATTCGATTTATAGACTCAACCAAAGACCTTCCCCATGGTGCCACTCCTAAATCGACGAACTCCGGTGTTCCACCCGCGACTTCACCTACGTGTACATCTACACGGGGAAGCGGTTTGAATGGATGCGCCATCTCGGGCGCTGTAGTTGGTCGTGTAGCGGCATTATCCATCATCTGTGCTGCAATCTTCTATCTCCGACGGCGAGGTCCACGGGCGCAAAGCCTAGTATCCATGGGCGATGATCTACACCATCCGCAGATGGAAGATACCCGGAAATCTCCGTCGGACAGGACACCGGTTGACACCTCGACTTTGACCGAGACGCTCACAGCGATGACGAAGCCCTATGTGCGTGTTTTCGTGCCCTGCGTTGCGCTTGCGGCCGGCGCTCGAATTCTCGAGATCCTACTGATTCACCAACGTTCCCTAGAAACCAAAAGGCTCTGTGCAATGTGATTATGTCTGATCTTCGTGATCGTGAATGGAACATGCACCCATTCTCCGATCTCGTCTTGGAAGCCATTGCACGTGTCTTGCACGACGAAGTTGTTTCTTCCTGTCTACGAATCAGATTTTTGTGGTTGCGGTTACGAAGAGTGTTGAACTCTGTTCTGTAGCCACTGAGTGGCTAGGACGGAGTAATCGTGTACTTGTGTACAGTAGTGTATTTCATATTCTGATTCAGAGCTTACAGTACCTCTTACCACGTTTAGAATAACTATGTCCACCCTATAGGATTGTTGACTTATATTACAGTAGGCTAGTCCGATTTTTCGGCGAGGGTCGTTCAACGGATCAATCAGTACAGTGTCAGCGCCCGTCAACGTTCTAGACTTCTAGTAGAGGAACGTTCACGCACTCTGTTAATTTTACCCAATCGAGAAAGAGAGCCGGGTCCATGCGTCGATGCCGATGCCGTCACTCCACCACGAGCTGTGTGCGCTGTCACCGAATGCTCACTTACCTGATGAGGAAAGCGCCCGCCGCTTAAGGACAGTCCAGCGAAGGCATGCATTTCTGCCAGTTGTTGTTCTGACAGGCATGCGACTGGCAGGGATCAGTTTTTCCGCTTCACAATGGGCCTCATGTACTGTACTGTATTGCAGCACCGTGACATCGATCACCCTGCCAGCGCCTCTTGGCTCCTGGATCCTGAGAGGCTGAGACACCTGCCCCCACCTGCCACTCTCGGGCGTTCAAATCCTGTTCAATCATTACGCCCATTTAAATTCGAAACGCAAAAATTGGTACTTGCATTTGTTCTATCTTCGGTACGGCGCAAAGTTTCAACACGAGGGAGGTGCCTGCTAAACGCCGATGATTTCGGCCTTGTCTTGCCATTTTCCAAGAGGCTGTATGTACTACAGTACTAGTAGTACAGCGGCACAGAGTTGGTATGCGACGTCGGCATAGCACAATATCACTCCACTGACAGAAATCCTCATCACATGTACAAGGCTCAGTCAACCCTTCAAAGTGATGGTTTTGAGTGGCGTGCGGCGTGCCAGTTTCGCCCAGACCCTCCCACCACCCACAACCCTGTCAGAAACTCCGAGCCCTCCTAGTCGCTGCACCACCCGTGTACTTGTCCTTCTTCCCCGCAATTGTTGTCGCCGTCGGGGTTAATGTGGCGGCAAACTGCACCTTTCCTCCTTTTGGGTATGCATATTGTGGTTCCGAAACTGAAATCACATTTTTGTCGTCCTTATCTAATCTGATCATAGCCGCTGCAAACATGTTAGATGTTAGCTACTCGCTACTCGCTGTGTGAGTATTCTAATCGTTTGCGTGCACGGGCATTGTGGTCTCATCTCCCTTGCAGCTTATACTCTCGCTCCGCTACCGTCGGGATACGCATACGGGGGCCCGACCCATGATTACTCCAACAAGTGCCAGTGCAGTACAGTTGGATTTTCCATCATAAGTGCATGCGTCGCATGCCGAAACCGGACACCATTTTAGTGCGATCATATTGTGTCCTCTCAATTTCCGCGGGCTTATGGGTCTATCTTTCCTTAGCTGGTCTGAATATGTGGCCAACTGCACATTTGTTCTACAGTATCACCTTCACAGTGAGTTTCGGGGTAAAGAACCTATTGCATTTGACATTGAATTCGTTTCCTAAGTTCCCAAATCCCAAACCCTGTCCCTCTGGGAATACGTGTTTCTCACTGGGCTATTCTCGATGTCACGGTTTGTTTCAAGTTATAAAAAAAGGAAAGCGTCATAATAACAACACACTCCAGAACGAAAACATTTGGAACGCCAATGAATCGTATGCCGCTGGTGGTGAGCATCGTCTCCCTTACGTTCTCTTTCTTCCGTCGTTACCCTTTCTCATCCACGTTTCATATAGACGATCCTGAGTACGGTCCTGGAGCGATTTCGGGCGCGTCGGGCGTTTACACGTCCTCCGCGAGCGCCTCTTCCACAGCATCCCGCACAGCAGCTCCAAAGGGCCATAGTTCAAACGGTGGCGCAATCGCGGGCGGCGTCGTGGGTGGTCTAGCAATAGTCTCCATCATTGCTGCTGCTGTGATCTTTCATCGACGACGACGTTCACGGGCGTCGTCCGACAGATCCGCCATCTTTGATGAATTCCGACCACACATGGGTGAAATCTCGTGGCCAATGTCGGATGGAGGGACGGTTGACCCATCGTCGATGGCACCATCCATTGGCGTTCCGTACACCCAGGACGTGCTGAATGACCAAACGACATCCTAGAGGTACGCTGGTCTACACTCGGTGGACTCCCCTCCAGGATTTACGTCATCGGACATCGGATCAGGAAGTAACCTGGTCAATATGCAGACCTCGCTTCCCCAGACCAGGGGATATCATGGTTCCCCATGCTCTCTGTCTGACCTCGCCTTCGAATCCATCGTAAGATTCCGGGACGGATGAGCATTACAATACTTTCTTCATTCATTTCTCCTCAGATGCTTTTTTTATTATCAGATATGGTTGTAACTTGGATTAGTTTGTTCATTAGGTTAATATAGCCACAGAGGTGGACGCAAAGGATGACCCCTTGCCAGTGCGCGTTTTATCATGTTCGAATCGATGCGAATCGATGACTCTCACTGGCACGGTCTCGCTGTGCCGTGTTTCTGATGACCCATAAGCTTAAGTGACAGTAGTACGTAATGATAGGTTTCAGTTCCATACTTGGACGGCGCAATGATCCAAGATCGATGGAAAGCGGCGAATAGGCGCACCGCACCGCGCGCCGCATGTTAATAACACTCACAGCCCGACCAGAATTCTCATCACAGGGCGCCCTATCAGTTCGTCAAAACAATGTATTTGACTGCCACGCTACGTTCCGCCTACACCCTTCCACCCCCCGCACCTTCGGATAGGAAATGTCCCGCCGAATCCCCTCAGTCGCTCCGCCACTCGTGTCCCTCTTCTTCTTCTCCGCCTTTGTAGTCGCCCAGGTTAATGTGACGGCGATGTGCACCGACCCCTCTTACCTTTGGGTATGTATACATATTGTGGCTCCGATAAGGACAATACGACATCCGGCGTTCGTCTGATCTGATGGTATTTGTATCCAGACTTTCAACTCAATCGGTCAAAGCCCGTGCACAGTCGCAGCATACATGTTAAGTACATGCTTCGGGGGAAGTGAGTCTTTTAGTTGTTTGCGTGTATGGGTATTATCGTCTCATATCCCTTGCAGTTTATACTCTCCCTCCGCTTCCGCCAGGAGACTCATACGGGGGTCCGACCCGTGAAACCTCCAACACTTGCGAGTGCAGCACAGTCGGATATTCACTTATGAGTGCATGCATCACGTGCCAGGACCGGAATCCGTTCAGGTGAGATCACATTATGTCCTCTTTCAATTCCCGGGAGCTTATGGATCTGTCCATGCTTTAGCTATACTGAATATACGCTCAACTGTACAACTACTATGCCTGCTATGCAGTGAGTCTCCTCTGAGGTTTGAGAAGCTATTGCATTTGACGTTGTAAACTTGTAATTGGTCTCTAGGTTCCCAAACCCTGTCCCTGCGGGAATATATGTTCCTTACTGGGCTCTTCTCAATGTCACGGTTTGTTTGAAGGTTTTATTTTATTAACAGGACCATAATAATAACACACTCCAGGGCGAAAACGATTGGAACGCCACTGAATCGCATGCCGCTGGTGGTGAGCATCGTCTCCCTTATATTCTCTTTCCGCTCCCTGCTACGGTCTCACACCCACGTCTGATATAGCCACTCCTGAGTATGGTCCTGGCGCAATTTTTGGTGTCTTGGGCGTGTACACGTCCTCCGCGAGCACATCCTCCGCGATCACGTCCTCTGCGAGTACCTCCTCCGCGAGCGCATCTTCAAGTTCCACAGCACCCCCCACACAACCACATTCTGGGAGCCACGGGGGCGCCATCGCCGGCGGCGTCATCGGTGGTATCGCAGTAATCGCCGTTGCTGCAATCTTCTATCTACGACGGAGGCGCTCACACTGGCAGGCGGCGTCCGCAGACGTTGATGCATCCCTGCTAATGCCAAACGATGGGACGGCCACGACGGTGACGCCGCAGTTACTCGAACCACCGTTAACAATGAAGCTCTATGTGCGTGTTTTTATGTCTTACGCCGCTGCGATTATGTGTCCTCATGTGCTATTATATTCTTATTTCCATACACCTAGGACCCAAATGACCCGACCACGTTCCCGGGATACCGAGGTGGTCCACAATATCTGAACATCCCTTCCGTTTCTCAAATATCTTCGCCGTCATTGCGAGTCGGATCCGGAAGCACGCTGTTCGACGTGCAGACCTCGGTGCCCAATAACAGGGGGTATCGTGGTTTACCCATGCCCCATTAGTGATCCCGCTCATTCAGCCATCGCATGAGTTCGGGGCTGATAGCTTGCTTCGTTGTGTCTTTCCCTCCGGATACTTTTTATTGGTTTCTTGGCAAGCAGAATAAGTTGTCTTCATTTCGGGTGCTGTAGCCACAGCAGTCAGTGGCAGCTAGACGGGACAATTGACGACCTTACGAGTTGTATTGTATTTCATTTCTTTACTTCTTACCTTGGTACGATGACACGGTGTACACAATGGCCGTTGCATGAGCAGTATCGTTTATTGTAGCGACGGGCGGACATGTTGGGTGGTGTTATCCCTCACAATAGGTGTGTTATTTCAGTAGACGGCATTGGATAACAGGTGTAAATGTGAGTTCAAAGACCTTACAATCTGTTAGAAGTACTAATCGACAATGCCACAAAAAAGCTCTCAAGTACCAAAAAGCTACCGGAAAGTGTATAAGTGGGCAAGTTTGTAGTAACTTTTTGGGGTATCAGGAACAAAGTAAACTGAGTACCAAACTTGAAATATCCAAGAACAAGTCAAATTTCTAGCTCATCTCTGATTGCACATTCCTTGCACGCACGGCAAATGTCTTCCAGCATGATGCCAGAATGCTCGCACATTGCCCGAATAACCTGTTCTGCACATGAAGAAACATCTGGAGCGCCTTCCTGCGTGTCCTCCGAGTCCTTCTCGCGTCCGACCCACAACATATTTTTGTGCGAACATCGCACGTCCGAGTCGGCCGACCCAGCCTTCCGGACGCGGCAGCATGACCGTCGCACCACCCTTAACGCCGATCAAGCATCCTGCCAGTTGCCCAGAGGCGTGGTGCCTCTTTCCCGCACTCACAATATGCCAACGCAGGGTCTGCAGATGTGTCCCATTCGCGTGCACCTTCGTTAGCCCAATGCAGTATGCGGTCGTGAATATGAAACACTTTCTTCAGCTGTGGGGAGGGGAGTGGGGGGCATGCCACACGTTGAAATTAAGGCATGTAAACATGAGTAGGCGTCAATATCGCATGACATCAGAAAGGTCAATGTGGTACTGTACGGTTCTGCACGCACCTGGAGTGCTGAGCAAGATGACCGTTCCTAGGACATCGTGTTTCTCTAGAGCGGCTCCGAGGGCGAGGGTGACAGCTACACCCACCATCGCGATAAGATTGTGTCCGCAACCGTCTCCAATTCCCGGTCGTGCATCCATTTCCGCGTTCACACCGACGATCCGTCCAACACCTCGCGCACTGCACCTAAATTCTGCGCGCCATGCAGTGTCAAGGCCAAGGTATTGGCGGTCACCGAGAAACCACGCGAAGACATGAACTCGGTGCGTATCTGTGTTAACGTAGTATAGGCTGTCAACTACCTGGATCGATTATCCGCCGGCATGTCAAACCGACTCAAACGGGGAAATTTCAAAGATGACGCAAACAAAACAAAATAGGTGTGTGACCGTCATGGCCCTCATGTAGACGGACTACAGACATCTTTGATACGGCGCAATGATCCACAAGATAATCCATGAGAAGGTGTCTGGAAAGCGGTGCTCTATGCACTAATTGTAGCTTAGTGCACCGTGCCTATCAGTTGCTTCAAAACGATGCATTTGAGTGCCACGCTACGTACCACCTACACCCTCCCAGTGTCCCACGGACTCCCACCACCCGCACCTTTGGATAGGAAATGTCCCACCGAATCCCCTCACTCGCTGTACCACTCGCGTCCTTGTTCTTTTTTCCCACCTTTGTAGTCGCCCAGGTTGTGATTGGGAACTGCACCTTGTTGTCCTACTTTTGGGTATGCTTTGTGGCCCGACACGGACAATACGATCTTCAGTCTTTATCTGGTCTGACAGCATCGTATCCAGACTTTCAACTCAGTCGGTCAAAGCCCGTGCACAGTCGCAGATACATGTTAAGTACATGCTTCGGGAAAGTGAGCCTTTTAGTTATTTGCGTGTATGGGTATTGCCGTCTCATATCCCTTGCAGATTATACTCTCGCTCCGCTTGCGACAGGAGGTACATACTTGGGCCCGACCCTTGAAACCTCCAACCCTTGCGAGTGCAGTACAGTCGGATATTCACTTATCAGTGCATGCGTCACGTGCCAGGAAGGGAATCCGTTAAGGTGAGATCACTTTATGTCCTCTTCCAATTCCCGGGGGCTTATGGATCTGTCCATGCTTTAGCTATACTGAATATACGCTCAACTGCACATTTCATCTTATGCCTCCTACGCAGTGAGTCTCCTCTGGGGTTTGAGAAGCTATTGCATTTGACGTTGTAAACTTGTAATTGGTCTCTAGGTTCCCAAACCCTGTCCCTGCGGGAGTATATGTTCCTCACTGGGCTATTCTCGATGTCACCGTTTGTTTGAAGGCTTTGTTTTATTAACAGCACCATAATAACAACACACTCCAGGGCGAAAACAATTGGAATCCCGATGAATCATATAACGCTGGTGGTGAGCATCGTCTCCCTTATGTTCTCTTTCCGCTCTCCGTTACGGTCTCACACCCACGTTTGATCTAGATACTCCCGAGTATGGTCCTGGCGCAATTTTTGGCGCCTCGGGGTGTACACGTCCTCCGCGAGCGCATCTTCAAGTTCCACAGCACCTCCCACACATTCACATTCTGGGAGCCACGCGGGCGCCATCGCCGGCGGCATCATCGGTGGTATCACAATAATCTCCATCACGATTGCTGCAATCCTCTTCTGTATACGACGGAGGAGCTCACAGGCGGCGTCCGCAGACGTTGGTGCATCCCTGCTAATGCCAAACGATGGGACGGTCATGACTGTGACGCAGCCGTCACTCGGACCACCGTTAACAATGAGGATCTATGTACGTGCTTTCATGTCCCACGCCGCTGCGATTATGTGCCCTCGGGCGCCATTTTCTTATTATTTCCATACACCTAGGACCCAAATGACCCAACCACATTCCCGAGATACCAAGGTGGTCCACAATATCCAGACATCGCTTCCGTTTCTCAAGTACCTTCGCAAGTCGGATCCAGAAGCACGCCGTTATACATGCAGACCTCGGTGCCCAATAGCAGTGGATATCGTGGTTTACCCATGCCCCATTAGTGATCCCGCTCATTTAGCCATCGCATGAGTTCGGGACTGCTAGGCTTGCTTGTTTGTGTCTTTCCCTCAGGATACTTTTTGGTTTCTGTAGTAAGCAGAATAAATTGTCTTCATTTTGGGTGCTGTAGCTCCAGCAGTAAGTGGCAGCTAGGACGGACAATTGACGACCTTGCGCGTTGTATTGCATTTCACTTCTTTACTTCTTACCTTGGTACGGTGTACACAATGACCGTTGCACGAGCAGTGTCGTTTAGTAGTGTAACCACGGGCGGACATGTTGGGTGGTGTTATCCCTCACAATAGGTGTGTCAATATATAGCTTTGGATAACACAGGCGAGAAATGGGGGGGGGGGGGGTGTAATTCGTGTAAATGTGAGTTCACTCAGTTCAAAGACCTAGAACCAAATAGAAATAACTGCTACCAAGATAAAAAGATATGCAAATTTCAGTCATACCAAGGGTGGTCCCGCCTGAGGCGGATAGAAAATGTATACAGTACAGGGTTGTCTCAGGTGGATTTCCAATATGATCCCAGGGTTTTCCGATAATGGATACTCTTCACACGCCCTCCAGGCTCCAGCACACCATGGGCTCAAGTAGAACACAACTTGGAGGTCCACTGACACGTCGTGCTCAAGATCCAGCAAACACACAGGACGCTGATAACAGACAGACGGTCTGGTCTGTAGCGGTCGCCTCGCTCATGCTCTCGTGTTCTCAAATTCGGGTTGGACTTTCCCCCGGCTTCCTCACTCGGCTTTCCCACTCGCCTCTGTCTCGTGTCACATGCTTCCATTTCTGTTACTCTATATCATGTATGTTTCATGTATAGATAATAATAGATACAGTCGGTATACAGTATTACGGTCTCTGCATAAAACGTAGTATGGGTCCGGAGCCATGAGACCAGGAAGGAACAAGATGTCGCTCCGATGGAACCGCTCAAGAAGGAGACCGCATAAATGCTTGACACTGAAGAACATCCCGAGCGCGACAGGTATCTGCACAAATGGCATCAATGACATGGGCAACATGCTCATGCCCGACTCTTTGTACACCTCGCGTTGCTCGAGTGCGACATGCTGTACCACAAGCGTGGCCATCAGTAAACCTGCACAAAACTTTTTTGAGCTTGCTGGAGCTCGAGCAAGTCAAAAAGTTCAAAAAGCCACATAAGGGCCAAAGTAACCTGTTTTTATGCTAAAAGCTGGTTTTCGGTCATCTTATTAACATGGACGCAGGTAAATCCTGCGGGGGCTCGCTAATCAGGTGGGCACGTGGATGCATGGCTTAGGTTGTTATCCATGTTTCAGATCTCTTAGCCTTTATTCTTCTGTTTCAGATCTCTTAGCCTCTCCTCATTTTCATGAGAAATGTCATTTTACTTTCTCCTACATACGAGCCAATCAGGCACTGGGGCATCGATTATGTTTTGCTTATTGTGAAGGGGGCGTTGAAGAATTTCGTGTACACCTCGTCGAACATGTTCGGTCTCCGCAGTAGGGGATGGTGCAACATTGAGCACGCCTCCAACATATCGCCCATTGCCGTCGTCGTTGTCGGCTTGTCCAGGTAACGCGTTTGCAGCTTCCGTTGGACGCGAGGTGCAGTGGTACAGTAGATGGTGGAGCGTCTGTCGGTTCGGTGCATACAGGAACCATGTGGGCAACAGAGCCATGTACAGGAAGAGTGAGAAGTGCACGCTCATCTGGATGCTGAAGGTCAGCGTAATTTGGGTCATTTTCAATCTTGTAGAGCAGGGCATCATGCACTACATGGCGTTGACAAAGGTAGTCGACATGTTGGTCAAGATTGTCGCCTTGCCTTCGGATGATAAGCAGGTCGGGTCCTGTGGTAGTCGTGGCAGTCGGTTGGCAACTTCAGTAATGTCTTGTGGCAAATTGACAATGTGCTTCTTGTAACAGAACTGACGGCCTGTTGTATAGCGGACATGCATGATGGGCTTTATTCACGCAATCGACATCTCCTCGATGTCAGGAGTCCTTTGAGACAGAGGACGGTCGGGCATGACTTCCGGAGACGGGTGACACACTGAAACGAGGCATATTTTCAGTGGGAAGGCGATTTATTTGGTATACATATATTAGTGCACAAGACATCAACACGCAAAGTTAACGAGCGAGGGAGGAAGTCGCTGAGAGAGTCTCAATTGCAAGAAAGGACGAATCGGGTGAAGAGAACCTGAAAGCGTTAGCGGGGTGCGACCGATCGGACCTGCAGGGGCGTCGAGATACATGTTCGAGTTTATGTGTCAGCAGCAAACACGGTCCAACACACCGTGTCTAGCGATATTGTGACAGCGAACGAAGGTAGGATTCCAATTTTTCGGAGATAGATATATGTATTCTTGCACAAGCAAGGCACATGTGAAGTTAAGGACGGTTACAGCTGCTCGTCCACGAGTTTTGGGCGATTTATGGGGTTAGAGGGGCTTTTTTTTCAGTGACATCAGCGAGCTATAAGGTTTGAGGTCAGCCCTCTGGCGGTCACGTGTGGCCGATTAATTGCTTCGCTCCGCTCGCAAAAAGTAAAAGAGTAAAAAAAAGCTATTGAAAGTCACTGAAAGTCATACTGTAATGGTAATTTCGTCAGATAAGTTAATGTCAACTTTTTCACTTTTTCACTTAATTACTTTTGCAAGTCGACGAAAGCTAAAAAGTTATTGTATGTTTTACTGATGTGTGGCCTTGTATGCCCGCACCTGGTCGAACTCCTCCTTGAGTTTCAATAAGGTGCAGTTGGTGCGGTCACTGCAGTGCGAGTCGACGCAGGACGTCGGATAACGACGGTCGAAGAGCCAACTGAATCCCACGCCCACTCTCAAATCGGTCTCACGTGCCCAGCTCAGCAGCCAATCAAATCGGTCGCAGTCGGTCCTCGATCCAAAACGGGAAAACCCAGGGTGTTGCCGACTCCTCGACTCCTCTTTGATACGGCGCAACGATCCCAAGATAATCCATGAGCAGGCCTGGTGCCTGGAAAGTGGCGATCTTGGCTCTGCTCTATGCACTAATTGTAGCTTAGTGCACCGCGACCGCCGCATGTCATACTGTATCACAATAATTCTCACCGCTGACCATCATAGGTCACAGGTTGCCTATCAGTTCTTCAAAACGATGTATTTGACTGCCACGCTACGTTCCACCTACACCCTCCCACCACCCGCACCTTCGGGTAGGAAATGTCCCGCCGAATCCCCTCAGTCGCTCCGCCACTCGTGTCCCTCTTCTTCTTCTCCGCCATTGTAGTTGCCCAGGTTAATATGACGGCGAACTGCACCGACCTCTCTTTCCTTTGGGTATGCATATTGTGGTTCCGATAAGGACAATACGACCTCCGGCGTTCTTCTGATCTGATGGTATTTGTATCCAGACTTTCAACTCAATCGGCCAAAGCCCGTGCATAGTCGCAGCATACATGCTAGGTACATGCTACCAGGGAAGTGAGTCACTGAGTCTTTTAGTTGTTTGCGTGTGTGGGTATTGCCCTCTCATATCCCTTGCAGTTTATAATATCCCTCCGCTTCTGCCAGGAGACGCATACGTGGGCCCGGCCCTTGGAAACTCCAACACTTGCGAGTGCAGTACAGTCGGATATTCACTTATCAGCGCATGCGTCACGTGCCAGGGACAGGAACCGTTCAGGTGAGATCACTTTATGTCCTCTTCCAATTCCCGGGAGCTGATGGAACTGTCCATGCTTTAGCTATACTGAATATACGCTCAACTGCACATCTCGTATGCCTCATTCACGGTGAGTCTCCTCTGAGGTTTGAGAAGCTATTGCATTTGACGTTGTAAACTTGTAATTGGTCTCTAGGTTCCCAAACCCTGTCCCTGCGGGAATATATGTTCCTTACTGGGCTATTCTCGATGTCACGGTTTGTTTGAAGGCTTTGTTTTATTAACAGCACCATAATAACAACACACTCCAGGGCGAAAACAATTGGAACGCTGATGAATCATATAACGCTGGTGGTAAGCATCGTCTCCCTTATGTTCTCTTTCCGCTCCCCGTTACGGTCTCAATCGCACGTTTGATATAGACACTCCCGAGTATGGTCCTGGCGCAATTTTTGGTGCCTCGGGCGTGTACACGTCCTCTGCGGGTACCTCCTCCGCGAGCGCCACAGCACCTCCCACACAATCACATTCTGGGAGCCACGCGGGCGCCATCGCCGGCGGCATCATCGGTGGTATCGCAATAATCTCCATCGCCGTTGCTGCAATCCTACAACGGAGGCGCTCACACTGGCAGGCGGCATCCGCAGACGTTGATGCATCCCTGCTAATGCCAAACGATGGGACGGTCACGACGGTGACGCAGCCGTCACTCGGGCCACCGTTAACAATGAAGTTCTATGTACGTGTTTTCATGTCCCACGCCGCTGCGATTATGTGCCCTCGGGCGTCATTTTCTTATTATTTCCATACACCTAGGACCCAAATGACCCAACCACGTTCCCGGATACGAAGGTGGTCCACAATCCGACATCGCTTCCGTTCTCAAGTACCTTCGCCGTCAACGCAAGTCGGATCCGGAAGCACGCCGTTAGATATGCAGACTTCGGTGTCCAATAACAGTGGATATCGTGGTTTACCCATACCCATTAGTGATCCCGCTCATTTAGCCATCGCATGAGTTCGGGACTGACAGGCTTGCTTGTTTGTGACTTTCCCTCCTGATACTTTTTTATTGGTTATTGTAGTAAGCAGAGTAAATTGTCTTTTTTGGTGCTGTAGCTACAGCAGTCAGTGGCAGCTAGGACGGATGATTGACGACCTTGCGCGTTGTATTGTATTTCATTTCTTTACTTCTTACCTGTGACACGGTGTACACAATATTAATGGCCGTTGCATGAGCAGCATCGTTTACTGTAACGACGGGCGGACATGTTGGGTGGTGTTATCCCTCACAATAGGTGTGTCATCTCAGTAGACGGCATTGGATAACAGGGACGAGGAAATGTGGAGTCTGACTTGTAGAGAGAGATGTAGAGGATTTCCGTGTGTGGGAGTTGTGCATTTACTAGAGGTGCTGTTACTTTTCTGTAGCTTTTGTTACTTTATGACTGATGATGCTACTTTTGACTTTATTCATTCAAATTTCGAATAGTACACAGCAACATCCTTGGCAACATCAACATTTTGCTTTTTAGCTTTTCTACTTGAAAAAGCGGACAAGTCTAAAGTTTTATGATAATTTCCTGATGACTGACCCCAGGCACAGATGTGCATTTTCTCCTCCCACCTGTGGCGATCGTGCTGATATTACATTCACTAAGTTATCTAGCGCGTATTTAATAGTTAGCACGAAAATTGCAAAAGAAAACGCAAACAAAACAAAACAATATCGCGTGACCGTCACGTAGTCTAGACTGCTGTGAAACGGCGCAACGATAATCCATGAGCAGGTGCCTGGAAAGCGGCACTCTATGCACTGTAGCTTAGTTCACCGCGACCGCCGCGCGTCATATTCACCGCTGACCATCACAGGCGCCTATCAGTTCTTCAAAACGATGCATTTGATTGCCGCGCTACGTTCCACCTACACCCTCCCACCACCCGCATCTTTGGATAGGAAATGTCCCGCCGAATCCTCTCAGTCGCTCCACCATTCATGTCCTTGTTCTTTTTTCCCGCCTTTGTAGTCGCCCAGATTAATGTGACGGCGAACTGCACCGACCTCTCTTTCCTTTGGGTATGCATATTGTGGTCCCGACACGGGCAATACGATCTTCGGTCTTTATCTGATCTGACAGCATCGTATCCAGACTTTCAACTCAATCGGTCAAAGCCCGTGCACAGTCGCAGCATACATGTTAAGTACATGCTGGGGGGAGGTGAGCCTTTTAGTTGTTTGCGTGTATGGGTATTGCCGTCTCATATCCGTTGCAGATTATACTCTCGCTCCGCTTCCGACAGGAGACACATACTCGGGCGCGACGCTTGAAACCTCCAACCCTTGCGAGTGCAGTACGGTCGGATATTCACTTATCAGTGCTTGCGTCACGTGCCAGGACCGGAATCCGTTCACGTGAGATCACTTTATGTCCTCTTCAAATTCCCAGAGCTTATGGATTTGTCCATGCTTTAGCTATACTGAATATACGCTCAACTGCACATCTCGTATGCCTCCTACGCAGTGAGTCTCCTCTGGGGTTTGAGAAGCTATTGCAATTGACGTTGTAAACTTGTAATTGGTCTCTAGGTTCCCAAACCCTGTCCCTGCGGGAATATCTGTTCCTCGCTGGGCTATTATCGATATCACGGTTTGTTTGAAGGTTTATTAACAACACCATTGTAATAACACACTCCAGAACGAAAACGATTGGAACGCCAATGGATCGCAGGCTTATGGTGGTGAGCATCGTCTCCCTTATGTTCTCTTTCCGCTCCCCGTTACGGTCTCACACGCACGTTTGATATAGACACTCCCGAGTATGGTCCTGGCGCAATTTTTGGCGCCTCGGGCGTGTACACGTTTTCCGCGAGCACATCCTCCGCGAGCACATCCTCCGCGATCACGTCCTCCGCGAGCGCATCTTCAAGTTCCACAGCACCTCCCACACATTCACATTCTGGGAGCCACGCGGGCACCATCGCCGGCGGCACCGTCGGTGGTATCGTAATAATCTCCATCACGATTGCTGCAATCCTCTTCTGTATACGACGGAGGCGCTCACAGGCGACGTCCGCAGACGTTGATGCATCCCTGCTAACGCCAAACGATGGGACGGGCACGACGGTGACGCAGCCGTCACTCGGACCACCGTTAACAATGAAGCTCTATGTACGTGCTGTCATGTCCCACGCCGCTGCGATTATGTGCCCTCGGGCGTCATTTTCTTATTATTTCCATACACCTAGGACCCAAATGACCCAACCACATACCCGGACATCGCTTCCGTTTCTCAAGTACCTTCGCCGTCAACGCAAGGCGGATCCGGAAGCACGCCGTCAGACATGCAGACCTCGGTGCCTAATACCAGGGGATATCATGGTTTACCCATGCCCCATTAGTGATCTTACTCATTTAGCCATCGCATGAGTTCGGGACTGCTAGGCTTGCTTGTTTGTGTCTTTCCCTCCGGATACTTTTTTATTGGTTTCTGTAGTAGGCAGAGTAAATTGTCTTTATTTGGTGCTGTAGCCACAGCAGTCAGTGGCAGCTAGGACGGGATAATTGACGACCTTGCGCGTTGTATTGTATTTCATTTCTTTACTTCTTACCTTGGTACGGTGTACACAATGGCCGTTGTATGAGCAGTATCGTTTACTGTAACGACGGGCGGACATGTTGGGTGGTGTTATCCCTCCCAATAGGTTCAGTAGATGGCATTGGACAACAAGGACGAGGAAATGCGGGGATGTAATTCGTGTAAATGTGAGTTCACTCAGTTCAAAGACGACCTAGAACCAAATATAAATAATCACTAATTGGAAATGGGCACAAAAGCTGACACATACGATGACGTACATAAGCTGACGTTTGAGATCTCACACTGCACCGCGACCGCCGCACGTCATATCACAATAATACTCACCGCTGACCATCACATTCTCATATTCACAGCGCCTATCAGTTCTTCAAAACGATGCATTTGAGTGCCACGCTACGTTCCACCTACGGACTCCCACCACCCGCACCTTTGGATAGGAAATGTTCCTTCGAATCCTCTCAGTCGCTCCACCACTCGTGTCCCTCTTCTTCTTCTCCGCCTTTGTAGTCGCCCAGATTAAAGTGACGGCAAACTGCACCTCGTCCTACTCTTGGGTATGCATATTATGGTCCCGACACGGACAATACGATCTTCGGTCTTTATCTGATCTGATGGCAGACTTTCAACTCAATCGGTCAAAGCCCGTGCACAGTCGCAGCATACATGTTAGGTACATGCTTCGGGGGAAGTGAGCCTTTTAGTTGTTTGTGTACATGGGTATTGCCGTCTCATATCCGTTGCAGATTATACTCTCGCTCCGCTTCCGCCAGGAGACACATACTCTGGTCCGACCCTTGAAACCTCCAACCCTTGCGAGTGCAGTACAGTCGGATATTCACTTATCAGTGCGTGCGTCACGTGCCAGGACCGGAATCCGTTCAAGTGAGATCACATTATGTCCTTCCAATCCCTGGGAGCTTATGGATTTGTCCATGCTTTAGCTATACTGAATATACGCTCAACTGCACATCTCATATGCCTCCTTCACAGTAAGTCTCCTCCCGGGTTGAGAATCCATTGCATTTGACGTCTCCAGGTTCCCAAACCCTGTCCCTAACGGAACATATGTTCCTTATTGGGCTATTCTCAATCTCACGGTTTGTTTCAAGTTTTTCTTCTACAACACCATAATCATAACTTACTCCAGAACGAAAACCTATGGAACGCCAACGGATCATATGCCACTGGTGGTGAGCATCGTCTCCCTTATGTTCTCTTCCCCCCCCCCCGTTACGGTCTCATGCCCATGTTTGATATAGACAGCCCCGAATATGGCCCTGGCACAATTATTGGTGCCGAGGGTATGTAGGGAGCTCGCGTGTGCTGCGTTTGCCTGGTACCGTTCCCTCATGTAGCGCACTCTCTCATGTCCGTGACGACTCGCGCTGCGCCACAGGCTTTGTGTGGTGGTTAGTTGGTCGTGGTTGGATGGATGTGTATGTGATCAGATGTGTGGATTGTATCTTTGTTGTGTTTGCGATTGCGTCATGTACACCATTGTCCGCCTCATGTACTTATAGCTGGCCTTCAAGTTCGGGCTTCCCTCTCATCATCGAATCTCGTCTCTTATGTTTTGCATCTTAGCATCTGCCTTTCGACTTCCGTTCATGCCGTATCCGACATCGCACCCGACTCCGAGCCGTCACGCGTTCCGTAGTCCCTGCCGCCGCTGCTAAGTTGCATCGTCCTCTGTCCCTTTCATCCGATCAGGTGTTCCTTAGAGAGGACCTTTGTTGCTTCTTCACTCACACCTTCCCTTCAACGCCCTCCGCAAGCGCATCTTCCACGGCACCTCCCACACCTTCACATTCTGGGAGCCACGTGGGTGTCATCGCCGGTGGCATCATCGGTGGTATAGCATTGATCTCATACCTTTGACCGCCTTGGCTGCCGTACCCAGTTTCTTCCAGCCCGAGGTCCGCCACCCGTAACGCTGTCGAATACAAACTTGAATACGAAACTTGCTTGAATCGATATGCCGCTTCACCTAATCGGAGTTACAAACTTGAAACCAATCGGGTTCTTGATCTTCTTTTCTGTCGCCCAAATTTCTGCGCCGAATTGCACCGACACGTCGTATGCATGGGTATGCATGTCATGTTTCTGAAAAACTTACTTTGACCTTTATCTAATCTAGTAATGCACTATGTTCAGACGTTCAACTCTGTCGGCCAAAGTCCGTGCACAGTCACAGCATACATGATGGGATCGTGCAATGGGGGGCGTGAGTTCTTCAATTGTCTGCATATGCTGGCCCTGGGATCTTATCTCATGTGCAGGACACGCACTATCTCCACTGCTAGTGCTACCAGGATACAAGCACTAGTTGACAGTTTATTGGGTCATTTGTGTACGACGAAGAATGCCCAGGGTGAAAGATCCCGATTTTCTATACCTGACGGATCGTGAGTTCCTTGAACAGCAGAAAACCTATTGCGATTAATATGGTAATTGACTCGCAGGTTTCCGAACCCTGTTCCTGCCGGGATACGTGTTCCTCAGTGGGCTCTTATCGATGTCACAGTGCGTTGCTAATTTTTCCTTCTGTACGCCTTACTCACAGCGCACTTCAGAAAGAGAACCGTTGGAACCTCAACAAATCATATTCCGTTGGTGGTGAGCACCTTCTCCCTCATTCTTCCCTTCCCTTGTCGCTGCGGGTTCTCACCACACCTGTCTTAATAGACAATCCTAAGCAGGCTCCAGGCCCCTCAAGGGCGTCTGTTGCTCCAACGACCTCCTGCCGCAAGCTCCTCCACAACAACCTCAAGCACATCCCCCACGACCACCATCTTAGGGCCATAGTTCAAACTCTCAGGCTGGCGCAATCGCACGTGGCGTCGTCGGTGGTATAGCAGTAATCTCCATCACCATTGCCGCGGTTTTCTTCGATCTGTGACGATGTCCACGAGCGCTGTCCGCCCTGTTCGATGTCGACGGTGAGGGTGCATTCCAAACGCACACGGACAACACTTCACGGCCACTGTCGGGTAGAGGGGCGATCGCGAAGGCGTCGTTGTCCGGGCCACCCGTTACGATGAAATTCTATGTACGTATTCTCGCCCCCCGCGTCGCGCTTGCGTGTCCTCATGAACCACTGTCCTATTTTCCGGCCACACCTGCAGGACCTGAATACGGAGCTACTGTAGTATCGTTGCCCTCTTCGGGGTTCCATCTCCACATGGGCATCGTGCAAGTGACGGTGCAATATATCACTAGGGAACAGACCCCTGACCCCTATGCATCATATTTGGCGTAACTATTTCCGTACCCCTCCCTAGAACGATTAGGGACAACAGCATTCAGTTATCAAATCTCTGAGATGAGGTAGAATATTAACAACTCACCACTGCCACTTGTGGTTCTCGGAGCAGAACCCACCATGTCCCAAGCTTGCCCACTCGTGACGTGGGCCCTGAAGCTGACATAATCTACATTTCTCAAGTTCTGGTTGTGCTTGCGATGAATTCGCTGGGACAGTCTCTCGGCGCCTTGGCTGACCTACGTCGAGGTGATCTTTGGTTAGATATGAGCCTCCGTTTATGATAATGTCAAACACTCACGTCGTCTCGAGGCATAGGGGGGTTTTGTGGTCCTTTCTGCCCCATGTATCCACTTGAATTGCTCATACCGTCTGGGCTTTGGACGGAATCTTCGTCGCCAGAATCGCCCGAGACGTGGTCTCTAACCTGCAGGTTGACTGTTGATCATTATGCGTTATTCAATTAGTCGCTGCAAATTATACTAAGGTAGAGCACCCACGATAGCTCCAGTCTTGTGTATTATTGGGGGGTGATTCACCCGACATCACCGATTGTGGTGGCGACTTCACGATGTTTGGGGGGGATGAACCAGAATGATATGAGCCAGAATCATAAGGCGCTGACGCAGTAGTGTCGGGAAGAATAGGTACGGGAACTGTCATGAAACGCTGAGGTGGACGTGGGCCCGAGGCGTTGGTGCCAGCGGCAGTGAATGGATGTTCTGCTGGTGTCGACGGCCCGAGATCAGAGAATGATGAACCGTAGGAGGTAGAGTCTGACGTTTCGGAAATCAGGGAAGGTAGCGCATATTCGTATGGGGGTGCGGGTAGGGTTGTGAATGCGTGAGTGGGTGGGGGCGCAGGCGCAGGCGCAGTCACGTTGGAATGTGGGCGCGTAGATTTACGTACGGGATGCGGCGGCATCGGGGAATAAGTGAATGGTTGGGATGTATGCGTGCTAGAACTGTGCACTAGAAATCCTCAGGGCTCAGTAGAACGTATCACACATGCAGAAGGGTCGCAATGTATGAAAACTCACTTGGCGCAAAATGATTGTTCCCGGCCAGCGGACTTGGTCGAAAATAAGTGGAGTTGTCGGCCACATTTTGTTTGTGGTCTGTGGACCTCGGCCATACATAGGGATGTGGGGTCGGGAATGATGATAATGGTGGTGGTGGTGGTGGTATTATTGATCGAAGCGCCACTGGCGATTCGTTGGTGTGGCTGAGATCAATCTTCTGAGGGAGTGGCCAATTCTGGAATTTCATTGAAAGCGTAGCAACCTTCACATTATTAGACGTATCGGTGTTTGGTCCACTGTGGCTTTCGGTCGGGAACGAATCTTTTTCTTGGGGGGGTAAAATCGCTTTTGAGCATCAAAGTCGCGATTTTATCAAGATTAAAAGCTCACCACACTCAAATTTATGTATCGTTATGTTGGACTTCCGAAGGGTATCCAATAACTGCCAGCATAAGGAGAACAATGCGGCTACTATATCACTGTTCAAGAGTCCACTCACAGTGCCATGACCAATTGGGTCAATCATCAATAAGTCTTCGTCA
>WTXE01000104.1:0-106705 GCA_022496225.1 Russula aff. rugulosa BPL654
AATGTCACATCAAGTACTACTTGATATGTGCTCAGTGTTCCTTGTAATGACCCAAGTTTCGTTTGCCAGTGAAGCTAGCGTAGTTTAATCGTTCTAAAACAATACTGGCATTGCCCGGATCGAGGCACTATGGCTATGACCAGGTCATAATTACACCAGAGTCCCCGTATTGGTTGCCATACACCGGAACATATTCTTGTTCTTCTTTAGGCCTTTCTTTGTTCAACTTGCTTGAAGCTGGGCGACCACTACTATAAATCAAGTCACGAACACAAATGAAGGTTGTCGCAGATAGATCCAATTGGGTCATTTGCTCGAGTGGCATATTAATTTGTTAAATTACGCATCAAAGGTATCACGCGTCCATTCAGGAGGGACGTGCGCGGGACTGAGTCAATCGCAAAGTGAGGTATCGTACTGGGAAAGAGGGGAGAGAACGTGGGGAATAGAGAATGGAGACGAGACATGCAGCCAGTGAGAAATGGGGTGGTATTGTGAACCCCAGGATGCAAGTATGTAGGTGCAACGACGACGACCATCAACTCGGCTCGAATTCAATACTGTAATGCGGAAAACAGCATTCTTGCTTGAGCTCCACCTTCGAAGAAACCGAAAACGATGAGTATCTGGCCACTGGGCCCTATGTACATGATCCTGGGAATATATACTACGCCACGAGGCCGTGTCGTGTCGCGCCAAGTGAATTGTTCCCTCTTTCCCGCCTTAGTGTCACTATCACCTACGAACTCCCAATCGTTCTCTCCTACACGAACTGTTTGCTCCCCTTCATGTCTAACGTTCACCCTACGGCTTCCTCGTCCCACAACCAAGCCTCCAACTTCCAACTGATCATCAACAACGCTTTGGACCTATACAAGAAGCGTACCAGGAACGACCTACTTGCACATCCCCTCGTCACCGCGCTCCAGTCTTGCAACTCCCCCAGTACCATCCTCGCCGTCCTTCAGCAGCAACTTCAGGGGCTAGATCAGTCCAGAAGAAGTGATGAACGATGGATGCGATGGCTTGATCCGACGGTGAACGTCCTCTATACACTCTCTGGGACTCTTGGAGAGGGTTTCGGCCTGGTATGCCTCAGATCATGACATGTCTGAGATCTACGGTCTCATATTCATTTGGTAGGTATTCTCACCAGCTAAGGTGATATTTGCTGGGGTCGGCGTTCTCCTTTCAGTGTGTAGACCTTTTTTACAAGTTTTCGTGAGCTCACCCTAATACTTACACCTGACAGGCAGCTAAGGATGTTCGGGCAAGCCAAGACACTCTTGTCGACGTCTTCGAACGCATTGAAATGTTTTTCCGACGTCTCGAGACGTACACACAAGTGCCGCCAACCACGGAGATGATGGATATGATCATTCAGATAATGGTCGAGGTTCTCTCCATACTTGGAATTGCTACAAAGGAGATCAAGCAAGGCCGAATGAGTGAGTATTTTACATGTAAATATGACGTCGTTGACTGAAAGACGATCAGAAAATTTTGCAAAGAAGCTGATCGGGAGGACGGAGATGGAAGATGCACTGAAGAGGCTGGACAAGCTGACACAAGAGGAAGCTCGGATGGCGGCTGCACAAAATCTGAAGGCGACGCATACTGTTGACGAGAGAGTGAAAGGAGTTGTGGATACAGTCGAGCCATCGATAATAAGGTGGCTGACGTCGATGATCGAGTGGCTGGTGTCAGTAACCAAGTGGTCGGAATCAGTGACCAAGTGGCAATTGTCGATGACCGAGTGGCCGGCGTCAACGAGAAGGTTGTCACCATTGATGATAGAGTGAGGGAGATCGCTGGCGACGTGGATGAAATGAGACGTTTGTCATCTAATTTCACCAGCTCTGACTATGTTGTCTTACCCATCCTTCCAGGGAACCAACTACGGGAAAGCACTCACAAATGGCTCTCCCCTCCAGACCCCTCGGCGAACCACAATGTCGCATGTGGTACGCATCACAAGAAAACTGCAACGTGGTTTTTTCAAGGCGGGATCTATCAGGAGTGGAAGTTAACCGGCTCGCTTCTTTGGGTCCATGGAAAACGTTTGTCCGTTCCTCTTTCCAACTTGACTCCCTCTGATACCATGTTGTCTTCTAGCTGGCTCGGGAAAAAGTATTATCTGGTTTGTAGATTGTCAATAACTTAGTTCCTGTCAGAGGTGATTGACGTGTTCTGTGGATTCCGTCAGCTCCACAGTCATCCAAGATATTGAAGCGATGTGCGAGGCCAGAAATGCGTCGATGGCCTACTTTTACTTTGATTTTCGAGACGCCAACAAACAAGGATTGCGTGATCTAGTCGCTTCTCTTCTCACTCAACTTTCTGCTTCCTCAGATCGCTGTTGCGACATTCTATCGGTTCTTCACAAGGCTCACGATAAAGGCAGGAAGCAGCCCAGTGATAGCAGTTTGGCAGAATGCCTGAAAAATATGCTCACACTCCACAATCAACCTCCAATCTACCTAATCATTGATGCGCTGGATGAATCCCCAAACACCTCTGGGATTTCATCACCTCGCGAAATGGTGCTTCAACTTCTGAAAGAGCTCGTCGACCTCTCCCTTCAAAATCTCCATATTTGCGTCACAAGTCGACCAGAATTCGACATACGTAATAACCTTGAACTCTTGACCTCTCTCCGAGTATCCCTTCATGAGCAAAGTGGCCAACAGCAAGATATTGCAGACTATGTAGGTCTGTGGTTTACTCGGATTCGCAACAAATCATGAAGAGATGGAGGAAGGAGGACAAGGAACTTGTGGTCGAGACGTTGTCTGAAAGAGCCGATGGCATGTAAGTTGAATTGCTTCACACTCGTGATACTTGTTGAAATATTTAAAAAGGTTTCGATGGGCGTTCTGTCAGCTGGAAATCCTTCGGCACTGTCTTCCGCCAAGTGTCCGGCACACCCTCGACGAATTACCGGAGTCTTTGGACGAGACGTACGAGCGCGTACTGAAGGAAATCAAGAGCCCAAACCGAGATCATGCTCGTCGTCTATTGCAGTGCCTTGTTGCGGCTATTCGGCCACTTCGAGTGGAGGAGCTCGCAGAGGTCCTTGCAGTGGACTTCGGTGATGCCGAAGGAGTTCCGAAGTTGAACCCAAATTGGCGTTGGGAGGATGAAGAACAAGCACTTCTGACGTCGTGCTCCAGTTTGATCGCCATTATCGAGACAGAAGACTCTCGAGTCGTGCAGTTTTCTCATTTTTCGGTCAAAGAATTCCTGACCTCGACTCGACTCGCTGATTCAATAAAAGATATCTCTCGTTACCATATCGATCTCGAGCCCGCGCATACGATTCTGGCACAGGCTTGCATCGGCGTTTTGCTCCAGTCAGACGATTTTGTTGACGAGAATGGCACCAGGAAGAGCTCTCCCCTGGCTAAATATGCTGCTCAACTCTGGGCCACACATGCACAATTCAAGAGCGTATCGTCATTCCTACGAAGGCAATGGAATATCTCTTCGATCTTGACAAGCCATATTTTGCGGCTTGGCTTGAATTACACGACATAGATATCAAATCCAGATACGCCGTCTACTACTTCGGAACCCCCCCGACATCCAGCCCCACTCCCCTTTACTACGCTTCCCTGTGCGGATTCCAAGACCTTGTAGAACACCTAGTTGTCAAGCATCCAGGTCATGTGAACACCAGCGGTGGCTTCTATGTGACACCGCTCGTCGCGGCATTGGCAAGAAGACATTTTCAGATAGCAAATATTCTCCATCATAATGGTGCAAACCTGAATGTCCGCGGCAAAGAGGGCGATACTCTACTTCATTCTCCAGCTTGGTATGGAGATGTCGAGATGGTTCAGGTATTACTCAACTACAAAGTCGATGTCAACACCCGGAGGGACGGCGGCTGGGCTTCATTATACGATGCTTCGTATGGTGCTTGCTCCACAACAATTCATAATGTGGTTCAGTCATTGCCTGATACCATTCAATTATTGCTTGAACATGGCGGAGACGTAAACATACGGGCCCATAACGACTGGACCCCGTTGCATGGAGCGACAGTAAACGGACGAGTCAAGGTCATATGTATGCTTCTCGAGCATGGTGCGAATGTAGATGCAAAAGATGACGGAGGCCGGACCCCGTTGCACGAAGCAGCGGAAAATGGGAGGGTCGAGGTCGTTCAGGTGCTGCTCAAGCATGGGGCAAATGTAGGCGCAAAGGACAACGAAGGCTGGACCCCGTTGCACCAAGCGGTGGACTATGGCAGGGAAGAAGTTGTTCGCGTGCTGCTCGAGCATGGTGCTAATGTAGGCGCAAAGGATAACGAAGGCAGGACCCCGTTGCACCAAGCGGCGGAAAATGGGATGTACGGGCCCGGGGTCGTTCGCGTGCTGCTCGAGCATGGTGCGAATGTGGGCGCAAAGGACTATGAAGGTAGAACCCCGTTCCAGCTTGCATCGGTGAAGGGATACAAGGCGACTGTGAAGTTGCTGTCGGAATATGGTGCCAAGGGCGCGCAGTACATGATTCCTTGTAGTACTAGTAGTCTATGTTTACTTTGGTAACTCAGGTAAAGCACCTTGTTTTGTGATAGTTTGTCTTGTGTCTGTGATACGGTACTCAATCCAGATCCAAAATTGTTCGTCCCTCTGAGTTTCAGTGAGTTATACTCAATCTCTCGAGGCCCAAGCCGGAGCGCGTGTTAGGATTTAAATCAAATTGGGCCGCCGTGCTCTATCCCCATCGCTCCCGAAAGTACAGTATGAGCATATCCCCTCCTCCCAGTGCCCTATAGCCACAAACATCCACATGCCAAAATTGACTTGTTGACCGGCCTACTTCTCCTCCCGCCTTCCGCCTCGCACAGATTCACTTCCTCGTTATTCGGTCCACAAGAGACCAAGCAAGAGACTTTTCCTTTTTCAAGCTTCGCGCGCAGGAACAACCACCTGCTTCCACCGTGATCCTTCTCGTTTCTCTCAAATGGCCAGCCATCCGCGTATCGGTCAAGATGTTTGGTAATTTTTCTAGTAAATGATCTGATAATCACGCTATCTTAACTTCTCTGTCTCTTTTTCTTTGTTTCTTTGTCAGTTACTTTCCCCCGGCCCTCTCATACCCACTCTCTGCCATCTGCCGCTCATTGGCCACTTCCAGAATTCTCCCCTCCCTGAGTCACCCTCAACGGCCTTCTGCATCGTGGGCTGCTCACTATCTTTCTATGCGCTGTAGTCAATCCAAACCCATCGTTCACGCTGATGCTCCCCGGGCCGACTACCTCGAACGAGGAAGATTAATCATTACCTTGAGTTCGTGGAATCTCCAACGATCATAGCGGATCGTAGGGTTATCGCAGTCGCTCAATGAACATTGGAAGGGGTGCATCAAGTTGATGATCACGTCATCTCACTTCGTGCGTCATAGACGTAAGGCGTACCACTTAGTCGACCCATGTCTTGGACATGGCGAAGATCGTGCAGCTCTTGGAGAAGATATTTTGATGGTGCAACACCAGTTACACCTCCGGGATTAAAGTGAATAATTCTTTATTGGTTCTAAGGTTAGAGTATCGTGTTGTAGTAACAGTGACACCCTCGCCAGTCCAGCCAGCTAGGTCAGCGTGGTCAGCCGCGGCAGCTGGTGCTCATTCCATTCCAAAGTCCCAACAGTGAATTCACCAAAGGCGACAGCGTTTCTTCTTGGGTCTCGTCTCCGGTTTCATCATCGGCATGTGCTACAGTACCTCAAGCAATTCTGCAAGCCCACGAGAGCAACATATCCCATCTACGGCCTTTCTACTGTAGTTCCTATCCGCCAGATAGTGGTTCTATAGACTCCGTCGACCGGCCTCCTGTGGCCTCGCCAGAACTACTTTGCCTGCAGAATTTGCGCAAGGACTCGACAGAGAGGACACACAACCCGTTGTGTGGTATCTAAAGCGCAAGTGAAGTGTCACTAAGACTCGCCTCACTTTCAACGATGGGTAAGTTGTTGATGTCAGAGGTCGTGGTCGTGGTCGTAGTAGTAGTCTTGGTCGTGACTGTCCTGGTGGTTGTGGTTGTGATGGTCGTGGTCGTAGTGGCGGTGTTCGTAGCCGAGGTGGTCTTTCTCTGATCTGTGTTCTCCAACATGTGTGTTTGGGGGGCGTCACTTTGAGACTGCAGGTCCTGTAAGTTCGCAGAGAATTAGTTCATGTCCGGCAAGCCTCAGAATCACGAGTTGATGACTTCGCATCTCCGTACCTTATTCAGGGCCCAAATCAACCATTCATGCTGAGATAGTTCATTGGCGCTCGGTCGCTGCACCGGGGTCTTGTGGAAACACTCTTTCAGAAATGCGACTAACAAATCAGAAAGGCCTTCAGGAATGGGAGGACCGTCGTTCTCGATAATCCGGAACATCACTGTTGATCAAGTTACAGGCTGCAGACCGAACAAAGGAAAGAACTCGTACCGTTCAGAGCGTTGACGAGGTCCCCATAAGGTGGCCTTCCCGTCAGTAACTCGATGACTGTGCACCCGAGCGACCATATATCGGATTTTGTCGAGACGGGACTAAGCTCGATGACTTCAGGTGCTGCCCAGTTTGGCACACAGGAAACGCCCTTGTCCACGTGCTCGATTTCACGCATGTAGAGCGAGATACCAAAGTCTGAAAGCTTCACTTCCCCACTTTGGGTCATGAGAATATTCGCTGCCTTGAGGTTGCCGTGTACGAGGCTATTGTGGTGGAGGTAATCCAGACCCTCGAGGACCTGAATCACGTAATTCGCCACCAGTTTCTCATCGTTTAGCTTGCCAAATTCCTCGAGTATCCGCTCGAGCGACCCATTTTGAGCATACCTTCACGTAACACCAACGCAACAAGTCAGAATAATGACAGGTCGAAGCCAACTGAAGACGCACTCGACCACCATACTGAGGGTATTCCTTAGACTGTCCATAACCATGCCCTCGTACTTGATGATGTTCGGGTGTGAAAGCCTTTTGACCAAGTCAACCTCGTGTACGAGTTGCGTAATCTCTTCCGTCTTCAAGTCCTCCAACTGAATTTGCTTAACTGCAACCATCTGCATTGTGTTCCGGTTGATTGCGCGGTACACAGATGCACGGGGACTACGTCCAATGCAATTTCCGAGTTGCTAATTGAAACAAGTTACAATCAACCAAACCCACACTCCAAAGAAAGGCATCAGAATACAGATGAAACACGTACAAATCGCGTCTGCGCCTCGCCTTCATTCTCAATGACCAACACCTTTCGCCCCTCGCTATCATCGCTGGTACTCGCGCCTCCTCCCGGCACTATTGGGGGATCGACCACATCCTTGATGCGCCACACGCTCGGGTCGAGACCTACCCTATCACCATACTAGTGCTACGCTCGTTCCATGGCTAGCCTCGGACACCCTTACACTCGAGTGACCGCTGCTGACGGTGGTGTTTCTTTTTACGGTGGACTGTTTCGTTCTGCGACGGGTAAGGAACTGGTTTCTCCGAGTTATCGACTTATTCCTTATCGACTCATTCCTCTCCGACCATGAGTTGGATTGAAATATCGTCGACTGGACAAAAAACTCTTCACTTTTCTGGTGTGCGACATCGGGCTCGTTTACGCTAAGCGCTTCGAGCGGGATGGGAATCGAGTCGCTATTGTCAGCCTCGGATTGTGATGGTTCGGACGATGTACGCTGACGCTTTTGGCGTTTCGCTTTGGGCTTGGTGATGGCTTTTCGACGCAGGATAAGGGGGGTTGTTGTCGAAAACATTTCTGTGCACTTGATGAAGGTACGGTGACAAGGTTTTATATCTCTTCTCGATATGATCCGGGCCCGAATCCTCCGCAGCAAGGCTATACACCCCAGAAAGGTTAAGTTTATCAGGATCAGCGTCTCGCCGTGTTATGTGTCGGCCATGATGGGCTAGCACAGCATGTTAGAACGTGGGTGTGATACAGGTACGTACACATTGTATGTTGCGCATGAGTACAGCTAAGAGGTTAGAGAAGAACCAGAGTCAGCACATCAAATGCACCTGTGGTCTTGACATCGCCTGCCAACTGACACTGACCAGTACTGACTTACTGTAGCAGGAAGGGCGATCACGGTCAACTCAAGAGTTCACACGGCGGAGAGTTCTCACCGTAACTTAGTTGATTATTATAACACCTTATCAACCATAATTAAATCACTCACATTATTATCTGGACCCGCGGGATCACGGTCTTACAGTAAACGCATCATAGTCTTTCCTTTCGTCCTCCATCACCGATACAAATTAATACCTTTATAGCTACATCACCAACAATTTAGTCACCCAAAATCGGCCAAATTATTATTATTACTTCACGGCCATCGTGAGGAGCCGGCGATCGATTGCTGTGATATAGCGCTTGCCAGTGCGTGCTGGACTGGGCCGTGTAAACCACAGCTCCACAATGATGGTTTTACTTGAGTTAGACGATCATCTGTTTGGTACGCGAATACGACGGAGGGGTGCTGTCTAAGTTTCTCAGGCCCGGGTGCGGGGTGCAGCACTACTCATCACGGGCGTTGGAAGTACTTCACAATTGCAGGGTGCATCTGAACGCTAGGATCGGCCTACAGTAGACTTGGACCCGCGTCTCACTAATAATCCGAGGTCCAATATGCCCTACAGTGCCTTCCGTGGTGCCTTCTAGCTCTGGTTGGCGAGAGTGGCAACCCAGCAAGACAAAACCGAGGGTCGGTCTTCAGTGTGCACCGCCATGCATGCCTATGTACTGTATGTTGACACTTCACATAGTAACTTGTACTACTGTAGTACAACGTCACTACAACTTCACGCCGATAATCGCCAGTACTGGGCCAAGATGTGGCCCCAAATTACTACGGCATACGCATTTACAATACTAGAGTAGATTATCGCATTCACTGACCAAAAATCGATAGACCCCCTAGCGTCATACACAAGTGACAAGTTAGTGTCGAATGCAGTACTAGTTGAGTTGGGATGAAGGTATAAAAATCCACTCCTTAACGCCCTACAGTACAGTATTGCGGCCCAACACATTCGCCCCCACATTCGGCTTGCCCAGTCTTCCAAGACCTTCTTGGACCTCTGCGAATCCATACTGTGCCGCCCTTCCACGGGCGTACCATCGCAGATCGACTTCACAAAGTCCCTCGGGTCGTATGTTTCGTTTGTATCCTCCCCAGGAGCTTTACCGGCCTTTAGATGCTCTTTTCTCCAGTGCTCATAGAAGGCTGATCCCATCAAAACCCGACGCCAGGCGTCCTCGAATGGCGCGGCTCCCATGTGTTCATTCTGCTTGTCCTTGTCTTCATCCTCACTTCCGGTACTTTCCTCCTCCTCTTCTCGAAGACACTGCGTGACTCGGCGGCGATGGTCACTCGCAGTGGGACCCTGCACGACTCGGCGGTGCTCTTCGCAGGCTTCGCTCGCAGTGGAACCTTGTGTGACCCAGCGGTGTTCCTCAATCAGAGCAGGGCCCTCACTTGCAGCAGGTGCGAGTCGCTCGATTTCTGTCACAGTGTCCTCCGAGATACATGACCGATTGCTCCAAAGTCGAAACGCAGATGCCGCGTCGTCCCCGAAGCTTTCTTCTAACTCCTCAACAGGCAGATTTTGCGGTGCGGTAATGCCGCCGGTAGGTTTGTCTGCGTTTTTTTGTAATGCCGTATGTTTCATGAACGCGTCGACAGGGAGAAATCCTTTGGAAGCATGGTCCCTCTGAACGCGTTTCCAACGATATGCGGTTTTCTGCGAACGCCCATTGTAAGTTTTCCGTTTCTTTCCCTTTGCCTTTTCCTCTTCCATTGCCCTCTTTTGTGCGTCACGGAGAATCCTGCTGAACTTTGCCAGTTCAGTTTCCTCACAGATGTCTGTATCCCTGTCACCATCAAGGATCTCAATGCTTGAGCTTGAGCCCTCGGAATCATCACCGTTGTTGTTTGGCATGGCATTGTCTGTGTCCAATGTGTCGGGTCCATCAAGAACTGCCACCGCAAATGGAAGGAGAGTTTCAGAAGTCTGGCTGGAAGGGTGACTAGTAAATGGACTTGCCATAAATATTGATTGGTTTGTTCTTTTTTCTTCTTGCTTGGCTGAGATTTTGTATGCTAGCTCTTGTTGCACGTTTTTTGCGTGGCATTTGGGGGGATTCCTTGCACTAGAGTTGTCCGGAATGAGGTGAAAAAAGGAAGAGGCGGGTTTTGCTGACTAAGGGGGTGTCGGCTCGACGCCTACTGTACGTTCACATTCTGCACCATTGCCTTACGCGGCACCTACGTACAGTTGCAACCGTGCACCCTCGCGTGCTCGACTCTTTTACCCTGTCTTACCCCTTTTCTCCCATGGACGACGTGTCTCATTTAGCTTGCAGTTGTAGTTACATTGCCTGGAGCTTGTAGTACAATAGCCTGTAAGTAGATAAACAGCGACGTGGTGTGCGCTGAGCGAAAAGTTATCCAGCTCTATGTTCTCGAAAGAGTCGAAACCGTCCCGGTTCCCTTGCGTCTCCTCCCCTCCAACTTGCCAGTTGTTTCTTGTTCTCTAGAGTGTCTCCCTGAAAAAAATGCCCGTAGGTTGTTCTGGGGGTTATTTATCTTACTTGCTGATTTGTAGGAGCGGGAGATACTAGGACGACACTATCATGAGGCATGAAGATACTGTAATCCGGAGATGACGAGGCTCCGAGATGAAGGCCCAACCGGAGTACCCGGTTCGATAGGGCAGATTTGAAAACGAGAATACCATGACAAGCCACGCAGTATTATCTTCTCCAACGGTGTTCAAGCTTGAAATTTTGGCAACCAGAGGTCACGTCGAATCTCAAATACTGACTGAGCCGAAGTGGCGGCTATACGCACGCCAAGAGAGGCTCAAGTTATTAGGGTGCACAATTTGGGGTGCGCTCCTGTGCGCACCTTGTGTCCCAGCAGCACTGCACGCACAGCAGCAGCATGCATGGGGGTGAACAACAAACATGACTGTAAGGCTGGAGCCCACCACCATATATAGTGCCAGATTATACAACATTGTGCTCATGGTGTACGCTCTCCCCTCACCCTTCTGGCCATCTATACATGCAATAATTAAGTTAATAAAGTTCATGTCCGTACAATTACCTTCATGATCTTCTACCGTCCCTCAACTTCATTCGGACCGCGCGAGTCTAAAGGCACATAATCTCCTTTTGCGTCCTCAAGCACCGATCCAAATCGACGCTGAATAACCACTACACCAACAAGATACAACGAAGGTATCACCTGAAAAACCGGCCATTAACGTTCCCATTTCCCGGCTCCACGAGGGAAAAAAGTATCTTTAACTGCTCACCACGAAGAGAATACACCACAAGAGTAGACCGTCGCCAGCCGCGACAAAGCCGAGCCAGGTATCATAGAACGCAAGCAGGACGATGCAAACCCCTAGTCCTGCGAGCAACGTGCGATGCAGGGTTGTGCGGTCCGATGCAGGGGTATGTTGGACCCAGGACCCCACGCCACACTGTACGCCGTACAAGAGTACCAAAGCGAGTCCCCACCACTGTATATTGACAAAGATCAGTAACAGTGGGAACACGGAGTACGCATCGATCAGCTAAGTCGTGGTCCAAGGCATTTTTACTTACTTTGTGCGTTGCCGCAGAGCCATTGCTGTCCATGAAAAGGTACGCGAGCATGCCGCCGGCAATGGACGTACCAGCTGTCAAGATAAAGAAGATAAAACAAAGTCCGACATACAAACACGATGAAGAAAACAAGCAGAGTCGGAGTAAAGTCAAGCAGTTAGCGGACGCGACGAACCAAAGACGAAAAACGCACCAACGCCGAATTGCAAGTTCCGGTGCAAGCTGAACGCGGCAGAGCTACCCGTGGCCTTTGCATATCGCACACAAGCGCCCAGAGGGTATCACAATCAAGAACGCAAAATGCAAAGCCCAGCATGCACGAAATTGGCAAATCCACCACCACCGCCACTGCCGATAGCAGACGCAGCATCGGTGGGCCTTGGCCTTGTCGCGTTTCCCACGCCAGAGTCTACTTTATCTTCGCCTTCACCACCATCCCCCGCTCCAGTAGAAGGGACAGGACTGGGAAGAGGAGCGTCCTCGCCTTCGGATACGGGAGCGGTGGTACGCGTCAAGTTGAGTACGCTGGATCCGTACCTGTGATGGATCGAGATTGCGAGTCTTCGTCCGCAGATTCTGGTGGTGTACGGCTGAACGCCCATATAATGTGTTGAATGCCGTCTGGCGGAGCCTGCGAGGTCAAGTAAGGAAACCCCGTGAACACAAATATGCAAGCTCTACCATACTCACAGGCCGGGTGAATGCCATCTGAGGATTGTCGCCAGTGACCTAGTGAGCAAAAGCAATCGAGACATGTTTATCATTGGAGCTAAAAGCTTGGAAAGCTCAAAAGAAACGTACAGATGTTTGCGAGAGCTCCAGCGTAGCGATGAATGGTGGGTCCGGATCAAGCGTCGGCATCGTCTCGTACGGCGCCTTTCGCTGCGAGAGCGTCACAGACGCGTACGAACCCTCCTCATCGCGCGTAGGCCACATTATGACCATCGCGCTATCGCGCATCACGTGTCCGAAACCCCTAACGAAGCAGCAAAGCATCGTCAAAAAAACCACATGAAGAGAGGGAGTCGGGAGGGAGACGGAAACGTACATTGCCATCCAGCCCAGTTGTTGATCGCCAGTACTACGCAGTACATCTGGAGAGGGCCAAAAATTTCATCAGAACAAATGTTTCGTTTTTTTTTTTTCATCGACGGGTGTGCGGTGTGCCACGTACATCGCGCGGTATCGCCTTCTACGTTGGCCTCGATGCACATCGCCTATTAGCAGCAACCGCGTTGGGTTAGTGCTAGTTAGGAATCTTACTACTCCGACCCCAAGGGGTTAGGTTAGTTACAATTATGATTACGTGCCTTGTTGCATATACTATCATGGGCAGAAGAACCAGAGGTCTGCCTGATTTGCTGCGCATGATGCTGGAAAAAAAAGGGCCCCAGGAAAGTGAATATGAGAAGTACAGTGCAGTCACAGTCACAGTACCACCAGTGGCGTATGCCAGTGTATGGTACGTACCGATGATCGCGCGTGAAACGAGCTTGCTCCGGTGGTAGACAAGCTTGAAGCGAGGAAGGCCAACAAAAACGAACTTGAAAATGATCTAAACATGTTGACTCGGGGGGTTGCCCGCGGACCCGCAAAAACACGAGCCAGGACGAGGGACAGAGATGGTGACGCAGAACGAGGCAAACAAGCGCCCCTGGCCACGTCATACTGTAGAGCCGCACTATACTCGAGTAAAGAATTCAATCACTCAGAGAGTCAGAATATAATCAAGGGATAATGCCGAATTGCGACTCAAACCAATACTACAGTGGCATTAGCTCAATCAGCTACGGCTACTTTACCAAGTGCCAACCACCGCCACCGCCACCACCACCACACACCATGGCCACCAGCTCCTGTTATCACCTCCAAGCCCTATGTACCATTCCCTTGTATTCTTTCAAGAAGAGAATGCGAATGCGAGCGCGCAGCACCTTTAATACTAATTCCCAGCGAAAGATCAGGCAACCCTGAGGCAGGAGAAGAATGAGAGTTCGAGCGCCGGCGCTGCCTCTGCGACTGGACCTCCGGCGTAGATCTTGATTTCGACCGTGACATATTTCGGCCACCTGCCGCCGGTGAAACGCGTCGTGGATGTCCCATGCGCAACAACAGTGATGGTGTCTCCTCGTCCAACCCCGTCTTTAGCCGTTTCATTGTTGTCGAGTGCGGAGCGCCGTCTTCTCCTGCGCTCACGGGCGTGGATGCACCCGAGCCCGCGGATCTGAGAGGAGAGGAATCCTTGCGCTTACGTCGTTGACGGTCGCGGTCGTGTTGTCCCTTTATCGACAGTTTTCTCCCTACCTGTTGCACTTCCGACACAACCGACACTTCCTCTCCAACGCTCCGCTTTCCAAAAGTGTCAACTGTAGAGACGTTGATAATCGGGACTGGTGGTTGCGTGGCTGGTGGAGGTGGTTTTGCAGGAAGGATGTGCGGGTGGGGTGAGGGGCGAGTCAACGACTGATAAAGATACAGTTAAAACGTGGGAGCAACAGAAAAAAGGAGCTGGGAAACGAACTCTGCTGAGATCTGCAACTCGTTTGGATGCAGGTGTCTGTTTCTCATCTGCCAGATTTGCAATTTCAACCAGAACCGAGTGGAGGGGTGCCGGAATGTTCCACTTGGTCTGTTCATCTTTCCTCTAATCACGAGGAGAAGAAAGGATTTCAAAAAAAAAAAAAGAGTATCACATCTGTCAGTTTTCCCTCAAGGTCATGGCCCACCAACCTGCTGACATAATTGCAACAGCGTTTCGCATGACCTCCATGCCAGTGCGTCCGACGGTGCTACTTGGATGAAAAACTGCTCGCAAGAAATAAATAAATAAAGACAAAAAAGCGGGAGGCACAGCGTGGGAATACGCACAGGAAGGATGATCGTTAACGCTTCCACGACTTGTCGCCGCATCGAGGCGAGCTCCCCAGACTCGGGACTCGGTTGATAACTGCAAGCAGAGAGTGCATGCGCCAGATGGATAATAAAGAATAAGCGCGCATCGTCGGATAGTCTCCCCAGCGTCATTTTGCCCATGAGGGACGACGTGCAGTAGAAGCGCAATAACCGGACGGGGTCCGACGCGCCCTTTCCACGGCATAGCAATTCCGACAATTCGAGATAAAGACGGGACTTTTCCAAGCTTGCGGGGTTCCGCCCCGGCGCGAGGTCATTCTTGAGCGCAGCAGCCGCCTGCGCAAGCAGCGTCGTTAAAAGTTCGTCGCCGCCGCCGCGTCGACTCGGTAGTCCACGATCATTATGATTCTTATTGTTGAAAGAGGGCAGGAAGAGAAGAACGTCTCTGGTGATTTTCGTCGCGTCCGTACCGCCAAATTTGGATACCGCCTACCATCGAAACGGACTCTTGGTCAGCGCGCGCCCACCAGGAGGAGGGGAGAAAGCAGAGAGTTTTTATTTTTTTTGGAGGGGGCAAGAGAAGGGGGAAGAAAACGGTCGGAATGCCCCCACCGCCGCGTGTTGTTCAATTCACCTTGAGCAGGGTGTCTATCAACGCTTGTTCTTGTTCCACGCCACTCTCACCCTGGCTTTGTAATCGCGAAAGCAAGGGCTCTCGCGCTTCCTCGGCGAGAAAGGCGATGACTAGTCGGCGTAGGCGTTCCCGGATTAGCTTGTCCTCGTCTTCGATGGGGTCGTCTGGGGGAACGATTTGGTCACAGAGTACGCTGAGAGTGACTTTGGAATCCAATTCGAGGTGTTGAATGAGCGCCGTCTTCACCACGGCAACCTCTCTTGGCTCATCTGGTAAAGGTAAAGGAGCATGAAGGAGGAACGGGGAGGCGCACAGGCTGGCGGATTAGAACACGACTTTCTCCACCATACAAGGACTCACCGCTCTGTAGTAACTGCACGAGAACATCCACGTTCCTCTCAACCGATCCAGGTTGTTCCCTGGACATCTGAACAACAGCCTTATATCCTTGGATCCGAATCTTTGAAAAAAAAGAAAAATTACAATATCAACAAGTCAGGTCGGGACAGAAGAGGTCCACAACACGCACATTTTGATCCTGGTCTTCGCAGAGGTCATATACAGCATTAATAGCCTCTTCCTCGAGATCAGGAAACGCCCTGAAAAACTTGACAATATTGATAGCAGCTAAGCGCTTGAGTGATGCATGTGGAGAGCGGGAGAGATGAATCGCATGGACCAAGGCATCTTTTCTCTACCCGTGTGCTATTTGTGAACGAGGTACTGAGAGGGCAGGGGAAGAAAGACGTACGACGGAATTTGTAGGCGGTCCACGACGGTCGGCGCGGTTAAAGATGTCAGTGGCTTCGCGCTCTTGTGTAGCAAGAGATTGATGTGGAGGCATTCCGCTCGCTCACAACCTCACAACAACTCAAACATCGGTGCCCATGCGCCCAACGCACGACTTGTTTCACCCGGGCCGGTCTGCCGTCACAAATACTTTATGATGTAATCATGTCTATACTGGGCGTGCTCTCTACGCCCAAGTCCTCCGCAGCCCTCCGGCGGCCGTGTGCCAAGATCTTGAAGGCAGACCAAAAACCCTCAGTGGAAGTTGGGTCCACTCTCTTCTGCTTTGGTATCAACCGACAGACAGTCAACCGCGTTGTGTTTGTTTGTCCCCCACTACGCTGCTGCGCGCTCAGCAAACTCTTGACGACAAAGCGGGGTGCTACGGACGCCAACTGCGCTGCTACTATTTCTGGAAAGTACAAGGGCCTGCTGGCCACGACCCAGGGGGCTGAGGGACTCTGGATATTTGGGCCCAATATCTACACCTTTGTTTTTTACCGTTATTTACTTTGTACCGCTTGCCAGCCTCAGGTAGTTAGGTATCCCACCTTGCCTTGTCTTTAGTCCAAAGCTGGTACGAACCGGGACCGCGTCTTTACCACGTGTGTGCTGCGGAATATAATGTCAAAAAAAGTCTATACTGCACCAACATCGTCTCGGAACATGTTCTCAAACACCTCAGTGCTCTCCCCAATAACACCAAACGCATCCTGCGACGTCCGTCCGAGAAATTCAAGCTCTCCAGTTATGCCCTTCATCGTCAGCGCATACGCGAAATATAAAAGCTGCCTTGATCCCTTGATCTCCCGTTTCCGCACGACATCCAGTCTTCGGATCGCTTCCACCTTTTTTTTTTTAAAAAGTATAAGTTTTCACCCTCATCATTCGAGGCAAAAGGAAAATGAAAAAATGACAGTGAACAACTGACCAGCTGCTGCCTTGCCTTCTCTGCAGGCGGTAAGTATGGAGGTAGTGGTGCCTTGAGACGAAATGCCGACGCCAGCGTCGAGAAGTATAATATGATGTTGCCGACCAGTTCTCGGCGTTCCTTCGTCACAGGGATAATGAACTCACGACGCACGCTCTACACCAAAAAAAAACCCCGCATTAACAACACGCCACATACTGTATACCACTCTAGCGTTCTATCTTACCGTGTACCTGTCCGGACCATGATCGGTTAGGTGCAACTGTTGCTCTATCATAGCGGCCAGAGGTTCACGTACCATTCCTCGCGTGTGGTAACGCACCGCATACTATGCATCTTATCCAGTATCGTCTGCAGGCTTCCCAGAATCGAACGATATAGCTTGACAGGAAACGGGCCCTTCAAGCGTGGCTCATGTTGCGTTTGTTTGAGCAAATCCTGTAGTTCAAGAAGCTTGATTTGCAAATGCACTCCCTATTATTATCATGTCAGGCCGCGCCTCCCACAAGAGAATGGGCAGTAGCAGTCGACATACATCGCCATGAACTCTTCAACAGAGTTGTTCAGCCTCCGTGGAAGTAACGGTGTCTCTTCATTGGGACCATCACCCTCTGTCACTGAGGCATCCGTTGTGTGCTCGGGAAGAAACGAGTTGGACGCGACAAGACGCGTGTACAGCCAACCAATATTCAGACAAAACCTAAATGCCTCGGTCAACGCACAATGCAAAGATGGGAAAACAAAGGAAAAGAGAAAAATCTCCTAATCGTACTCTCCCAATTGCTTGCTAAGTTCTCGGCGCGCCTCAGAAGGCCACCAAAACCGCGATACAAAGCCTGCCCAAACGACGCCGACGGTGACAGCGGTGGAGCGATGAAAAGCGTTATCGACGACCGACTTGTGGAACTGCCTCGTGTTGTACCTGCATTCCCACCGCATCCACATCACCAAAACACAAAAAGTGAGAGGCAGAATGAATTATGCGTACGAGAATAGACACGTCAGGTTGTACGTCAGGAGAACGAACCGACCTGTCGTCGCGTACTGCGGTTTGGCGACGATGTAGTAAAAGCACGGCATCGAGAAAAAGAAGCCAAATACTGCCAAAATTGCCGGAGTCTTGTGGAATAGTGTGTACGCCGTCGCCGCCGTCACGGCGCCGAACCTGTGGTATCATCATCGATACGAAACGAAACGAAATGAGGCACGTTAACAGCCAGCAAAGGGGGAGTACGGGAAGAAACCGGAATGGCGTAATGCGCTCACAGTGTCCCAAGTACGCGATGCACGCTAAGGAAATTGGTCTACACATCTTGCGCTCGTATCACCGCCCTCATTTAGAACCAACAAGAGAAAAAGGGGTCAAACGCACCGCGCCAATGGTGGGAGACATCACAACAAAGAACTAATAATTAAAAATAACATATCCCCGAATGTGAGTGTTACAACCTTTCACGATGTGCACACAAAACCGCACACTCACCGAAATTAAAGCCCATTCTCCACGATACTCCATAAACATCGGCCGCGTCCTTTCGATAAATGCAGGTGCTGCAAGCACAGCGGTAGCCAGGCCCGTCTTGAGCGCGTACTTGACATCGTGATCCCGCAGGCGCCCACCAATAGCCCACAACGACAGCTGGAACCGGCGCCAGGCGGATAGCCCTGCACGCGACGGTGTCTGTACCGTGTCGGGTGCGTGCGGACGGACCTTTGGGAACGAATAAGTTATACGCGACTTCTCTTTCGTCAATATTCCCGCTGTGAAGCCGCTGTCCATCAGAAAACGCCCCACGGCAGATGACCTTATTAGAGAGAGATACGATCAAACCGTACATAGTCTCCTGTGCAGGCCTCTCCGAACCGGCTTCGATGTCACAGACACGTCATTTCGTCGTGATTGTGACTCTGGTATTGGTGGCTTGATGCGGCTACGAAGGCAACAGAAGGCGCTGGACAGCGCGGCGGAGATGCGGGGCAGCCATCTAGAGGAGATATCAGGCCGCTCGGCCGCATGGATCCTGCTCATCGCGACCGTCAGGGATATGAGCTCCCGCGCAAACTCCTGCATAGCGAATATGAAACTAGAACAGGATGTGGATCAGTAAAGGACAACTCCATGGAAGGAAAAAAAGGGTGACATGTCCCACGTACAAGTACACCAGAAACACATGTTCGTTGTCGCTACCGGAGAGGAACGGGCCAGAATTGTTATCAGTAGAAGCAGATGCAATAGACGCGCGAGAGGTGGGGCCCTGAGCGTCAGCTCGGTTGTAAAGACGCAACACGGCATGATTCGAGGTACTATCGAATTCGATGAGCGCTCGTTGAATCCCATTGGTAAGTTCGACGAATTCATCCAAGACAGAGTCGACGTCCGCGGAACTAGATCCCTGATCGGAAAATGTTCCACGAAGATGCCTAATCGCCTTGTTGCATGTCGACTAAATCACCCGACGAGGGTGTTTGTTGTTGGTGGAGACAGCACCAAATGAAAAAAAAAATTAAAAATTAGTAAAAATTAAAAGAGGCACAATAGGCTATATCCTGGAGAAAGACATTTTCAACATTCACCGGAGGACTTACCGAAAGTGCGCGCAACGGGGAGTCGAGCTCTCCAACCAGATCGCCAAACATTGCGCCCGCCGCGCGGAGCATGACATTTTCGGCATTACCCGGTCCCAGTCCATCTGAGGGTACCTTGCCCTTCGCGAACTCTGTCTCTAGCACATTTCTGTTCATGCTGCCGTATACTGAATGTCGGCGAATGGAGCCCTTGGCGTCCCGGTGTGCCTTTACGAGGTCGTATTGGAGGCTCGTGCCACTTCGGAGACCATTCAAGTGCTGCGCGAGACGCGTCAAGCTATCCACCGCGTCTTCATAAGGATCACCACCGTGACCTCCGTTTGGACCACCATAAAGCCGTTCGCTCTGCGCCTCGGCGAGACTTTTCTTCAAACCGGTGAAAGTGGCCTGATGGGCCGCGACGGCCTTGGAGATCTTCTCCTGTGAAGGCTGATAGGATTCGTCTTCGAGTAAGAATGTGCTCGTAAGCAGTGAGAGTATCGTCGAGAACGAGTCCAGGCTTTGGATCATGTTCGCCTGAAGGTGTTTCTTGGCAGACTGCGACCAAAGAGTCATGCATACAAGATTTGAGATGCAGGCCCCAATCGCGACGATAAATGCGACCTGTAAGAGCGTCTCTATCCCGCCTTCCTTGACAACTCTTGGGTTCATTGTCAGCCCCCCAAAATGCTCAACCAACAAGGTCAGATTACCCACTTACACAACGAAGAGAATGATCGACGTCATGCTAGCCGCTATACAGGCGATCGTCCAGAATCAGTAAAAAATGAAGCCAGTAAACTCGAAAGTTTATGTTGTCTGACCTGGATTGAACGTCGGCTTTTTTATCCAGAGTTTGAACCATGCGACCATCGACATTCCAACGCCAATCCAAATGAGCACGAGCGCGTCCGCGAGCCACTCCCATCCCGCGTGGGGCTCGAGTGTCCAATACGTATACATACTCCCAAGGGAGATAAAGGACGCAAAGCCGAGACCCATGACGCAGTATATATCCGACTCTATCATCCCGCCAAGTGTTTTGGCCGGATTATAATATACAGCGCTGCATAATAAACAATAAAAAATTAAGAGACAAGACGCGCACGTAGAGACATGCTCGGAAAAGGGTTGCAGACTTACACAGTTGCGACCATGTGACCCATAGCGGAGGGATACTTCTCTACGGGGCCATCCTGCGTCAAATCTGAGATGAAGCGGGAGAGAGGAGGATAATACGTGAACAGGGATCCCAAGAAATACGCAATGCTGCACTTGAGAATATTGCGATATAGAGTAGGCAGTTTGGGCAGGTGCCATGATGATCGCCCTTTACCTCCGCGGAGACCCTGCTGGTCGGGGTCGGTATCCGAGTCCTTAGGTGACACCAAAGATGTCGACTCGGTATCCAATAATGAGTTCACGTGGGAATGCGAATGCGAAGAAGCAAGTAACCCCGTGTCCAAACTCGACCTTCCTTCCTCATCATCTTGCTCTCCCGCCCTCACCTCCCTCGTACCTCCCTCAACCGACGGAAAAAAGTCCTCGAGGTGACCGTCCGATGCGGGCGAGGACGCCAACACATGTGATGTAGGAACAACGCCGGGTGATGCTGACGGTTGCGGTTGCGGTTGCGGCTGCACACCCTCGTAATGTGCCATAGCCTCCCCAAAGACGGACCAATCCTCCTCTGACACAGCCGGGATGATCGACGTGCTCGTCAACCTTCGGAATCCTGTCGCAACGCGCTGCAACGTCGTAGGCCGCGACGAGCCGTGGCCGTGGTAGTGTTGGTGATGGAGGTGATGGTCCATGTCGTGTGCTCGCGGGATTGAAGATGAGGGAGTGGTAGAAAGAGCGGCGCTTTCCGTTACCGAATGCAACGATTGTGCATGAGAGGGAGATGGGAGACGATTCACCATGTGCGGGGTGGTGGTGCGGAGATCCGCCGTGTCGGAGAGGCGCGACGGGGAAGGGGAGGACGATATCGATTCGGACGAGGTAGGTTCGTTGGCAACGGCGGCGGCGGCAGTGCCTTGGTGGGTTGAGTGGCCCCTTCCCCCTCCACGGGCCGGACCTGCGGGATATCGAGCAGATGGATGATGAGCCATATGAAGTGAGATGAAGGCTCTACTGTATCAAGTGCGGGACCAGATCGCTGCAATCGAACTACCCAAAGCGGCAAACGAAATCATGCTCCAACAGGGTTAAGTACCACGTGTCCACTCTATCACGCTCGGGCGCGCTCGGGCTCTCCCTCTCCGGAGAATCCGGCACTTTGCGGAGGTGGAAAATTAAAAAATAAAATTTCACTGTAACTTACTGCAAGTTAGTATGAAACCAAAATTACAGCGCGCTAGTCTCTCTTGAATAACCCGGGAGTGAACCGACCCGAGGATACCGGTCATCACAACAACAAATAAACCTCGTTATCTGTATCTGTCTAAATTACGGCGACGGTAATTACAGTACCCCAGATCCCCACATCAATTGTCTACATATCAAAATGTCGCGGGGTGGCTTATTTATCCCATGCACGTCCCTGCATCATGCATAACTTACATTCTATGTTTCTTCTTTTAAAGTTCAAAATCTTTTATGCGAAAGATGGTGGCGTAGAAAAAACAAAAAGATAGGGAAAATGATGGATGATGATGGATGATGATGATGCTGGTGAATGCCGTACAGTATATCATTGACGAAAAAAATAAACGAGGGGCCCGGATCTCTCAAAGAAATTTCGTAATCTACAGCGGGTGTGTTGATCGGATGTTTTCCGAGACAGGACATTTCCGCAGTTCACTGTAGTTCTCGTCGGGGATGAGGATGATGAGTGCCCAGTGGGGGATAGGAACCCCCTTTTCGCACATTTCCCCCCACTCCACCCCCCCTTCGCAATTTAATATCGATCATCCATCATGAAAGAATCCTGCGCTTCACGAGGATTACGACAAGATTGCGAACCGGCAAGCGAATAGAAGCTGTGGCTAATAGTTGGGATTAGGAACCAAAGTACATGACACAATTGTCTGCTATAATGTCCAGCTCAGTCTGAACGAGTGATACACGATGTAATAAAAGTCCGAGTCAAAAGTCCGAGGGATTGTCCTACAATGTCCGAGTCCAACTATTGGTATTAGAGTAGTGAGAATGGGGGCAAAATATGCACAGTTGTCCATTAAATTCTACATTGTCCGGTGTCATGTGGAGTCCGAGTCCGCGGTCGAAACGTGAAAATGAATAAGGAAAGCGAACAAAGTCAGTTAATAGTCAGTTAATAGTTCGTGCCAGTCTTCAGTCTTTTCGTGTGTAGAAAGTCGTATGGAATGAGAATTACCAAACTCAAACCAAGCCAAGTGATGATTGTAGTCGGGAGGCGAGAAAGCCTGTGCAGTACTAATGAGTATCATGGTCGTGAGCGCGAGTCATCACAGCACAATACCTGCCAACGGAAATGCCATGCTCAGCCGCGACAATGCGGTTGTGATCGTCCCAACGTGGCTTCCGAGTTCATTAGTTGTGATCGGCGACCAGGTCTCTACCTGTGCCATCTCACGGATGAAGACGTGCGCAGCTGACGCCCAGCAACTCTACAATTCGAATCAGCAACCGAAAGGGGTTCGGGAATCATAGAACCCACTCACCCCGACAATCGGATCGAGAAACTCGATGTCCATGTCAGTGACCTGGCCAACGACCAAAAGCATTCCACGAGCAGCAAGTAAGCACTTCTCGTTCCACAGCTGGTCTACCTCTCCTCGGAGGTAGTACAACCGAATCAGCGCCGCCTGGGCGAGGGTGTGCACAACAATCAAGTTGTGCCTGTCGCTAGCGTGAACAGCCGCCAACTGGTGCACCGGCATAACGCTCGCGATGAAACGGTTGATCGAGTCCTCGACAGCCAGCGTGTCTTGTTCGGATAACTGGGTCAACGCCACACCTGCTGCCGATGCAACGCGTGTAAAAATGGAAGGCAGAAATGACTAGCTTTCGGGGATAACTCACCAGAATTCCATGAAGAGGCAACTTTTGTTGCAAGATCCCAAAGTGCTGATGCTTTAGCACGCAGGGCGAAATTCGAGAACCCGCCTGCAAGAACCGGCACTTGGATCTGGTTTGCGAGGAACGTCTGCACGGTATTGAGGTTAGTTAGGTCACTGAAATTTTCCTACCAACCCCACACATCAGTACAAGCGCTAAACGACGAGCGGCAATCTCTCACAACTTCATATTCGATTATGTCCTGTGGCCACGGAGCATTAATGGAGGCAAGGCCGCCCGGTCCGTCGGAGATTAATGAAGGACGGTGTAATGCTGCCGACCAGCACCGATCGAGGCAGAATACCTGCCAGAATGCCAAGATGCGCTCACCGCGCTCGATGGAATCTTGCGGAGGCGGGAGGGAGAACGTTCCCTCAAGGCCCATTCCCACGTCCCGTCGATCGGATCCCTGCCTATGTAGGCCCCACTGCAGTACGAGAGCTGCGGCAGTGCTTGCATAGTGATTTCCTTCCATGATGCGGCCATTCACAAGGAAATACTGAGAAAGAAGGCAGCACCCTTGGATAACGTCAACGACCTTGGCAGGCGAACGTAACCAGTCATGAAAAGCCTCCGTGGCACGAGAAAGATAGAGGGGCTCGTGTTGATTCAAGCTCGGGGTCCGTGAGAAATAGCAGGCCCAAAGAAAGATAGCGTTCATCAACACGGGATGACGCTGTTCCTCTGCAGGACGGCGCAAAGAACTGCGCAAGCGCTCGACGTGCAAGCCGACGAGCAGCTGATCGCGATGAGGGATAAAGGCTTCGAGCCTATTCAATATGCGAATGAGTAAGGCGGAATGGACATTGATAATAATAGCCACTGACAAAGACTGGGCGAGCTCGGAGGGAACCTGAGTTACGAACAAGCGGTGAGGGGAACCGGAAATGCATCGGTCCTATTGGGTGTCAGATCCGAAAGACAATAACCGCACTTGGTAAAGACTCACGCTGGGCGTCCACGAGACCGGAGAACAGCAGGCCATCAATGGAGGCGGTGAGACTGATGCTGAAGGCGTGGCGTAAAGTCAAATGACTGATGGAGCAGTAGACGCGCATGCGCAAGCCGCACTCACAGATGTGATTTGGGGATTGAGAAGCAGAGAAGGGGAAACTTGAGGGTGAGTCGCAGCCAGAGGAGGACGAGTCCTCGGATGAGACAGGGAGGGCATGTGGGTCGAAGAGGGGCACTGAGGTCGAGGTATGTTCTGGATTCTCGAGCTCTTTGATGCGGGACTCGAGGCGGGCAATGGTTTCACGCAGAAGCTGTGTGCGCGTCTTACCCTTACCATCGTCGTACTCGCATAAGTCTTGCTTTTTGGCACGAACGCACTGTTGACAGGACGGTTTTGTACCGTCACAGCGCTAGGACAGGGGGTATTAGTACTCGGGCGAGGATGGCCACGGACGGGGGAAAGTCACCATTTTTCGCTTTCTGCCAAGGACAAAGACATGGGATGAGAGACGATCTGTGGGGAAGAGCGGGTTGTACTGACCTGCAGCGAAGACATGCCTTGCCTCTTTGGAGGGTGGGGGGAGTGTTGCGGGATGTGGTCGCCGAATAGTCGTCGGTCATTACAGAAAGATTAGAAGAATAAGGTAAGGGAGAGTAAAAGAAAGAAAAAGAGAAGAGGAAGAGATGCGAAGACGATGTGGGCAGTAGGCGGGGTCAGAAAAGAGACATAAGCGATGAAGATAAATAGGACATAGAGGTAGAGGTAGATGTATACAAGTCAGTTGCATAGCCTCAGAGACGAGACGTGATCATCCCTCGCCATTCCCCTGGTCGCTCGCTTCTCCACCTCCCCCCACTGGGGATACTATTAGCCCTCTTGCTTGGCAACGATTCCATCGATCTATCCCCTTCCTAGCGACCACTCACCTTTTTACATCCCGATAACCTCACCACTCAATTTACACACGCAGGCCCAAACTCCCCGTGATCCCTCTTGCCGACTCGGCCCAATCCCTACCACATGGCCGCCACTTTCCGGCCCGGTCTTACAATTTTTTTATTGGGAACCGTCCCTTGAGACGATGCTAACCTCGCTTGTGACGACCTGTAGTATATTGGTAGCAGTAGAGTGACAACTGAGATCTGTCTCTTCCGATACTTGGAATGAACCAAAGTAAAAACAAAACTACATCCAATCTTTATCCCAAGAAGAGAAGACATCAAAAGTTCCGAGCTTGTGACCGGAAAGCACCTCAAAATATATGTTTTGGGCAAGTTGAATGACCATATCTTATGTCAAAGGAAGACATAGGACACGAGATATGTTTGGAAACGAAGAGAAACGGCCTGAGGAGACCATCATGTGATTTCTTTACCTTGGCATAATCCAACACTTTGTACAATTCAACCTCGACAAAAAGTACCGACTTAGGTAAAGTCCCCCTAATACCTGGCTCACCAGGCAAACCAAGCAAATAAATCATGCCAATCAGTCCCAGTCGGCCGCCGGTAGCATTCAAGAAACCACTAACCACTTCCAATCTTCCAGGGCTTGCCCAACATCCATATCTATGATCTATTCAAGTACTAGGACCAGCATCAGGGGTCTCTACCGCCGACATTTGTATGCATATTCTTTTCATCATTTTTTTTTCAACTCTTTCACACTTCCCAGTCATAGACAAAGAGGCCGACGTTCGGTCCTGCATTCAAAACATCAACAATCTTCCGTGCGGTCGAAAGGTACAAAAATCCGCAGCTGCAAAACTGTATACTGTGCGTGCCGCCACAGGTTCATAGCCAAATGGTTAATCGTTTCTTGTGTTGTAAAATGTTACAGCAACATCGGAACATACGAGTCTCCGTCTGTTTACGATCATTGCAGCCAGTCAAGCGAATGCCGCATAGTGGACAGGTCAACCACTCAAGGTACACAAGCAAAAAATGTATTCTCTTCGTTCCTGGTAGGTGATGGACCATCAATGAATCTGCCGCTTATTCGACCCTGCGAGGCTTGATCATCATCGCAACCCAAAGTAGCAATACGCCCCAGATGCGCGGCGATAACAGGCCCTTGCCAATGAGAAATCAAAGAGATGCGTGTATGAGGGCAACGGAGGGGGAGGGGTACAGTATTGGAGACGGGAGGCCTGGCTCTTTGTTTATTGGCCGCTATCAGCACGAGTGCGGAAGACCGGCGCCGGAGCGCCCCTACGAGAGGCTCCGAAACCTACAATCATGACGGAAGATTGGGCTAAGTGCGCTCTGAAATCCATATACGTGCCTTACGGCGTCCCTGCATCAGAAAAAAAATTGGTGCGTGCCTCTGAAACGCCCACGCGCAGCATAACCATAACTCGAGATCATTGTCCCCTCGGAAATTCGCACTTCACAGTGCGATGAGTACGGGGTATGTGCAAGAATTTTAACAAGACAACAAAGGGCAATCCCTGGTTCCTTGACGGTCGGACACTTGATCGGCGTCGGTTTTACTCCTTAACATCGTTCCTTCTACTAAAGCCGGCTCATCCGATTTTCCATATCAGTTTCAAGATGATTGAGATGAATGGGCAGATCTGCGTCTCGTCTCTGTCGGTTATTGCACTGCGCATCAATCCGAGTCCGTGTGCAGTGGCTCTCTCGTTTTAATTGAATCAGTTAAGCGGTCAATGATCGGAGTACCACGTGAAACATCTGTAACCTTTGAGTGGCAAAAGTACCATCGCAACGAATCTACTTTTTGCGTGAGGCGACAAAGGGTTTCAAGGGACGGCTCAGTTATGAACCTGAGCGTTTGTGCGTCATTAGCCTGCCTTCCCGGGATCCTCGTTATTGTGGAAAATTACTAATATGACTGTAAGACAACGGAAAGAAAAGGAGATGAAGAAAATCGATGGAAGAGGAGACGACGTCATCTCTTCGAGTTGACGAGGAAGACCAAAAGGAAGTCGCGAGAACATGGCGCAACGAGGTTAGCGATTCGTCGGGTGGGTGGGTGGCCAAGGCGGTGAAAAAGAGTTGAAAGCTTGAAGCTTGACGGAAGAGTCAGCGACGGCACCGAGTCTCGGAGCGCGCGACCCCTTTGCGAACGATGAGATCATGAAAGCGAAGGTTGAAATTGCTATGACTAAAGTTAAGACCGAAGATTTGGAGGCGCTCAGCTTCGTTGCCGGCGGTGCTGGACTTTAGCTACTCTACACGTACACAACGGGCGGTGCACGGATACCGAAATTGTACTCGGCAGGATCGTGATGAGACTAACTAACGTGCCGTTCGTCCGTCCGTCCGAAACTTAACTACGTAGGTAAGCTAACGGATCAAACGAAGGCTCAGTTATACAGCACTGTAACTGTATGAAAGGCGAATTGAAGGAGCGGAAGAGGAGGAGAACACAAAAATTTAGGACCGTCGACTTTGACTCAAATACGCGTGGTCACTGGTCATCACAACGGTCAACGGCGAAGGATTCACAGGCGAGTTAGTAACGAAGAACGCAAAAAGACGGCGAACACGACACGTAGTACTTTGCTATTTTCCTTCTGAATTGATGCCGCCGGTCGGTGGCGTTCTCGCGAGAGGCGTTTCACGATAGTTCCAGCTCGGACTATGGCGCAGCGTCAGCAACGCCGAGGCGATGGAGAACTAAAAACAGAAACAAGAAATGGTCCTATATACACTGGGCCTCAACCGATCTTTGAAATGCAAGTGGCACGACCTGGATGCGTTGTAAAGCTGTGCGAGGCAGGTAGGCGCTCCGAGAGTGCACAACACGTTCCGCTCCGTTCAGCGCTCATCGCGGAGCTCCTAAAGTCTTTCCTTACAAGCCCTGCTATTTGAAAAGTAATTACATATATCGATGAGGACACAGGTATGATAAAATGCGAGTCATAAAGTTACAAGTGCGTGCGATGTGGTATGCTCGGAAAGAGGCGCAAGACAATACTGGATAGCGGGAAAGGAAGGGGGCCTCAGGCTCATGCGGTGTTGATTGATGTGACACGTCAAGAAACATTCATGATCCAGACGACGTCCCACCGGATATCGATGCGGCCAGCGGTTGTTGCGGTTGTGACTGCACCTGCTGTGACGGCTGCGACTGTTGCTGTTGCTGTTGTTGCTGCAACTGGCTCTGGTCTACACCGATGCGAAGATATCCCGCTTGCACAAGAAAGTCCCAGACCCGACTAGTCTTATTCACATCGATCTTCACGAGGTCGCGTGCCTCCCGTCGGCGTAATTTGCCACCACGTCGAGCATACTCTCGCACAAGCGTCTCCTTAATAACCAAGTACGGTTTGGGGAGAATGCGGAGTGATGAACAAAGTGTTTGCTCCGCGGGCGTGAGGAGATGGAGAGATGGGCTATTTGCGAGGTTAAGGGGAGCCGCTATTGATCAAGGGTCAGCGGAAGTTCGGGCGGTGGAAACGGATACTGCGTCCACTTCAGTGGATCACGTAACGTAACTTACGGGGTCTGCGGCCCGATGGCCCCGTGCCACCTGTTTGGTCGATGCTCTTGCGATCCACCTCAACACCGCCGTTTCGCCGTGATGCGTCGGGACCAAGAGACTGGCGTGCGCTGGCGGCCCGGAGTTGTTGGAGTCGCTCCGACGAAAAGTGGTCCCGAGACATATTGGCCTTTGCCTGAGTCTAAAAGCTCGCCATGAGTGGTGAAAATGAAACAGGGTGGTGTCAAATAAGCGAAGCGCACCCGTTTATACAGGTCATCTTCCCATTTCTTGATGTCCGCGGCAGTCGTTAACCCAAGCTTCCTATATTGTTGTAGCTCCCCTATCCGCTTTCGTAGCATAGCTTCATCTGGAGGGCTGGCCTGTCAGCTGAGCTCACAGGTGCAAATCATCACGTACAAAGGATGTCTGTGGAGAAGACTTCATAGTCTTCTGCTGTTTGCAGCCGTGCAAATGGCCGTAATCGATGGACAATATCTTTTTCCTCTTTCGGCCTCTTTTTCTCCGCGGCTTGTAACTAGAGAGACTTCAATAATATGTCCCCATCCGTCAAAGAGCTGACATACCTTCTTGTATTCGAGCAGCCCCCGATCAAACATGAGCGCCTTGCCCTCACGCCGCTTCGCGATGCGCTGCATATACACCTCGATCAGAGTGAGCTTGAAATCGAGTGAGGCTTGCGTCTCGAACGGTATCGGGGGCATATTCTCCTCCGACTCTTCCTCTGCGCCGTCACCGTTGTCCTCCGGAGTAGGGGTGTCTTTCTCCTTCTTCACTTCCTTGTCCTTCCTGACAAACCCGTTCGCGGCGCCGTTCAGGCCATTCACAATTACGCCGTTTCCATTACCGTGGATGGCGCCGTTGATCAAACCGTTCGGGGAGACGAACACCATTTCTTGATCATGATCTTTTTCTCTTTGCTCCACTCTCCAGCGCATACGGGTCTTGTAGTCGTGATCATCTTCGTCTTCTGGAATAGAGTCACCGCCCCATTGCATACATAGGCCAAATTCGAGATTCTTGATCAGATCCTCGGCCTCATTGTCAATCTCATGCTCAAATTCGAGTCGACCAGGAAGGAATGTTGCAATGTCATGTACCCCGGGGGCTGAAGTGGGTGCGACTTTTTGAACTGGTGGCGCAATTGTCATATTGGATATCCGCCGCCGCTTCCGTTCTTGGAACTCGGTAGGATCGATATCAAAAGATAAGTCCATGCGCTAAGCGTTTCACGATTTAGTAGAAACCAACTAGAGAGAAAATGGAGAAACGCACGGGCCTCGGCCAGCTCGGTGAATCAATATAGACTGTGTTGTAGTGCTCTTCAACCTCCTCCCTTGTGCGGGTGCCAACATGCTCAGCGACTGCTTGCCAGTTGCCCAGACCTTGCTGAGCGATTCCCTCGATGAGTAAGAGTTCCCTGAAAGAACACGTAAGCGGCCACACTCTCAGAAGTAAAAAGAGAGCGTCACTCGTCCGCGCCCCAGTCCTCGGTGAATATAGGATAAGAATGAAGTTCCTTCAAGAGGCCAAGGGTTGTAAGCCTCAGATCATATGGGTTGCAGCGGGTATTGCTCACCTCAACCCTGTATGCATGGCCACGTTTATGCTTGCCAAACTCCTTCCCACTACAAAAGCAATTCGGACAGAGGTCGACCCCATCCCCTACAGCACACACGGGATCTGCGCACTTGATTCGAATAGAATGAGTGAGATCGACTAGACACCCGTCACACTCTGTCTGTACGCCAGGTTCGTTGATAGCTGTAGGGATGCGGAGGGTGGGGTTACGTAATAAAGGGCGTGAGAAAGAGAGGGATAGTAAGTCGAGGAGAACATGCTGCAAGTGTAGACCACGCACTCGATACCTCCTCTGCATGAGATGGCCGCTTCCTATTCGTGACTGTCATCGTGGGAGGGGACCCAACGCTTGTCAAAGATGGAATCTCTCGTCAGGTGGCGGTGGTACGCGTAAGGGGCAATTTGGCGAGAACGAGGCGGGGAAAGAGAGCACTACAAAAAGCAGAACCACAGTTGAATTATTGTTTCACTTGAATAACAATTGGATAGTCGCAAAGGTGTCGTGCTTGACCTATCTTGTCGAGAGACCAGGGTCTGCGTATGTCGTCGGTATAGTCGCCAATGAGGATGGACTGTCCTAGAGGGGTAATAGTAACAAGATCTTGCCAGTATCTTCTAGAGGAAAATATGAAGAGTGTCTTGGGATGGGTGATCAATGCGCCCGACGCGCTCGTCGTCGGCGACGGTGGCGAGCACGTAATGTGATATTTGACCATATTTGTGCATGTTGTTCTTACCCACGGCCCGCTGAGCCGTACCGGGTCGTCTCAACAAATCAGTACGACGAAGAGTACTGTCGCTGCTGCACACCGATAACAGTGCACAGTAGAACCATTTGCGTCTGTCATGGCTTCAGCTGATCTCCTTCCATGGAACTCTGCACCCGGCAGGTCAATAGACATCGAACTCGGGGGACAAGAGGTCATCAACATCGAGCTTGACACCCTCGACTCTAATGCCGATGACGTGCTGGAAGTTTTGAAGGAGGGACAGCCAAAGGTGGCCTATTGGACGCGACTAGCCGGGGAGTACATGCGAAGAGGCCACCTTGACGCGGCCGAGAAGATCGCGTTGTCTGCTACTGAAAGTACGTTGGAACTTCGTGTCATCTATTGGCTCACCAGGACACGAGATAGGTTTCCAATCCAGCGGTTCTATGTCTTCGTTACCGTCCATATTTCCTTACTTTCTAGCATTCAACTGGCCAAGGCCCGAAAGGCACCAAAATTAAAACTGCATAACGCCCGTATGCTTCGGTTCTAACACATACTGGACTCCTGTTGATTGTGTTTGCATATAGGCCAAGATGTTATGACTGCGGAGAAGTCCCGCGATGAATACATGAGGGAAGCAACACAACTCCTCAATCATGGTGACCAGGCCGCAGCAGAAGGAGGAGAGATTAGTTCTGCGACCAAGGAGTTATTACTTTTGACTCGTGGTATGTCTTATTGAACACCCGCTTGCACCTGGTTTACATGTACTTGAAGCCATTCATCAGCTAGCAAACCGATCAATGGAAGATGCGCTCCGCTCATTTGAGGCAGTACTAAAGGAGAGGCCCACAAACTTGATCGCTCTACTTGGAAAGGCGCGTCTGTTGTGCTTGTATCCGATGCTTGCGCTGACATTTCTTAATAGGCAAGGATACTGTACGCGCGACGTCAATACGCCCCTGCTCTCAAACTGTTCCAGCAAGTCCTACAACTGAACCCATATTGTCTTCCAGATCCCCGCATTGGGATCGGCCTGTGTCTATGGGCGATGAATCATAGGGAGAAGGCGAAAGCTGCATGGGAACGGAGTGTGGAAATGGTGAGATGTACTTCGTTGTTGGCCAGTTGTTAGTTTTCTCACCGTTTTGTTCTGAAAGAACCCCTCTGAGTGGTCAGGACAGCTGCTTCTCGGACTCGATGCACTTAATGCGAGCAAGAATCCTGACCTCTCCGAGGATGATCGGATACAAGAGCTCATGGCTGGCTCCAAGCTAATTGAGAGAGCGTTCAATAGCAACCAGCGCAACGCGTCTGCGGCAAACGCGCTGTGCGACATATTTCTTCGTAAAGGCCAATACAAACGCGTGCGTCTGTGCTGCAGGATGACGCTGGCGGGACACTGATCGAAATCTTGCAGGCACTAAAGCTGGCAGAGCGAACGATTCAGTTTGCAGACACGATGGCAGTACTCACTGAGGGCCATATACATGCTGGTCGTGTGTGTCATGCGGAAGGCTCTTACAGCGATGCATTGAAGCATTACAAGCAAGCCACTGAAGGACAGTCAAAGAATGTTCCTGCTGCGATCGGGTTTGCCCAGATGCAGTTGCGGAATGGTAGGCTCTTTTCGGGTCACATCTTCTCTGTTTGCTTACAAATAGTAGATGAGACGGCGGCCGCTATTCATACCCTTGACAGCCTCTTACAAGCTCCAAACCCACAGAAGTCGCTCGAAGCGACAGCCATGCTTGCCTCCCTACGACTGCACCCTCGCCCTGGCGTGTCCACCTCAGATGCTGCCCAAGAGAGGACGAAAGCGCGCGAACTGTTTGATCGCGTGTACAAAACAATAGAACAATATGACGACGCAGCTGCTCTGAACGGGAATGCATCGGGGAGTGAGCGACCACCACCGCGTATAGTGGTAGACGATGTAGAGATGCACATCGAATTTTCCCGCCTTCTACAAAGCGAAAATCTTGACCGCACAGGGAAGATATTTCGCGAGGCCGTGCGGATCAGTGAGGAAGGTCGCGTCGACCCAAGGTTATTGAACAATCTTGGCGTGGTATCGCATCTCCAGACACGGTTTGAGGAAGCGCGGGTCATGTATGAGAATGCGTTGGTTGGCGCTAGCGCTCTCGGGGCGGAAGCAGAGGCGATGTCAACGTCCGTGCTGTACAACCTGGCGCGGGTATACGAGGACTTGAATGACGATGCAAAAGCGATGGAGGCTTATGAGAAGCTCTTGGACCGGCATCCAGAATATGTGGATGGTGCGCACGAGTGTGTTTCCCTTGTTAACTACCGCTAATCTGACGTCGCACAAGCCAAAATCCGGCGAGCCCACATCCTAAGCAATATGCAGCAGGCTAATGAAGCCCACGATTTATGAAGGACTCTCTCGCGTCACAAAGTAGCAATCTCAACCTGCGCGCGTACTACACATACTTTCTCATTCAATCCAACGCGTCGAGACCAGCGCGTGAATTCGTATTTGGCACGTTACGCGACCACGACAAGCATGATCTGTACGCTCTCTGCGCGGCTGGATGGCTACACTATCACCAGGCTCGCGAGAGCCGTGACACGAGCCCGAAGGGCGTCGACGAGCGACGGGTATTCTTCCGGCGAAGTGCCGAGTTCTATGAGAAGGCGCTTGGGTTAGATCCGTTTTGTGCCATCGCGGCGCAGGGACTCGCAATCGTTACGGCGGAGGACGCATTGGGCACCTTGGGCGGTGCACTCCCACCTGGTCCAGCGCCCGACGAGGGACAGCGCCGCGTGATGAATGCGCGCGATGCGTTGGAGGTGTTCGCGAAAGTTCGTGAGAGCACCAGCGACGGGAGCGTATACGTCAACATGGGCCACTGCTACTTTGCGCGGGACGAGTTTGATCGGGCGATCGAGAGCGTGCGTACTTTCTTTTCCGTAGTTATTGTCCAGCTGACATCGAACAGTACGAGACGGCGTCGCAGCGCTACTATGGTGGGCGCAATATCTCGGTGTTGCTGTGCCTAGCGCGGTCGTGGTACGTCAAGGCAAGCAAGGAACAGTCGTTTGCGTCGATGACAATCGCACTGAAATTCACACAAAAAGTACGACCACCTGTCATTTTTGTCAGGAAGTCACTGCTGATTTTCTCCGTGCTCAGGCGCTGCACATACAACCTATAGATAAAGCTGTCGTATACAATATTGCGATGATCCAGCAAAAATCCGCCGAACTGCTCTTTTCGCTCGCGCCGGCCAAGCGCACGCTCGCGGACTTGGAGCGCGGTATCGCGCGGGCGGTGCATGCGCAGAAAATGTTCGGGTCACTCGCGGCCGACCCCGCCAATGCGGTACCGTACGACCGTGACCTGGCGGAGGAGCGCAAAAAGTACGCGGACAGTATGCTGCGCCGTGCTGAAGAGCATTTGAGCGCGCAGCGGCAGTACGAAGCTGAGCAGGCCGCGCGGCTGGAAGGTGCACGACAGAAGCGCGCCGCAGAGCGGGAACGCATCGAGGCGCTGGAGGTGCGCCGCCCTTTCTTCCATTTTTTTGCATATTGCCGACTGATGTTGATACGAACGTTAACAGCGCGAACGCGAGGCGAAGCTGAAAGTCGAGGCTGAAGCGCTTGCGGTGGAGCGCGCGCGGGCACGGCAGGAAGCTCAGCAGTGGAGCGCGGACCTGGTGAAGAATGAGAGCGATGAGGAGCGGGAACAACGCAAGGCGCGCAAAGCTGCGAACCGGAAGGTCAAGTCCGAGGCGACGAGCGGGGACGAGGGTATAAGCACTCCTCTGGGAGGAGGTGGTGGTAATGACGGCGAGCCGAAGAAGAAGCGGCGCAAGTTGAAGAAGACTGGCGGTGTTGCGAGCGCGGGGCTAGTACGCAGCCCTCGGACGCTGAAGACGGGGGAGCGCTATTCTCTGAAGGGGAAGAGGAGAAACCTCTTAAAAAGGTCCCTTTATCTTTCTTGTTTTCTCTTGGTGCTTTGCTTATGGTGCCCCTGTTAACTAGCGTGGAGCAACGAGAAAGCGTGTTACACGAGAAGAGGACGACGAGCCAGCCTCTGCACCCCGTAAAAAGCAATAGTATGTCTCTCAATGCCTAGTCCATCGCACCACCGTGCTGAGCGTCTCCTCTTTTCTTAATGCTCGCTTTCTCGCCAGTATAAGCAAGGAGACATCTCGGACTCTGACGAGGAAATGGAATGATATCAGGGGATCGTTACCATCATTACTATCATTCATTGCATTCATTATTCCGCTGCCTTCCGCGTTTATCAAGTTGTTGCACTGTCTGTACTCGAGTTGCTGCTGCTTGTTATCTGTCATGTGATCACCACCACTAATTTGATTTATTCAAAATATCTAACGAGTTACAGTATTTGAAGGTTACAATTAATGCAGAGCTCCTCGCTCGGCGGCACACCCCTGGTGTGCGCGTGATCAGGTCTATCAGGTCTTTATTGCGTGCCCAACAGCGTGTCCAGCTTGGCACTCACTGACGATCAACGCGACAATAGCGTTTGCTGACCCGACTGACTTATTATCGGGTTTTGCAGGCTCGCTTCGCCGCGGTACTAGAATCGCTGCGTCAGTACGTCCAATATTCCTTACGTGTGGCCTCAGTTCATGTTAAGTCATAATTATATAATTGGCAGAACTTTCGGCCTTCAGGACATCATCATGGACATGATCCATGAGGCTTGAATACCTTAGGCTAGCGTGTGAAGACTGCTCCAACTGGCCGCCGGGCCCTGGGTGCATGAACGACTGGCTGGTCTACGAGTCTGTGCGATTTGACAGCCACGAAAGTCACAAGCGTTGACCTGAACATTGCACGGCATGCTAGTCGGCCGCTTAATTGAAGTACTAGAGAGGATGCCATGGCCTTCTGGTCGGAAGTCATTAAATCGATGTGCTTGTTAAATCGTGCCAGTGTGCGATTTCACTTCTGCCGTTTCTTGAACATCACATTCGCATTTGCAGGGAACGCACTTTAGCGATGCGAGACCGGTGCAGACCACTTTGCGCTTCCTCATACTTGATATCATGGTCCTCCCCGTATTCCTCCATCTTCACAAATCGCTTCTCGACCATAGGTCTAATAAACTCGACTTATTGTCGAATCTTGGAGGGATGATAGCATGCGTGAAACAATATTAAAGTGGGGCTTTATTGACAAAGAAACACGGACAGAGGGGGAACTACACAGAGCTTGAGAGGCTTCGGAAACCAGCTGACGATTGCGCCAAGTATCACGACATTGATCGCAAACCCTAAATTCAAATTCTGATAGTCATGGTCTCGGCCTGGACAAATATGAGTAAAGGTAGCCGAAGGAGTACTAGTAGAAGAACCTGAAAATGATTGCGGACATAGAGAAACTCCGACAAATCAGACGTTGAGCGGTCTCTAGAAGGGGAACCTTGACCCAATCTGCGTGCTATCGTGATGTGACCAGCGCAGGGCCTGTGCACCGGGCTCCGACTTTCACGACCATTGCGCGGTTTTGCGCCCGAGGTTGGTTTCCCTTTCTTTTATTGTTCCAAAAGTGTTTCAAATGGTCGCTCGAAGACTTGTTCGAGTATGACAGCTTGACAATCAAGGGAGCCACTCTACGCAACAGGGGCGATTATGCGGCAGCGGTGGATCTAATAGTGTACCACATGCTGGGGCCTGGATCTCACTGGCACGAAGTACTGTATGTCGGGTACTGTTCTCGAGTACAGCAGTAAAGTACATCAACATCAATCGAGGATTCGAGGTGACTTTGCGATCGTCTGAAGAGGGCGCTCACACCACAGTTGCGTGTGTGAAGTCGGCAGTACTGTACTGTGCAGAATAAGGACCCAAGTTTACAGTATGTGATCCGAAGCGGCCTACCGTTCGCCAGCTTATTTGGATGATTTGGACTCGCAGGGCGTACTTCAAGCTTCTGGTTTCAGCGGGTTTCAGCTCCCACGGTGAGGTGGCACAGTATTCCCAAGTTATAAGTGCCCGCCTCCGAGAGGAGAGGTTTGTGGCCATCATACTGTACTATATAGCATGTAGTTACCAGTATGATTTGGTCACAGCTGAAATGGTCAATAAATTCCGATAAGGGTGGAACATGGACATTATTTGGAGCCGAGGCATTGTTATAACGAGTTGCAATCACCTTTCTTTTCGGTCAGGCGTCGTATCAGCGACGGAAGAGTGTATCAGAAACGGAACCCAGCCCTCTATGCTGCAGAATGTTATAACCCTAAACCTTGGCGAGTCGGAGCTATAAGCAACAGAAGCGTTCACAGTTCTGAACTTAAAGCAACAGGTCTGCTCCCCAAGAGTGTGGTGTGCGGTTTCTTCGTAGGATGTCTGTTGCGCACGTAGTCTGTCGAGAATGTGGGTTAGCGTTATGACGAGGAGCTCAGCTTCACATAGTAATAGCGGCCAGCCAACAAAGGAAAGTGCAGAGAATTGATATGAATATTAATGCGGCGGCCGGCACGGGACAGTATGCTTTATGCATATGCCCTAACGTGTCCTCTGTGTCACGTCAACTCAGATGCAGTATCGGAATCTATCGGAACTTACTGGTGGGCCTGGCTTACGACATTCTCGACGAGTCGACTCGGACGACCCCGGCTTCCTGTTATTGATCATATAGTGTGTCTCTACTGAAGCGTCCACTGTAGAGATCTTGTAGAAGAGGCTGAATATACAACCAGAGGACTGACTATTCAGAGCCGCGTGAAAAAACACTTTAGAGTCGCGCGTACACAGATTGAAGTACCACGTGATCTTCACCCGCTGACATGACTAATCCGACCACGACCAAAATTGTTGGTGCACCGCGGCAACCTATTTTCCCTAGGCATCAGCAATAACGAACGTTCGCTTTCAATTGGCCTCCTTCAAGTTGGCCTACGAACTGAACACGCTCAGGCTCCGTGATTTATTACACCGAAGCATTGCTTTTAACCTACTGTATGGGCGTTGGCTTGATTCTTAAGGATCGCCTTTGTTCTGGATTAGGGCCGTGCATTGCGCATATGCTTTCGGCTCCCTGAATGCGGAGCCGGTTATTTCATCTGATCAACGTCGCCCAGCCATAACAGGTGAATTCCCGTGTTGCAGAAACTTCTCGAGTGCCCAACAACTGGCAGGTGACCGTAATCTATCCGTGTTGAGGATCGAAATGCTAGCCCAACCCGCCAACAAACAGCCCTTCCTTGCCAAAAGCACTACCTTTCGTACAGAACCGAACTATCAAGAAGTTCATGCTACACGTTGCCTTTGGGAGTTTGGGATGATGAGATCCTTACAGGTTCTTCTTGCCTATGTAAATGGGGGCATATAAAACCCTCCTCGCACCAAGCCGTTCTAACGAGGTTAGGCCATCATTTGGCAATGTTAGCAACGCACGTAACCCTGGCCGTACTGGCCGTGCGGGTACTGTCCGCTCTTGCCTCACCAGCTTTTACGGTACAGGGCTCAGACCTTCACGTAGCCTCGGACGACATTTGCTTCGACACAGAGTCTGAAAAACTGCAGACCTCAAACCCAGAAGTTCGTCTCGACAATGGGCTGTTCGTTGGTGTTCGAGAGGCACAAACCGACAAATTTCTAGGCATTCCCTTTGCCCTTCCTCCGTGAGCACTGCCCCCTCGATGGCTAACGTTATGTTGATACAATCATGTACGCAGGACCGGTAACCTGCGTTTACGCCCGCCTGTGCCCGCCAACCGTTATGTGGGCACCCACTACGCTCAGGAGTTTGGTCATTCATGCCCACAGCAAGCAGTTCCACTTCCGAACGGGCTGAACTCGCGTTTGGTTAAGGATATTGGCTCTGTCGTGAAAAACCTAAATAAGGATCTCACGCCCTCAGACGAGGACTGTAAGGAATACATCTTTTTCTCTACCGCGACGAGCTGAGTCATTCTTCAAGGCCTGACCATAAATGTTTGGAAACCTTCCACCGCCAAGCCCGGGTCTCAGCTCCCAGTCCTTGTAGTAAGTTACTTCTTACCACCCAAGTTCTTTGAAGTTCAAGTAAAATTTTAGTGGATATTCGGTGGTGGCTTCCAAATCGGTGGTCCGTCTATGTGTGTCCCTACTCTATATCTCCTATAATAACATCTAAAAATTCTCCTCCCAGGTACGACGGCGTTGACGTAGTCTCTCGGTCCATCGATCTCAAGCAACCAGTTGTTCTCGTTAGTATGAATCACCGGTGAGACTTTGCCCCCATTTGTGGATACACCACTCTGATTTCAACTTTACTAGTCTCTCCGGTATGCAATTTTTCTCTAGATGCAATCAGCGCTTAACTTTCTGCCCTCCCAGCTCTCGGGTTCCTGCCTGGAAAGGAAGTTAAAGATGCGAAGGTTGGAAATCTGGGTCTTCAAGATCGTAAGTATATCACGTTCGTTTTTGAATGAAATTACCCACTTTCCTCCAGAACGCATCGCCTTGAAGTGGGTACAGACATACATCACGAGGTTCGGCGGCGACCCTAAAAAAGTGACGATGTGAGGAACGTTTGTCATGCATAATTCCTTCGACTTACCTGTGGAGCAGCTGGGGAGAAAGCTCAGGTGCCATCTCAGTGTCCCTGCACATGTTGCTCAACAACGGCAATCAAGAAGGTTTATTCCGTGGCGCCATCATGCAATCTGGTGCTCCCATTCCCGTGGGCGATATTGAACAAGGCCAACAATATTACGACTTTATGGTTGAAGAGACCGGGTGTTCCCACGAACGTGATACGCTTGATTGCCTCCGGAATGTTCCCTACACCACCTACCAGCGGGCCATGGACGCCTCACCGAACATTCTCTCGTATCAGGTGAGAGCATGCCTGTCCGTCGTTTATTGAGTTTATGCACGACGGCCCTGCAGGGACTTGCACTGGCCTGGTTGCCTCGAGTCGACGGTCACTTCCTGACAGAGAATCCCCAATACTCTGTTCTACATGGCCACGTTGCAGATGTGCCCATAATCACAGGTATGGTTCCTATGTCGGGATTTATTATAACACGGAATTCATCTTCAACAAAGGAAACTGCGACGATGAGGGTTCTTTATTCTCAATCTCCAGCATAAATATTTCGTACGTAGACAAATGCGCCTTCTCTGATCTACAGCCTGCTTCATGGCTCTTTTAGCACGACAGCTCAGCTGAAAGATTACCTGAAACTGTTTATGATGCCTCGTGTCACGGACCCGGAAATAGATCGTCTTCTTGTGCATTATCCGGATGATCCCAGGGTCGGCTGTCCTTTCGACACTGGATTTGAGAATGCAATTAGTAAGCCCTCCTCGGAGAGAGGAGAAGCCGAAACTCACGCGGACTGATAGCTCCACAATTCAAGCGTATTGCTGCCATTCAGGGTGATTTCGTGTTCCATGGTCCACGTCGTTTCTTCCTGAACCACAGGGCCGATAAGCAGAACTCGTGGGGCTTCAGTTCGTTGTCATTTAAGCTTCGAATGCAAAGGCGGTCACTAATGCTTCCTTAAGTTTCGAAGCGTTTCAAGTTCATACCTGTCCTCGGGTCGGTGAGACCACTTCCGACCCTTTTGCGTGCTCGGGCAACGTCTGATGAATGACTTCCAGGCCCATGGGACAGACCGCGCCAGCTCTTGGGACCCAGACGGCGAACTGAAGGATTACATTATCCGGTTTACGAATAAACTTGACCCCAATGGAAACCCAGGTTTCGGAATTACGTGGCCCAAGTGGGATCCCGCGGGTCCAAAGGCGCTGATCTTAACAGACGATCCTCAGACACCCCTCATCATCGGCAACGACAACTACCGTTCTCTTGATTTGGACTACATTGCGGACCTGTCACTACGCTACCCCATGTAAGGGATGCGACGCCTTTGGTAATGCCAATTCACACGCATTGTAATGGCACACTGGAGCGTTGTACGGTCGATCTCTTGTATATCTTGAAATTTGGACATTTTGTGATTCAGCTCAAAGCACGGCTGATTTGATACGTGATTCAATGGATTTGGTTTTCCAAAGTTTATTATATATTCGAATCCTCAATTTGGGTTGAGTACCGCAACATCTAGCTCTTCGATGCCGGGGTCCACGACTGGCCAGTAAAACCGCAGAGTATTGTCTGGCTCTTGCTGGATTACTCAGAGGACCACCTTGAGAAGTTAAGATTGCTCAGCAAGTCTCAGCCATCACCCAGTTATGCTTGCAGACCAGCATTCGTTGTTCTCGTTGGCCGATTGGACCTATTTGTTACCGGCTTCGGGCTGATTGGTGTACTATGCGTGTGCGCCTGCTGGCACTGTGCTGTAGATAAGATGGGTGCTGCGAGTGCGGAAAAGTCGTCCAAATAGGGGAAGAGAGAGAGGGAGGGGAAAACGAGAGGGAAAGAGATCCTCGGCCAAGATCGTGTGGACAGCAGTTCCACCGGACGATCGCCGAGAACTTAAAGGCACGCTAACGAGAAAGGAAAGGGAAGAAAGTCAAAACGATAGGATTAGATGGACAGATCGATGGATAGATGCCCTCCTCGACGAGTCTTATGTACATGAGTGATGTGTCTAGTGTCGGCGACCTCGGGGGTGGCCGCATAAAGGAAGGTCTAAAATAGGATGAAAAAGGGAGCGTACGGCTGCTGCGTGGTGGCAACGTTGTGTCTTGTGTTGAGCGCGAGGCGATAAGAACAACGAGAAGAAAAGCTTGAAGAAAAGGAGAAAAAAGAAACGACAACACGTGACGGTGGGCGCTCCACGCCCAGCCCCGGCGACGTGCTGTACTCCTTAGTACAAGTGCACACCCCTTCTCTCTACGGCAACCTGCATCATACCTGTCGCTCTTGCGCGTTGAGTGGCGTTTGACAAAGCCTACTTTTATCGGAGAGTTGCTCAATCAGGACGTCGGTATTTACTAGAATTATCAGCGAAAGAACAACGCACGTTGGGAGTGAGTCAGATGGGAACTTGGACATGACCGAGTCCCCGTGATGGAGTTGATAATTGCCGATTAATACTCGATACTCGATTGGCGTCCATTTGGATTCCATTATCGGATGTCATGATGTGCTACGTGTCGGAGGTGAGTGCGGAACGGAGTGGCGGAGCGCCATGCCAAGTATAATACGAGTTTAACTTAGTAGCAACAGTCATAACATACTACAGGTTAGTGCCATTCATACAGATAACACATTGACGGCACCGCGCATGCAACATATTCAGTACTTAGTACAGACGCTCAGCTAGTCTCTACCGTAGTCCCGGGGCAGTGAGTATAAGTTTGCATCACGGCGTGGGCCAAACTCAGTAACGTTCAATTTTGCCGTGTGCATGAATCAATGAGTCGGTGGAGTTTGAACCAGCCACTGACACAGGAGCGCCGTGATGATGGGTGCACCTCAGCCCACCCATGCAGGGGGGCAATACCGGTCCCGCATGGCTGAAAACCCAAACGGGATATTGAGATTTCAGTGTATGAATATGTTTATTCAGGACCTAACCGAACAGTAAATACACATAGAGCTGGCGCAAGTCGCGGCGTGTGGCTCGGGTGGGTGGGAACGTCGAGCACCAAAGGCCGATGATCGATGTTTGGGCTGGGCATGGCTAGCCCAGCGCATTGCCTACTCTGTAGCCATCTGTCATCACTGTCTTGTTATTGTTACTATCATCACATCATCATTGCCACCATCGTGATCTTACCGTCTTCAAGTTTGATCCCGGGCATTGAAGACATTGATGTGTGGCCTCGTTAGACTTGGTGTCGGAAAAGATGGAAGGGGGAACTACGCAAATGACGGCGCCTTGAGAGACGACGCTGGAATGGTGCGACCGAGCCACTTGCGCATGAGCCATGCCAAACCGGGCGGTTGTCTAGTGGTCGCCCGCGTGGGTGATGGAAGAGACAACATGGATATGGAGTTGTGTAGGCGCTGGCTCATCAAACAGGATCGTCGATCGTATTATGAGTATGGGGAGATGGTGTGCCTGTTTTTGGTGCAGGATCGAGTCGGAGCCTTGTCGCCGTCCTCCAAGTCTGTCCGGCACTGATGATCAATATATGATTCTGAATACACAATTTAGAGCACGTACCTGGCACCTCGCGGATATTATCATGTCCATAGGCTGGAAACCCTTGGCTCGTTCGTGATAAGCGGCTATGGGATCGAGGGCCTGTAAAGGGCCTGTGCTGCGCAGTGGGGTGGCCTGGCAATGACGCTTTAATGACGATTTGACGACTGCTTCTGGATCTGGTGGCGGACGACTCGGACGATCGTACGTCACGCAATCAAGCCATCGTAATACAGCTTGAATTACTTGTGATCCTTGTTTCAGGCAGGATGGGTTTTTACCTGACTGAGCTGGAGTTTGAACATATGGGGGACGTATACAAAAAAAGTACTTGCCGCGCGGCGCCGCCACGACAGTCCACTGTATCACTCAGATCCGGCCATCATGCCACCGAGAAAAACGCGCGCTCCATGTCAAATATGCAAGGAAAACGAGTCCAAGTATACTTGTCCTGCCAGTGGTTGCCTCATAGACTAGTGAGCAACTCGGACTGGATTCACGCTGGATAAATATCGATTTATGGATTCGTAGTTGCTCTGTTTCGTGTTACAAGCAGCACAAAGGTAAGGATCCAAAATGATTTCTCGATAACGATGACAGAAAATTTTAAAGAAACGACTTGTGGCTCGAAACGAGCTGAAACACTCGACAGGAACGCTGATGAACATTCCAAGAGCTTATCGGATGGTCTGCGTCCTACTCTAAATCGGGTATCATGAATCCTTGCACCTGACTTGAATGGGGCTGCGATATAGGCTATGGGATCACCGAAGAGGTTCCGCTCCGGCCGCTAACCTCGCTCAAGTGGCCTTATCTGCCCGAGGAAAGCGCCTACCCAGACCCTTTAAAACGGGACGACCCGAAGCCGTGCAGACTGCCCAGTACGAGGCGATTGGTTCGCAAAAATTCGCTTTTATCACATCTGGCAGTCTCTAACCAAATCCCAAATCTGTTTGAAAAAAATAAAAAGCGACATCGTCCGCGATCCGTACGATACTGAGAGAACATCCCAAACTGAAAGATACGCTCCGGACGATCGACGGACTTCGGGGATCAGCGCGGGAGGAGGCACTGCAAGCGAGCATCGGAATTTCTACGCGGGGAGATGACGATGATGGAATGGGAGAATTAGCTAGAGAGATTCAAGGTGCCGTTAGGGGGAACCGAGATGGCCTACTCGGTCTCGATTGGAGTGTGCTTTGCCCAGAAAAGGAATAAAGCCCGTTTCTTCATTGCGCAGCAATACCACAGCACACAACACAGGTTGGCAGGAACAACAACAACAGTGGAGGGCAGTGCCATCTCCACTTCACTCCACACTTTCTTTTCCTCTCTTCTCATCTCCACCACCTTGCTCTTACTCTATATTACATCTCCCTCAATTTTAGTCGCTTAAGGTTTGTTGGTGGACTAACATTCCACGGTTTGCCCTGTTCCTGACGACCTCAAAAGGTTTGGCCGTCGGCCCTTTATTTTATTGCTCTCACTGGTCCTGGTTATCTCCTCTCTTCTTTCCCTTACCACCATGCTTCCTTCAATAATCCTCGCTATCGCTCTTTCCCTCCCTTTCTCCGTGGCGGCAGCGCCCCCTCGGCGAGATGAAACCCTCCACATTCCCCTTATCCGCCGCCGTACCAACGTCCGACGGGACGACATGGTGGACCTTAACCACTACCTGGCCGTGTCTGACCGTTTAAGAAAAAAGTACGGATTCAAACAATCTTCCCCGTCGCGAAGGGCCCAGACGACCTCCATTGGGATCACTAACCAGGTGCGTCTCTTCCACAACTCACTCCAGTGTCCGTCTCACACTATTTTAACACAACCAGGGTGACGATACAAGTTACTTTGCTCAAGTCAGCGTCGGCACTCCGTGAGTTTGAAAACCTACATGAATCTCTTTGCTTTACCCTCTCACTTATTGCGTTTCGATATTATTCTCAGAGCCCAGACATTCAATCTCGTCCTTGATACCGGTTCCTCAGATTTGTGGTTTGCCTCCTCCGGCTGCGCGGGCTGCAGTTCGAACACCCCAGTGCTAAATCCACAATCATCGAGTCTTCAATTAGGGACCCAACGTATCTCCTTGGACTACGGATCTGGTAGTGCATCAGGTGTCATAGCTCGTGACACTGTTACCTTGGGTCCCTTTACGGTCAATCCTCAGACCTTCGGTGTGTACTTTCCCTCCCCCCACTTCCGTTTCTATCTCTCTCTACCTCTCCCTCGTGTATGCCGGGTGTTTTATTCCCTGTTGGCACGTGTGACAAACGCCAAGCTGTGCTCTGTGAGGTGGCACTTGATGGCTATTTCAAACGGTCGGCGCAAAGTCGAGCCGCTCATCAGTAATCAGCTGCGCAGTAAATGCGCCATCGATCGTCCCTTTGTCGCTTTCTGTGCCCCGTTGCCCGCTTTCCCTTCTGCATTGCTAACTTGTGCCCAGTTGCCGTCGATGATCTGTCTAGTGGGTTGATTGATGGCGAGCTCTCCGGCATCATGGGGCTCGCATTTGTAGGCATTGCCAATTCCCAGGCGCTGCCCTTCTGGCAAGCTCTCGTCAACAACAATCAATTGACAAACCCCGAGTTCTCCTTCTTTATAACACGTTTTGACAACAACCCAAATGCCAAGACCGAAGAACCCGGAGGAGTGCTCACATTCGGCGGAACAAACTCCAGTCTGTTTCAGGGCGACGTCGACTTCCAGCCTTTCACGCTTTCAGGGGCTGGCACTTTTTGGTTACAGACCGTAAGCGGTGCGTACGCACATGTGGTCGAGAGTATAATTATTCAAACTTGTTCATCAGGCGTCATTGTGAATGGCAACACCGTCAACACCGGCACCGGGAATTCGGCCGCCATCGATACTGGAACGACACTTATCGGTGCGCCCACTGCTGCCGTGAACGCCATTTGGGGTGCAGTCAACGGCGCGGTACCGCTCAGTGGTAATATGTCTGGCTTCTATACTTTCCGTATGTACTCGTTTCTTCCCCTCCTTGGCGGTGGGCATGGCAGTGACGCCAAGGGGGTCAACAAGTCTCGTTTTCAATCAGCTGACCCTATCACCAGCATGTAACACTCAGCTGAGCATTGCGATATCATTCGGGGGACCCGCGTGGCCAATCAACCCTGCTGACCTGAACGCTGGTCAGGTCAGCAACGGCCGTTGTCTCGGCGCCATTTTCGATATCACCGCAGGCTCCAATGTCAAGCCCAATACAGATACGCCAGATTGGATTGTCGGCGATACGTTCCTCGTGCGTAACTTTGCTACTCTGGTCTTCAAAGCACCCTGACTGGTGTATTTTTTCCAATCGGACACAGAAAAACGTGTACTCGGTCTTCCGCTCCAACCCACCCGCAGTGGGCTTTGCACAACTCTCAAGTGGCTCTTCAGGTTCGCAACGTTTCTTCTCCCGCTCTGCTATCATTTATACCTGGGTTGGGACACGTGTCATGAGTTGCTCATACGCCCCATTGCATGTGTTCCTCCCTGCGGCTGATCCCTCGTCTCCATCAATACAAGTTGTATTGGGCATGCTTACTGATTATTTCGCGATCTAGGTGCACCGTCGACAACAGTTGGTACCCCAAAGACGACGAGTGGTAGTTCTCCCTCTTGTGAGTGTTCGCTTGTCCTTTAAAACACTCTGAGTTACTGACGATAATGATGATAGCTTCCGCTCTGCGCTTAACTTTACCGCTGGGAGCCACTGGGATCACTCTTACTTGCGCGCTCTCGCTGCTGACGAGTGCATACATACTCCTTGCTTGAGTATTTCATGGGTCACATCTGACGACGAAGTTATCATGTCCTATTTGCTGTCCCACGGTTGCGATTGCTTAGTTGCATATTTTCCCTATCTATCTGGTTTGTCTGTGTATCGGAGCATTGCACACGGAATTTTTATGCGTCTTGGATCTCTATTGTCTCTGTCTGGCTTGCCCCTAAGGCAATGCTGTCTAGTTCCATTGGGGTTGGGATGCCCCCGAATCACTTCACAGCACTTTTCGTACCGTCACATTCATTTGGGATAGTTTTGGCAGAGGATCGGATCATATAATTTTATACATATCCTCCCGTGACCTGAGGGTATCTCAGGTCACTTGTGGCAATATGAGTTAGAATACACGTCGTGCATATTCATACTCGTTCGCTCGTTTGTTCTGTTATTAGTTGTGCTATTATACTCGTTCCATTCGTCCGCTCGTTTGTTCTATTATTGGTAGTGCTATTATTAGTGTGGCGAGGCCGCCGTGACTCGCCTTGACAACGTTATATTACGTACAATATTTGTTTGCGGTAGTGCAGATGCGGCAGTGCAGATGAGATGCGCGCTTGTTTTTGTGATAAGTACTAGCACAGTACGGTCTCATCCAAACTCGTACCCAACCCACATCATTAATATCCATCTTGAGCCTTGCTCATATTATCCGAGTTTGGAAGGTACCTACCTTCGTGCGGTGCGGGGTAAGTTAATACAGTGCAATCACGGCCCCCGGTACAGTAAGTAGTACAGTTACAGTCAACTACGGCCACATCGCCTTTCCGGATCTACCCGCTCCGTTATAGCCGGAATCCGAGCACCGCCCCCTCACACTCCACAGTGGGGGAAAGAGAACTGGCCAGTTTTTTTGGGCCCAGCTGAGTCGACCTTACTGTAATTTTTTTTTTTCTTTCTTCTTTTCCCCAAGAGTGACTCGGACTGCTAACTTGAAGTCAGTTAGAAACTCTGTTGAACCCGCAGTTACTACAGTAACTTACTATGTAGTATGCGATGGTATCTTCCGAGGCTTTGTCGGTTCTTCACTACTGTATCCATCGGGACACACTACTGTATGGGGAAGCATGGTATGGCATGGGTCTTTCACTGGGCACCGTGACCGATGATCAGTTTGTTGCCAGTTGTACCGCCTAAATTCTAATCCGAGGGCGGGGCGACCGAAGATCGTCACCGTCCGAGTCACCGTTGTCCGTGCAGACCGCAGAGCCAGAGGCCTCAACACTCACAATCGTGGTGAGCCACTGGTAAGTTAGAAGAAGCCGGAGCCACGAACCACAGCGAGAGACAACTTGAAGTTGAACCCAAACTGAAGGCCTCGGGCAAGAAATGCTTTTATATTTACGACAGTCGTTGTCGGAATCCGTTTCGCCATAAATCGGAAGCCACGGTTGATTAGGGCTTCCAATCGGCCGACGAGGAACCAAGGTAACGATCAAAAGAAGTGGAGTACAGTATAAGAAATAGTATGCGACCGGCGACCGCATGAAAGTATGTACAGTATATCCACGCCAGGGCCCGGGGGTGCCATAAATCTGGGCGCACGCCCAAAATCTTCAACGACTCGGAGAACAGTAGGTCGGGATTGTGGTGAAGTGGAGACGAGTATAAACTGTCACAAAACAAGGTGCTTATTACTCCGGAGTCACCAAGGTAAACATAAACTACTGGTACTGGTAGGAATCGAGTACGGCACGACGCCCATAGCACCATAATCATAATTCGACAGCAGCTTCACTGTCGCCTCGCGTCCCTCCATCGATGCAAGCTGGAACGGGGTTCTACCTTCATAGTCCTTTGCACCTACATTCGCACCGCGCTCGAGCAGCACGCGAACGACCTCGCCCCTCCCATATTGCGCCGCTTTGTGCAACGGGGTCCTGCCTTGGACGTCCTTTGCACCGATTTCGCACCATGCTCGAGCAGCACGCGAACGACATCGTCACACCCATATTGCGCCGCGTCGTGTAACGGCGTTCTGCCTTGTTGTCCTTTACGCCTATATTCGCCCCACGCTCGAGCAACATGAGTGCCGGTTCAACGTCCCGTTTTCGGCCGCTCCGTGTAACGGGGTTCTGCCTTGGTTGTCCTTTGCGCCTACATCCGCACCATGCTCGAGCGACATGCGGACCGGTTCGTCACTCCAGCTTTCGACCGCTTCGTGTAACGGGGTTCTGCCGTTTTTGTCCTTTGCGCCTACATTCGCACCATGCTCGAGCAGCATGCGGACGACCTTGACTCTTCCATATTCCATCGCTACATGCAACGGGGTCGAGTTGTCAAGGGCCCCCATGTTTACGTCTGCGCCATGTTCAAGCAATAATTTGACGGTATTAGTCGACGACTGAACCACATTGTGAATTCTTGCGAGGATACCACCCATCGAACCATCGTGTAACGGAGCCCACCCGCTGTCCCTCTGGGTGTTGACATCGACTTTGTAGTCGAGTAATACCTGAACCATCTCGAGATCTCCATACAAGACTGGAGAATGGAGTAGAGTACCGCCATTTTTGCCGCGGGCATCCAGGTGTGCACCATTGTGATAAGAACCTTTGCGTCTGAAAATGTCTCCCGCCAATGCCGCGACCAGGGTGTCACATAGAAGCCACCGCTGGCGTTCACATGACCTGGATGCTTGATAGCTAGGTGTTCTACAAGATCTTGGAATCCGCACAGGGAAGCGTAGTATAGGGGAGTAGCGCTGGATGTCGGGCGGACTCCGAACCAGTAAAGGGTTGATGACCCGGGGTTGTGTGCGATATCCATGTTGTATAATCCAAGCCAAGCCACAAAATATGGCTTGTCAAGATCAAATAGATATTCCATTGACTTTCGTAGGAATGACGATACGCTCTTGAACTGTGCATGTGTGATCCAGTGTTCAGCAGCGTATTCAGCCAGGGGAGAGCACGTCCTGGTCCCATTCTCTTCAACACGATCGTCTGACTGGAGCAAAACGCCTGTGCAAGCCTGCGCCAGGATCGTATGCGCGGGCTCGAGATTGATATGATAACACGAGACGTCTTTACTTGAATCAGCGAGTCGTGTCGACGACAGGAATTCTTTGACCGAAAAATGAGAGAACTGCACGACTCGAGAGTCTTCTGTCTCAATAATGGCAATTAAACTGGAGCACGACGTCAAAAGTGCTTGTTCGTCATCTTCCCATCGCCAATTTGGGTTCAACTTTGGAATTCCTTCGACATCATCGAAGTCCACTGCGAGGACCTCTGCGAGCTCCTCCACTTGAAGGGGTCGAATAGCCACAATGAGGCATTGCAATAGACGACGCGCGTGATTTCGATTTGGCTTCTTGATTTCCTTCAGTATACGCTCGTACGTCTCGTCCAGAGACTCCGGTAATTCGTTCAAGGTAAGACGGACGCTTGGTGGAAGGCAGTGCCGAAGGGCTTCCAGCTGGCAGAACGCCCACCGAAACCTGTTTAAAACTTTGAACAAGCATCACAACTGTGAAAGCATTTCAACTTACATGCCATCGGCTCTCTCCGACAGCGTCTTGATCACATGTTCCTTGTCCTCCTTCCTCCATCTCTTCATGATTTGTTGTGAATCCGAGTAAACCACAGACCTAACATAGTCTGCAATGTCTTGTTGTTGTCCACTTTGGTCGTGAAGGGAAACTCGGAGAGAGGTCAATGGTTCAAGGACACCACGTATGTCGAATTCTGGTCGGCTAGTGACACAAATATGAAGATTTTGAAGGGAGAGGTCGACAAGCTCGTTCAAAAGTTGAAGCACGATTTCGCGAGGTGATGAAATTCCAAAAGTGTTCGGGGATTCGTCCAGAGCATCAACGATCAGGTAAATTGGAGGTTGATCAGGGAGCGTGACCATCCTTTTCAGGCATTCTGCCAAACTGCTATCACTAGGCTGATTCTTGCCGTTGTCGTGAGACAAATAAAGATCCGATAGAATATCGCGACAAGGACCTGGGCGAGCGGATAGTTGCGTGAGAAGAGAAGAGACTATGTCGCGCAAGCCTTGTTTGTTTGCGTCTCGAAAATCAAAGTAAAAGTAGGCTATCGACGCATTTTCAGCCTTGCAAATCGCTTCAATATCTTGGATGAGTGTGGAACTGACAGAAGGCGTCAATCACCTCTGACAGAAAATATTTACATTCTACGAACCAGATAACACTCTTGCCCGATCCGGCTACATGACAAGATGATATGAGAGAGAGTCGGCTTGGAAAGAGGGACGACAAACGTTTTCCATGGATCCAAAGAAGCGAGCCAGTTGCCTTCCACTCCTGGTAGATCCTGCCTTGAAAAAACCACGTTGCAGTTTTTTTGTGATGAGTACCACACGCGATATTGTGGTTCATCGAGGGGTCCGGTGGGGAGAGCCATTTGTGAGTGCTCTCCCGTAGTTGGTTCCCTGAAAGGATGAGTAAGACAACATAGTCAGCATGGAGATCAGATTACAAACGTCTCATTTCATCTACGTCGCCAGCGACGTTAGCCACCTTATTATCGATGGCTTCGGTCGTATCCACAACCCCCTGCACTCTCTCGTCAACGGTATACGTCACCTTCAGATTTTGTGCAGCCGCCATCCGAACTTCCTCTTGTGTCAGCTTGTCCAGCCTCTTCAGCGCATCTTCCATCTCCGTTCTCCCGATCAGCTTCTTCGCAAAATTCTCTGATCATCTTTCAGTCATTGACGACGTCATATCTAAATGCGAAATACTCACTCATTCGGCCTTGCTTGAGCTCCTTTGTCGCGATCCCAAGAATAGAGAGAACCTCGACCATTATCTGGATAATTATATCCGTCATCTCCGTCGTTGGTGGCACTTGTGTGTAGGTCTCAAGGCGTCGGAAAAACATTTCAATGCGCTCGAAGAGGTCGATCAGAGTGTCTTGGCTTGCCCGAACATCCTTAGCTGCCTGACAGGTGTAAGCATTACGGTGAGCTCACAAAAAAGGTGTAGGAAATAAAAGTCTACACACTGAAAGGAGGACGCCGAACCCAGCAAATATCACCTTAGCTGGTGAAAATACCTGCCAAATGAATATGAGAGCGCAGATCACAGATAATGTCATGTTCCAAGCCATACCAGGCCGACACCCTCTCCAAGAGTCCCGGATAGTGTATAGAGGACGTTCACTGTCGGACCAAGCCATCGCGTCCATCGGTCGTCACTTCTTCGGGACTGATCTAGCCCCTGCCATTGAAGTTGCTGCTGAAGGACGGCGAGAATGGTACTAGGAGAGTTGCAAGACTGGAGTTCGGTGACGAGGGGATGTGCAAGTAGGTCATTCTTGGTGCGCTTCTTGTATGTGTCCAAAGCGTTGTTGATGATGATGTGGAAATTGGAGGCTTGACTGTAGGATGAGGAAGCCATGGGGTGGGTATGAGACACGAAGGGGAGCGTAAATGGTTTATTGGTATAAGAGAGAACAATTGGGTGTTCGCAGGTGATAGGGCAGAGGGATCAGTTCACTGGTCGCAACACGTCTGCCTCCGAGTCAGTAAAGACTGGCGCTTTGCGCGCCTATCAGGGTCCCTGGGAATGCCGTACTCCGAGTCAGCCAGTTATTTATTCCCTCTGCCCCATCGACTCCCAACCAGTTTCTAATACGAACAACTACTCGCTCTCCCCTTCATGTCTCATAGTCACCCTACCGCTTCCTCGTCCTCCAACCAAGCCTCCAACTTCCATCTGATCATCAATAACGCATTGGACGAATACAAGAAGCGCACCAAAAAAGACCTACTCGCACACCCCCTCGTCACCGAGCTTCAATCTTGCAACTCTCCCACTGCCATTCTTGCCGTTCTTCAGCAGCAACTCCAAGGACTAGACCAGTCCCGAAGAACCGATGAACGGTGGACAAGGTGGCTTGATCCAACCGTGAACGTCCTCTATACACTATCTGAGACTCTTGGAGAGGGTGTTGGTCTGGTACGCTTCAGGTCATGAACTTGTCTGAGATCTGCACTCTTATATCACCTGGCAGGTATTCTCACCAGCAAAGGTGATATTTGTCGGAGTCGGCGTCCTCCTTTCAGTGTGTATACTATCCCCCTTAATAACTTAATGCGTGTCATTGTAATACTTACATCTCTCAGGCAGCGAAGGATGTTCGGGCAAGCCAAGATACTCTTATCGATGTCTTTGGGCGCATCGAAATGTTTTTCCGCCGTCTGGATGCCTACACAGCAGTGCCCCCGACGGATGAGATGACGGACCTGATCATTCAGATAATGGTTGAGGTACTCTCTATACTCGGGATTGCAACAAAGGAGATCAAGCAAGGCCGAATGAGTGAGTATTCCCGTATAAATGTGGGATTGTTGACTGAAAAATAATCAGAAAAATATGCGAAGAAATTGATTGGTAGGACGGAGATGGAAGATGCGCTGAAGAAGCTGGATAAGCTGACACAAGAAGAAGCTCGAATGGCGGCTGCACAAAATCTGAAGGCAACGCATACTGTTGACGAGAGAGTGAAGGGAGTCGGGCGTACGATGGAAGCCATCGATAATAAAGTGGCTAGTGTCGAAGATCAAGTGGCTTGCGTCAGTGATCAAGTAGCTGGCATCGTAACTGGTGTCGGTGGTCAAATAGCTGGTGTCGATAGTCGAATGGCCGGTGTCGAAAATCAAGTATCTGCTGTCAATGACCGAGTCGCTGCTGTCGACGACCAAGTAGCCACCGTCAACGAAAGGGTGGTCACCGTTGATGACAGAGTCAAAGTCGTCGACAACAACCTCATCCAGGTCATCGCTGGTGCGTAAAACAAACTTCCTCAGTCGTCTGAGAATTCATACATAACCTTGATTTCCTCAGATGGAAAAGAAACAAAGGCATCCATACAACAAATCGCCAATGACATGGATGAATCGAAAAGTTTGTCATATAATCTTATCAGTACTGACTATGGGGTCTTGCTCATTCTTCCAGGGAACCAACTGCAGGAGAGCAATCACAATTGGCTCTCCCCACCGGACCCTCAACGCTCAACGAACCACAACATCGCTTGTGGTACTCATCACAAGAAAGTGGCATCGTGGTTTTTCCAAGGCGGGATCTATCAGGAGTGGAAGTCAACAGGCTCGTTGCTTTGGATCCATGGAAAACGTTTGTCCTGTTGTCTTTTAAATATGACTCCCTCTTATACCGTCTTGTGATTAGCTGGCTCGGGCAAGAGTGTTATTTGGTTGGTGGATTCAGTTATATATAGCTCCTGTCAGGGATGATTGACGTCTCTTGTCAGTTCCACGGTGATCCAAGATGTTGAAGCGATGTGCAGACCGGAAATGCGTCGATGGCCTATTTTTACTTTGATTTTCGAGACGCCAACAAACAAGGCTTGCGTGACCTACTCTCCTCTCTTCTCATCCAAATTTCCACTTCCTCGGGTCCTTGTTGCGACATTCTATCAGATCTTTATTCGGCTCATAACAAGGGCAAGAACCAGCCTAGCGATAGTAGTTTGGCAGAAAGCCTAAAAAAGATGGTGGCAATCCCTGATCAACCTCCTATCTACCTGATCATCGACGCACTCGATGAGTCGCCAAACACGTCTGGGATTTCATCCCCTCGCGAGATGGTACTTCAACTCGTGAATGAGCTCGTCGACCTCTCCCTTCCAAATCTTCATATTTGTGTCACGAGCCGACCAGAATTCGACATACGAAATGAGCTTGAACCTTTGACCTCTCGCCGAGTATCACTTCACGATGTAAGTGGACAAAAACAAGATATTGAAGACTATGTTCGGTCGGTCGTTTACTCGGATTCGCAACAAATCATGAAGAGATGGAGGATAGATGACAAGGAGCTTGTGATTAACACGCTGTCTGAAAGAGCTGGTGGCATGTAAGTTGAATCACCTCACGCTCGTGATACTTGTTGAAATGTTTAAAAAGGTTTCGATGGGTGTTCTGTCAGCTGGAAACCCTTCGACATTGCCTTCCGCCAACTGTTCGTCGTACCCTGGACGAATTACCGGAGTCTTTGGACGAGACGTATGAGCGTGTACTAAAGGAAATCAGGAAGCCAAATCGGGATCATGCCCGTCGGCTTTTGCAATGCCTCGTTGTGGCTGTTCGGCCCCTCGAAGTGGAGGAGCTTGCAGAGGTCCTTGCAGTTGATTTTGAGGATGCGGAAGGAATCCCCAAGTTTAACCCAGATTGGCGATGGGAGGATGAAGAACAAGCACTTCTAACATCGTGCTCTAGTTTAATCGCCATTGTCGAGAGCGACGGATCTCGAGTCGTGCAATTCTCTCATTTTTCGGTCAAAGAATTTCTGACCTCGACACGACTCGCCGATTCACGGAATGTGGTGTCTCGTTATCATATTGATCTCGAGCCTGCGCATACAGTCCTGGCGCAAGCTTGCATGGGTGTTTTGCTCCGGCCGGACGATCGTCTTGAAGATAACCTTGCTGGATACGCTGCTGAATACTGGGTCACGCATGCGCGGTTCAAGAGCGTGTCATCGTCCCTGAAGAAGGCAATGGAAAATCTTTTTGATTTGGATAAGCCGCATTTTGGGACTTGGCTCGAATTACACAATATAGACATCAGGCCCGAACAGAGCATGGACCCATCATCCTTTTCCTATCTTGCTGCTTCCTCGCCATCCCACGCTTCTCCCCTATATTACGCTGCTCTTTGTGGATTCCAAGATCTTGTCGAACACCTGGTGATCAAGCATCCGCAGTATGTGAAGACGAACGGTGGCTGGTATGGGACACCGCTGGTCGCAGCATTGGCAGGAAGGCACTTCCAAACAGCAAAGTTTCTCCATGACAATGGCGCACACCTAGACGCCCACTACGAGTGTGAAGATACTCCACTCCATTCCGCAGCTTATTATGGAGATGTCGAGATGGTTCAGGTGTTACTCGGTTACGAAGTAGATGTCAACGCCCGGAGGGACGAAGACATGACTCCATTACATGACGCCGCGTTCAATGGTTCTCGCCATGACAAAATTCACAATACAGTCCAATCGTCACGTGATGTCATCCGAATATTGCTTGAGCATGGTGCAGACGTGAACGCGCGGAGCAATAGCAACTCAACCTCGTTGCACGTAGCGGCAGAATATGGAAACGCTGATGTCGTACGCGTGCTGCTCAACCATGGCGCGAACGTTGGTGCGGAGAACGAGAAAGGGAGAACCCCATTGCACGAAGCGACAAGAAATGGGAGTCCCGAACTCGTACTCATGCTGCTCAAGACATAAACGCACGAACCAAATATAGCTCGACCCCTCTGCTCATGGCGGCTGAATATGGGAATATCGAGGTCTTGCGCGTGCTCCTCGAGCATGGCGCGAATGTGGGTACGGATAATGTGGAAGGGAGGACCCCATTACACGAAGCGGCAAGAAATAAGAATGTCGAACTCGTACGCATGCTGCTCGAGCATAGTGCAGACGTAAACGCACGAACCGAAGATAGCTCGACCCCGCTGCGCGTGGCGGTAAATTATGGGAATATCGAGGTCGTGCGTACGCTCCTCGAGCATGGCGCGAATGTGTGTATGGAGAACGAGGAAGGGAGAACCCCTTTACATGAAGTAACAAGAATAAGGAATGCCGAACTCGCACACATGTTGCTCGAGCATGGTGCAGACGTAAACGCACGAACCAAATGTAGCTCGACCCCGCTGCTTATGGCGGCTGAAAATGGGAATATCGAGGTCGTGCGCGCGCTCCTCGAGCATGGCGCGAATGTGGATACGGAGGACGACAAAGGGAGAACCCCATTGCACGAAGCGGCAAGTATGAGATTGCGGTCGAACTCGTAGCCGGCATGCAGACGTCCGGACATTCGGCTGCTGGCGTAAAAAAACAAGTCGTGCGACTCCCGACATGCCAAGATAACGCACGACCGGATAGCTCCCCGCTCGTGGGGCTGAAGCTGGACGCGTCGAGGTCATACAGGTGCTGATCAATCATGGCGCGGACGTCTGTGCGGAGGACAGGAGAGGGAGAACGCCATTGCATAGAGCGGCAGTAAACTGGTGGAACAGTCCTGCCAGTATACGCGTGCTCCTCGAGCATGGTGCAACATAAATGGGCAATCCAACGACCGCTCAACTCCGCTGCTCGTGGCGGCGAAATATGGGAATATCAAGGTTGTGCGCGATCTCCTCGAGCATGGCGCGAATGTGGAGGCAGAGGACAAGAAAGCAGAACCCCATTACAGATTGCGTCGGTGAAGGGATAAACGATATTGTGGAACTATTGTCAGATCACGCAGCAAAGGGGGTGTTCTCTGTAAGTACTAGTAATCGGGTGAAGAGAACCTGTGTTCGAGATTTATGTGTCAGCAGCAAACACGGTTCAACACACCGTGTCGAGCGATATTGTGACAGCGAACGACGTTAGAATTCCAATTTTTGTGAGATAGGTATATGTATTCTTGCACAAGCAAGGCACGTGTGAAGTTAAGGTTACAGCTACTCGTCCACGAGTTTTGGGCGATTTACGGGTTTTTTGAGGGCCGTTTTTTTCAGTGACGTCAGCTCCCCGCGTATTTGTACTTGTTTGTTGGGGAGGTCACCCTATGGCAGTCACGTGTGGCCGATTAATTGCTTCGCTCCGCTCGCAATTAGTCAACTGGCAGATTTTACTGCTTTGGGGCTCGTGCACCGCGCACCCGATGCATCACACGTCTCTGCGTCATACTCGCTTTCTATTATTTCCCCCTTTCGATGGACGCGTGATCTTCTCCTTCTCAGCGCACAAGCCCGCTTACCTACAACTTGAATAGCAAATGCGACGACCAAGTGCTGCGCGCTGCCCTCACTTGCTACTTCGTATTTACGACTCTCACCTCTTTTCTCTTTCCTCTCGCTCTTGCTGGACCTCCCTGCTTGCTGCGCGTCAGTCCCTTGCGGCCATTTCCTTACATACTACAGTAGTACCCCGTTCAGCCTGTCTCCAGTTTCACCAAGAGTTTCACCATCGAACCTCTTAACGTTGGCTCTTACTCTCTGATGGATCACAAAGTCCTGAGGGCAAGGCCAGGTATTCGTGTTGATGTTGCATGCTGCGTGCGAGATTAACTCAAGGAATGGGGGGCGCTACTGTCTCGGCCTGGGCCGACTCGGGGCCGACTCAGGTTGACCGTTCCCAGTTGGGTGGACTTATGAAAGGATTACTAGCCACCACGTCCTCGTCAAGACAAATCAAATCTCCAGCATGTCTTATTTGCCCTTCAAAGTACTGAAAAAATCGGTCAAGGCGGTGATTTCCACCGCGGAGGCGCACCTCATTTCCCGAGAATATTATCCTTAGCAACTTGTGTTGGCGGCGGCTGCCCCACGAACTCGGACAACAGTCCAGATACGTCGATTCACATCTTGGACGACAACTCGCCTTTCAGCGTACTTTGTTTCCATCAGCCGTTTTTATAGGCGAAGGTGGTGATGGCGATTAAAGTCCCCACGGACGGAAGGAGGTATGGGTCGACCGAAGGTGGCGGTATAAACTGGCACATGTTTCTCATGATAACGAAACGTCATAGCACCTCAAGCGTCCCATCTACAACACCTCGTACTGATTGACTTCGTCCTTCCAACAAGATCTCGATTCCTCACAACCGCCATGGGACTTGTCACATTCGCACTTGCCGTGACAGACCGATCCACCCGAATGCTCTGCTCCACAGGGCCTTCATTCATACCCTGGCTGGAGATGCTCATGATTATCTTTTCCGATTATGCATACGCCAATCATTACACCTGTCACACTTCTTAACCTCCGCTGGTTTGGGTTTCAAGGAGATAGCATGTTCAAAGAAGTGCATGTTCGTCGTATCACCACCCCTCGTCTCGAGAAGCTCGTTCTTTACTCCTCCAGTTTATAAACACGCTATATCCTCAGATCGTCACCCCACCTATTCCCTACGATGACTATGTGATTTATGCATGCTTCTATTTTGCCCTTCTGCAGTATGTACGTCTGTGGGCATGATAATACTCTTATCTTGCCATGAACCTCACCGCCAAGCTCGAATCCCACACAAGGATGAGAGTCCTTGGATTAAGAGGTCGAAGTCGAGAAAGGGTTTCTCGCGTGCCTGCTCGAACTGCCGCAGACTCACAGGAGGTAGGAAACGTGTTTTGCCCGCAAATATACTGTAACATACAAACGCCTATCATAACAATAACGCCAGGCGACATGGACAGGCAACTAAACCTCCCTTACTACAGTATCAACCGAAAATGTGTGACTGAAGACGAAAGTCGGGAAGTGGTGAAACGACATATGTACGGTACCTCACTTCTGCTCTGCACAACATTTCTACCAGCTCGACGGACCGAACTTTCCGCCTTCCGGAAGGCTCTTGAAGGGCACTCCCTTATAGTCTGCCGTCTTCACATAAACAGTATTGCCCCACCATTTCTGAATGCTGTCTAGGCCAATCGTGCCATTTTTCGGGTATTGCAAAGTAAAGAAGATGATGAGGAGACCAAACGTATAACCTGCATCCAATCCAACGGACAACACATCTAAAGTAACCCACCCCGAGAATCGAGGCCAATCGCGCGTCAGAAAACCGATAGCCGCATCACGAAGCGACTCACAGTTATACTTTGCCCACCAATCAAAGTGGCGCCGACGGATGATATAGTTAAAGATAAAGCAGACGAATACCCCGGGCACGTAGTTAAGAGGGGTGGCAGGGGGCATGAGGTACGTGCTACCGAAGGCGACTGGGAAATTGATGTACTTGAGGAAATCTATTCTGAACTTCTTGTGCAATATCCACTGAAACAAGGGTGCAAGGATGCCGGCAAGGAAGAAGATGAGGCCATAGTAGAGCTGACCGTGCGAAAATAGACGTCGCGGCCCAATGACACCCCACTGCAACACGTCTTTGAGACACGGAATACAAAACGTACGTGCCAATACGAGAAGCTTACTTACAATAATTGATGCGTTTCCGAACACGGTGGTCTGTGGGCAAATGAAGCCATCTTTTTGATCGGCATCGCAAAGGCCCTCGATATTGGAGAACATCCATGCTTGCACTCCAAGCCGCACGGTACCAGCAACGACAGTGGCAACGACCTGACAGAAGAACATCGGGCGATATGCGATCTTCATGTAGTGGGCAAGCTTCATGTTGCTGATGTACGTAATTGCCTGCAGCATGGTGATATCACCCCATGTCTTGAACAACATCACCGCAATCGGGCGGCCAGGAAGAGCGTATCCGATGATCAGCTCCGTGATGACATTCAACCCAAGATCCTGGTTCGTAGTGGCCGTGATCACACTGAAAGGGAGAGTATACACGAATGCTAAAATGCAGCGAATGTAAAACTGGGGAAGAAAGCACACAGTAACGAATGACGAGACAAAACGCACCGATCAAGAGGGCGAGGACGAATCCCCATACAGGGAGATCTGTCTCCCACACCTCGATAACGACGAGACCGAACGCAAACATGACCACTGAGGGGTATCAGCATATTTGTTTTTCATAGATGATGGTGGCGCAGACCGAATATCGTCAAGTACCACCAATCCGGGACTTTCTTGTACACGGACATCAGGCGCGCGTGGATATCAGGTTGTTGGGAGAGTGGGCGACTGGCATGAGTCCATATATATTTGCGGTAGTAGAGAAAAGTATGTGTAAGTGTGGCGGTAATGATTGCAAACGAGAGGCTATAGGAAATGGCAAATGATGCGGGAAGGAAGATGGGGCTGTAGGCCTTGTAAGCCTCGAGGTTGAAGGAGGTGTCAGAATTGATGATCTGAGAGACGTTATATGGCCTCCCTGTGTTGTCGAAAGTGTCTGAGGACACCAGGGAAGGTAAGCGCTGTACCAAACGTTGGTGTACTGCAAAAGCAATGTTCAGAAAAGGGAAAAAAAAGCGAAAGGCAAAAGCAATTCGCTTACATAGAGAATGGAACGAGGAACCAGTAGAAAAACACGATAGTGAGCCCTGTTGGCCGCAGCCCACCAAGGGGTGGGAAAAGGGCTCTTTGGAAGGAGATTTGACCCCAGTCGAAGGTGAGCATACCCATGGCCAAACCATGGCTGACCCCAAAGAGCTGATTGACTTGGCATTGTTTGGAGCTATCCAGCAAGCCCACGAAAAGTGGAGAGAGCAGTGAAAAGATAGGACGGCAAGAAGTCTAGGAATAAAAAATAAACTAGAACCGTACACAAAAGCAGGTTTCCAAGCAAAATAAACTGACTGTAAAAATGTAGCCGATGAAAGATAGTAGAAGAAGCGCAAACGGGAAATGCCACCGCAAGCCTGGGTGCCCGAGGTCTCTTTACCGTGCAATGTATTGAAAAGCATGGCCGTTACAAGGGTTTGAGGCCAAATCATAGCTGGCGGTGCGATAACGAAACGCTTGAAAATCCCAGCTATCGAAAAGCCAATCAGCTGGGTTGACATGACCAACAGCCACTGATCTGTTATATGGTTAGTGAAATCGATCAATAAACCGAAAGGTTGAGTAGAAGAAGCCCTAAAACTCACAGGCAAATGGGGATGCTGATTGTAAAAGACTTTCTGAACGGCGACAATATCGGTCTGAAGGAGATTGTAAGAGCTCGAACAGAACAGAACAACCCTGACATAATTTTGCCAGGATGGGGCTACACTAACAGCGTATGCAGGTTCAAATTCAACCCCAGCCATGATGGTGATGATGACATGCTCCTTAATGGTGAACGGCCCTGGATTAAGCCGGATACCGAAGAAGGAAATATTCGGCATGTAGCGAGCCCAGGCCTTGCCAATTGGGAGACTCAACAGCTGCGAGAAAAACTTATCTAGCATTTAGCAACTGGAATCCCAAGGGAGACTGAAACGCCGTGGGGAAATCACAAACCTGACCGATGCCGATGGAAGGGTATCTGAAAGAGAAGAACTGATTCACGCCAGGAATGAGGGCTGCCCAAATAAGACCGATGATCCAGGCACGGAAGGTAAACGACGGCATCGTGGGATCATCTGTGTTGGCAACCGCAGCACGGACTTCTGGATATGGGGATTCATCCTCAAGCACAGGGGCCGTTGGGTCAAAATTTGGGTCATCGTTGTCATCAACAGTTACGTCCTGAGCGTGCCCGACCGAGTATGTCAGCTACCTTCTTTCCAATCCAGTTGGAAGGAGATAGAAAGAGATTACGGACCATGGCGTCACTTTGATGATCCGTGGCAGGGTCATCGATCTCGGTAGACCCCTTCTCTTCATCTGCCAGCGAGAGGGTGATGCACATCGTTGACTAACCGCAGGGCGCTGCAAGTGTGACTCGTACTGGTAAGGTTCGACCCGTGGGGATCGCGGGGAGGGTATGAAGGAATGGGGAGAATGAGATCGGGAATGGGCTACGGTAATTATACGCAAGGAAAACCGAAGTCATACAGTACTGGATGCTCTTATTATTGTAATAGCCATACGAGCGACTGGAAAGTGCAGAGACCCACATCGCCAACGGGCAGTCGAGGACCCCGTAGTTGGTGTCTCCCTGGCTGGCACCCCTACAACGCACCATTAAAACTCACAGCCACGCACCACTGAATCACTATCGCTTGTGCGTCGGGTGGTTGACGCGTGTACTGCTGAGTCGGCCACGCCATAACCGTGGGAGAGCGTGGGTGTATCGTCGTGTTCCGAGTCCCAACACCCTCGACCCTCCGCAGGGGAAGGACCAGGAAGGATGAAGAGAAAGGATGAAGAGATCAAGGTATTCAAGGATGCCCGACTCAGATCCAATCCAGCTAGAGTCCACGTAACAATTTCACACAACACTGCCGATAACGGGCCGGATAACCTAGCCAAAACGGGCAAGACGGATGCAGGCAACACGTCGCCCTGCAGGATGCAAGATGTTTGCCTAACCCATTCGCACCATCATCATGTCAAACTTCGCTATCTCATCCAACCAGCTGAGAAACAGCTCCTAATTAATATTAATCGTCAAGTTACACGGCTGCTTGGGCACGTTGGGTGACTCCATGTCCCCGATGGAAGGCGTAGCACCTTGCACGTGTGGCCTGAAGACGATTCCATGGGTGCTCAAAGGCTCCTCCATCGAGAGCTCCATGTAGCCGAGCTAGTACAAGGTCTTGACGGGTAGGAAGAGGTATCTTGCAACCTCGGCACGTGCATTATCGGATCTAGTGTCATAACAGTACAGTAGACGAGAGCTCAAGCGCTCAAGTGCGAGATGTTCGCTTATCCCAGTGCCCCTTACATACCACCTGCTTGGAAATTGGGCCTGAACTGCCCGTGCTTGAAGCTAGACATGGCATCTACCGCACACTGTGCTATAGTATTACCTCCACTGACCACGGAGGAGTCGGGAGGTCCATGAAAGCGGACAACGGCGGACGAAAGGGCGATGAGCTTGCAACGGCGCTTTACCCAATTAGTTCCGAAGGTCCCAAGTTTTTCTGCAGACGTCTACGATTTCCGAATCAGCTGTCAAGTTCTCTCTCTTCAACCACCGGGACTTTGTCCATTGCTAAATGATCGATGATCAGACACAATTCGGAGGAACACACCCGATCTAATCTTCTGCCAATGATGGCTAAGCGGAAATGAGAACCAGTGACAAATACTGTAGAGGAATAGGGGTAGAAGTAGAACCCTCGTCTATGTGGATCAAAGAAAATGTGACATTTTCAGAGAGAAGGATGCGAATAATGTCGCGATCAGAAATGAAGCTAGTGAATGCGCAGGCGAGGCGCACTCGAAGCCGTGAAGGCACGTGGTGTAAACATTTACATCAGAAAATTTCCCAAAATTGGATTGGACACGATCAAGTCTGATTCATCAAGTGTAGGGAAAACGGTGGGCCAGCACTCAAGCGGCAGACGCATGGGCCACTCTCGTCGAGCGTGCGCAGCCCGATCCAATCTTCGACATACAGTGGCTGCTGGCGCATCGACACAATTGCTTTCTCCCCACCGTCATCCTCCTCTTCTAGCCCTGGCGCAGGAATGGACGGATATGATCCGAACCAGGAGCTTCCCTTGAACATGACAGTACGGTCCTGGGTAAAGAGGACGAGGATGTGGAGTTAAGCGAGATTCGCGGCATTCGTTTCGTTCTTGTGTCGTGCGGGCCATTCGTTGTTGATGTATGTGAGGAAGTGGTTTGATTTGAGGTATCCCCGAGCTGAACACTAGCTGAACCGTGTCATGGTAGTACTAAGCCTATTTGGTCGATTTCCGACCAAGGGCACGGGGGATGTGGTGTGAGTGATGTGGGCGGAAAAAAAGGAGACGATGCGTTTTACCTTAACGAAGTTCTACTAGGCCCACGCTGTATACGTCAGCGGGGAATGCGTTTTACGCAAGTTTGCAGGGCGGTATATGATATATCCATGTGCGGCGAGCCGAAGGTGATGAGATTACGGACGGGCGGATCGTTGTAACGCCCGATATACGCGCGAAGGAACTGCACATCTGGTGATGCTGTTCGTCGTCATCCACAAACGATATCACTTAATTCTGCTTTCAGTACAATACGACCCTTGCGAGAACCCGATTACATCGAAGCCATCCGACAGAAAGGGTATAGCTTTCAGCTGTCGGGCCACGAGTTCCACCTGTTCATCGACGTTCCCGTACTGATCCGTAGGAAGTGTAAGCCAACAAAAGTCATAAACGAGAACAACCACGTATGTTGAGAACGTACAAAAGTAGCTTGTAGATCCTTCTTCGAGTTCGGGTCGACGTAAACCGAGTGTATGAATATCCCACGATGCATCTCCTTCTATTGCTGATCGGAATTTGTGTGAATGCCGGGTGAGTCATACTAATCACCTGTGGGGAAGGGCCCATCAATACGCACACCAGGATTCGGAGCAACAGAGCAGACGCACCAAGCCCACTGTTTGGCGTGTTTACAGTATTCCCTGCTCTACCCAGGCATGCTTCATCCAGCTATGACGACGTCGATGGTATCTCTGTGGCCTTCATTAATGTTGGAGTTCGGGCAATCCTTGGGGCATGGGTAGTAGGAGTTTCATATGCATGGCAGAATAAATAAAAATGAGCAAGGCTGGCGACCGTGTGAAGGCAAGGGGAAAAGCCGAATAAGCGCCTGCGCAACCCAAAGTCACCGTTCGATCCCTGCGTCATACTACTGTAGTACTGTACCTCCTTCGGCAGAGAGCATCCATTGCTAGCCACATATTTGACACGTGAATAACACACTTCGATGGTGTAGTCACTATCTACTATCACCAAGGCATGCTCCTATCTCAAGTCAACCCCAGGCACCCTACGGTGAACTGTCGGCGACACGTGCATATATTTCTGCTAATCTGGTGACTCTGGTCTCTCTCAGGCATCCTCACTAGTCTCTTTTTCCTACCGAACAAAGAAAAGGTCACTGTAATCGCGCCAACCCAACCCGTAGCATGCTTTGCACAACTTTCAACCCCGGCCAGCTGGTGGCCCGTCAGGTTCGCAACGTTTTTTCTCCCACTCTGCTATCATTTTAATGATTTTATTGCTGTATACGGATACGTGTACCAGATTGCTTTTATGTCCCATTGCATGTGTTCCCTCCTGCGCCCGTCTCTTCATCAATCCTATTTACGTTTGACCTGCTCACTCCTTTTGCGATTTAAGTTCATCATCGACAATAGTTATCGGTCTTGCAAAGGCGACGGGCGGTAGTGACGATTATGACGACGAGTTTCCGTGGAGCACATCTGACGACGAATTTATCATACCCTATTTCCCGTCCTATCGTTGCGATTGCTTAGTTATATCTTTCCCTATTCATCTGGCTTGTCTGGGTACCGGAGCATTGTCCACGGAATTTTGATTCGTTTGCCAACCGCCAGAGGCCGCCGGTTTGAATCACCCTCAAGAGGCAAGGTGGGTGGACACACTCATGGTCTCCGAGTTGTTCGGCTTTCTACAGCGAAAGCCATTGTTGAATCCCAGTGAGATTCGTGCTGACCTGAGCCGATGCCAACCGGTAAAAACCGGCCCACTCAAATAACGTCAGTAGGAGCCATTCATTGGCACTATTGCGGGCTCCTTCAGGCGCCATCTGATCAAGCCCATTGTCATCAGAAAAACCGATGCTATTCGTCTATCTACAGCCTACAGGGTAGTACAGGCTATTTCCTTGTCCATTACCGCTTCTCTTCCCTAACCCGAGTCCCGAGTCCCGAGTCCCTTTCCGAATCGCGAGCCTTCGTCTTCTACACTGTTAGCTGGGCCATTGGAGTTATGTTTGCGATTTTGAAGCCTGTAGCATATTGAGAACAGAATACAAATGGTGTATTTAGATAGCGTACCTTTGCGCGGTTCCTAACCTGCCAATTCGTGATATCCGTGTCACATGTGGTCCTGCTACACGTCCACTATCTGTGCGCACTGGCCTCTTCTGCAGTGACGGGATCACTTGCACACGATCCGTCCGAGTCAGCAGCAGAGACCATGAAGGAATATCAAAGCCACTGAGATCTTGCATCCATAATTCCATATTTGAACCTCGTCAGAAGCTGTCCCAAGTATCTCAGGTAATGGGGATCTCTCGTACGTGTAGCCTGGGCACCTAAGAAAAAAAAGAAAATCAGCTCTTATCGAAATAAGCCATCAACTCGCCAGCTGGAGCACGACTCGGAGGCTTCCCAGTGAAGACCTTAGAGGGAGGCGGTGCTGCTTCGGTGCGCGCCTTGTTCTCTTCACGACGCACGATGAGCAGATCCTGGAATCGCATTTCAGATGCAGATGCAGGAGTTGTCGGTGTTGTCCGCTGTGGTGCGCTGGCAGCGGTTGCTCTGTCGATGCTCAGCGCACCACTGTGTCCGAGTAGTCTCTGCGTGTAAATTCAGCTTCTCTCTGCATTCGTGCTGGAGCTGGCCATACTGGTGCGTTTCTGGGACTACAGCCAGCCGTTCTCACGTGCAGGAGTGTGGTGGACGTGCAGACTGTGGTTCTGAGTACAAGTGGACCCTTTGGATTGTGCCGTGCTTGAGATTAGGTAGAGGTCGTTGCTGCTGGGGATGAAGGAGATGGGTGGGTGTAGCAGGGAAAGGCATAATGGGTGCTGAGTGGCAGAATCGTAATTTAGACGGAGGGACGGCCAGTATCGAGAGAAATTTGTTCGGGAGCGGATGATCCTCCGTATTATACTAACAGAGAAGGAGGGTGCATTTCAGCAAGGAATAAAAAAGAGCGGTGTATTGGGGGCGTTCATTACACACGGCGAAAGAACATTTACCTGGAGCCCGATATTATCTGCTTCGGACACGTCGAGGAGTTTGACGAATTTGCGCCCGATGCCGTTGACTTTCTCGACGTCTTCCTTCGAGCGCGTCCAAAGTTGGATATGATCAACCTCAGAGCGCAAGCTGACGACTGCGCCGCAGATCTCATCGCCCACATCGAGTTCCTCACCCACAAGGCCATAGTAAGCCACTGCCAACACTGATCGAGCAGCGCCGGGTTGTTCTTCATCATGAGCACCCACTTGCCTCCGTTCGCATTCGCCTCATCCTCCCACATCGGCTTGATACCCGACTTGAACAAATGATAGTTTGAATTGCGTTCTAGCTTGAACGGAGGCTTGAGCCAATTGAAGTATCGGCAATATGACTCGACTGTATCGAAGTCGCCGACAGCCGTCAAGCCCGCTTCGTAGGTGCCAGAGTCGGCCGGCGCTGGGTACGAGGTATCCGAAGATGTCTGTGGTGTGAACGGCACCTTAGTCGTTGTATCGTGATATATCGTCCTTGAGTATATAGAGAAGAATAGCATGATATGCCGTAAGTAAATGGGAAGGTAGCTCTGTGGCTTCGGGCGGAGATGGGGAGTTCTCCCCACCCCACCCGCACTGTGACGCACCATGAATGCTGCAACGGGTGTTCGGGTGGTTTGGTCATCAACCCAGGAGTCTGTGGGTCCTCGATAGGCTCAGCTTCAGGCGGCACAGTGGTACAGTCGACGCTGCGGGAAAGTGTGCGCACAAATCGCGCGCGCGGTGATAGCATCGAGGGTGGGGATATTCTTGAACCCCTTAGTCTTCTTTGGGTATTTATCGAGTCCAGCCGTCTCCTGTGCGAGCCTTTCCACCATTTCTATAGTGAGCTGTTCGGCGGCGTTCGCCTGGGCTTGCAGTCCCTGACGCAGGGAGAGCATCGCCGTTGATGGAGCCATTAGTCGAGTTGGGCAGGGAGGTAGATGGTGCTGCGGGTGATGTGGACCACGTTACGGCAGCGTTGACTGTGACTGAGTCTGTTAAGGATGTCGTGGTCGAGAGGGAGGTTTGGGAGCCTGTGCAGAGAGGAAGCCAGTATATGCGTTGATGTTATGGCGCATCTAATTTGATGACTGTATCTGCGTGTGGGCATTTGTAAGTTGGTGGAGTGCGAGTGCAGTGAGTGTGTAGTGTGCTGCTGACAGCCAACTGTAGACCTGAAAGCACAATGACTCGATGGGCATGTCTTACAGTATATACCTCGATACTGAAAATAGGATATGGCACCTATGAAGGCCGCATCCATGAGCAAGAGGCTCAGAGACTCAGACAGATACGATGCATTCACCAAGGTGTCAGAGGATGAGGATGAGGGTGGGGCGTTGGATGGAGGCATGACATTGGATGGGGGCAGGACATCGGATAGGGGCAGGACGCTAGGACATTGGATGGGGGCAGGACATTGGAATCTGGCAGCTGGCGGGACTTGACATGCTTGACAGAACCTTTGACATGTGCAAAAGCTTTGTCTTGGAGCTCATTGAAATCAATCAGAGGGAGAAAAGAAGTACACATGTATCTGAGCGGCCAGAACAAGCCTGTGGGCACCGGCAGACATCAGATGTTGTGACGACGGTCAACTCAAGTCAGATGACGTCAGCTCAGGTCAACACAAATCTCACTGGGGTTGAATATTCAAAGTATTGTTGGTCTTCATCGAGCTTCATCGATGCTTCATGCCCCCACGCTAAATACCTCCATCTCGCAAATCGATTATATTCGATCTCTGGATCAACTTGGCAATAGTGCCGAACTACTTGCCATACAGCGGAGATATGGAGAAGAAGCTCTAATCAGATGAATGTGAGCTGTACGGGCTAGGCCATAGGGAGAGTGAGCAACGTTGAAACGACTGAGTTACAAAGACGCTTGCTTACCAGGAGTGAACGTACTGAACCCCGGACTGCTGTAGACGGTGGCACCGGGGACAAGAGAAATTTATTATCTGGGGTTGAAATTGCATGGGTGGCCACGAGCGTTATACGTCACCAAGTCAGGTCTAAGTCAATGATTCTCTCCACCATCCAAAAACGATACAGCAAAGACTGGGGGGTTGGGCGCCTATGAGGACATGACCCTGGGAATACAGTACTCCGAGTTAGGCCCCGTACAGCAACTTCGGTTTCAAAACCGGCGGTTTTTGAAATCGGGCGATTTCGAAACTGGGAACGCGAAATAGGCGGTGGCACTAGGGTCACATTGTGTCACATTCATTCCCAATTGAAACAAAAATGACGACGGCCGGGATTGAACCCAGGTCCCCCCACTGCTCCAAAATATATACCATGCACTCTAACCACTGAGCAACTCAGCATTGGGTCAGACTGACCTCATGCATACTTATATTCTGACGTATCGATATGGGCTATCTGGCTGGCTGACATGAACATTTCCAAATTTTGTGTCTAGTAAGTCACCTCAATCATTAAAATTTCAATTTTGCCTCCATGACGTTGTTTAAAACTACACAAATCTATGGGCTTGATGTCATTGATTATAATAATAAAAAGAAGGAAAGAGTGGAAGGGAGACGCGATTCAACACAACGCGACACGAGAGTGAAAACCGGGCAGAATGACCGCGACAGACGTGACAATTGTCGGTTTCGAAATCGGGCAGTTACGGAACAGTCCCTCCAATTTCGAAACCTGGCCAAAGTTCAATTTCGGCAAACCGGGCGATTTCGAAACTGGACCTTGCAATTTGGCAGGCTCCGGTTTTGAAACCGGAGTTGCTGTACGGGCCCTTATTAGCCTGGCAGTGTTACGCCCAAGTAACTATTCCCTCTGCCCTATCTATCACCTACCAACTCCCAATCACTTTCTCATACAAAGAACTTACTTGCTTTCCCCTTCATGTCTCACACTCACCCTACCGCTTCCTCATCCTCCAACCAAGCCTCCAACTTCCAATTGATCATCAACAACGCTTTGGACGAATACAAGAAGCGCACCAAGAAAGACCTACTCGCACACCCCCTCCTCACCGAGCTTCAATATTGCAACTCTCCCAGTGCCATTCTTACCGTTCTTCAGCAGCAACTCCAAGGACTAGATCAATCCCGAAGAACCGATGAACGATGGACACGATGGCTTGATCCGACCGTGAATGTCCTCTATACACTCTCTGGCACTCTTGGAGAGGGTGTTGGTCTGGTACGCTTCACGTCATGAATTTGTCCGAGATCTGTGCTCTTATATTCATCTGGCAGGTATTCTCACCAGCAAAGGTGGTATTTGCCGGAGTCGGCGTCCTCCTTTCAGTGTGTATCTACTCTCCTTAATAACTTCGTACGGATCACTGTAATGCTTACATCTCTCAGGCAGCAAAAGATGTTCGAGCAAGCCAAGACACTCTTATCGATGTATTTGAGCGCATCGAAATGTTTTTCCGCCGTCTGGATGTCTACACAGCATTGACGCCGACGAGCGAGATGACGGACCTAATCATTCAAATAATGGCTGAGGTACTCTCTATACTCGGGATTGCGACGAAGGAGATCAAACAAGGCCGAATGAGTAAGTATTTCCTGTATAAATATGAGATTGTTGACTGAAAAATAATCAGGAAAATATGCGAAGAAACTGATTGGTAGGACGGAGATGGAAGATGCGCTGAAGAAGCTGGACAAGCTAACACAAGAAGAAGCTCGGATGGCGGCTGCACAAAATCTGAAGGCGACGCATGCTGTTGACGAGAGAGTGAAGGGAGTCGGAGATACGGTTGAAGCTATGGATAAGAAGGTGGCTAGTGTTGATGATCAAGTGGCTCGTGTCGATGATCGAGTAGCTGGCGTCGATGATCAAGTAGCTGGCGTCGATGATCGAGTAGCTGGTGTCAGTGATCAAGTGGCTGGCGTCGGTGATCAAGTAGCTGGCGTCTATAATCGAGTAGCTGGCGTTGGAATTCAAGTATCTGCTGTCAATGACCGAGTCGCTGCTGTCGACGACCAAGTAGCCACCGTCAACGAAAGGGTGGTCACCGTTGATGACAGAGTCAAAGTCGTAGACAACAACCTCATCCAGGTCATCGCTGGTGCGTAAAACTTCTTCAATCGTCCGGAAGTTCATACATACTCTTGAACTTCTCAGATGGAAAGGAAACAAAGGCATCCATACAACAAATCGCCAATGACATGGATGAATCGAAAAGTTTGTCATCTAATCTCCTCAGTACCCACTAGTATGGAGCCTTACTCATTCCTTCAGGGAACCAACTGCGCGAGAGCACTCACAATTGGCTCTCCCCACCTGACCCCTCAACGAACCACAACATCGCTTGTGGTACCCATCACAAGAAAGTGGCATCGTGGTTTTTCCAAGGCGGGATCTATCAGGAGTGGAAGTCAACAGGCTCCCTGCTTTGGATCCATGGAAAACGTTTGTCCCATCGTCATTTCAATATAACTCCTCTTATACCGTCTTGTGTATTAGCTGGCTCGGGCAAGAGTGTTATCTGGTTGGTGGATTCAGCTTATAGATAACTCCTGTCGGGGGTGATTGACGTCTCTTGTCAGTTCCACGGTGATCCAAGATGTTGAAGCTATGTGCAAGGCCGGAAATGCGTCGATGGCCTATTTTTACTTTGATTTTCGAGACGCCAAGAAACAATGCTTGCACGACCTACTCACTTCACTTCTCATCCAAATTTCCGCTTCCTCAGGCCCTTGTTGCAGCATTCTATCAGATCTTTGTTCGGTTCACGACAAGGGCAAGAAACAGCCCAGCGATAATAGTTTGGCAGAAAGCCTGAAAAAGATGGTGGCAATCCCTGATCAACCTCCGATCTACCTGATCATTGACGCACTCGACGAGTCGCCGAACACGTCTGGAATTTCATCCCCTCGCGAGATGGTACTTCAACTCGTGAAAGAGCTCGTCGACCTCTCCCTTCCAAATCTTCATATTTGTGTCACGAGCCGACCGGAATTCGACATACGAAATGAGCTTGAACCTTTGACCTCTCGCCGAGTATCGCTTCACGACGAAAGTGGACAAAAGCAAGATATTGAAGACTATGTTCGGTCGGTCGTTTACTCGGATTCGCAACAAATCATGAAGAGATGGAGGAAGGAGGACAAAGAGCTTGTGATTAACACGCTGTCTGAAAGAGCTGGTGGCATGTAAGTTGGATTACCTCAGACCCGTGAGAATTGTTGAAATGTTTAAAAGGTTTCGATGGGTGTTCTGTCAGCTGGAAACCCTTCGACATTGCCTTCCGCCAACTGTTCGTCGTACCCTGGACGAATTACCGGAGTCTTTGGACGAGACGTATGAGCGTGTACTAAAGGAAATCAAGAAGCCAAACCGAGATCACGCGCGTCGGCTGTTGCAATGCCTCGTTGTGGCCGTTCGGCCCCTCAAAGTGGAGGAGCTCGCAGAGGTCCTTGCAGTTGATTTTGAGGATGCGGAAGGAATCCCCAAGTTGAACCCGGATTGGCGATGGGAGGATGAAGAACAAGCACTTCTAACATCGTGCTCCAGTTTAATCGCCATTGTCGAGAGCGACGGACCTCGAGTCGTGCAATTCTCTCATTTTTCGGTCAAAGAATTTCTGACCTCGACACGACTCGCCGATTCAAGGAATGTGGTTTCTCGTTATCATATTGATCTCGAGCCTGCACATACGGTCCTGGCGCAAGCTTGTATGGGTGTTTTGCTCCGGCCGGACGATCGTGTTGAAGATAACAACGTTTGGAGGGGCCTTTCCCTGGCTGGATACGCTGCTCAATACTGGGTCAAGCATGCGCAGTTCAAGAGCGTGTCATCGTCCCTGAAGAAGGCAATGGAATATCTGTTTGATTTGGATAAGCCGCATTTTGGGACTTGGCTCGAATTACACGATATAGACATCAAGCCCAGGCAGAGCATAGACCCATCATCCTTTTCCTATCTTGCTGCTTCCTCGCCATCCAACGCTTCTCCCCTATATTACGCTGCACTGTGTGGATTCCAAGATCTTGTCGAACACCTGGTGATCAAGCATCCGCAGCATGTGAGGACGAACGGTGGCTGGTATGGGACACCGCTGGTCGCAGCATTGGCGGGAAGGCATTTCCAAACAGCAAAGTTTCTCCATGACAATGGCGCACACCTAAACGTCCACTACGAGGGTGAAGATAATCCGCTCCTTTCCGCAGCCTATTATGGAGATGTCGAGATGGTCCAGGTATTACTCGGCTACGGAGTAGATGTCAACGCCCGCAGGGACGAAGACATGACTCCATTACATGACGCCGCGTTGAATGGTTCTCGCGAAAAGATAATCCACAATGTAGTCCAATCGTCACGTGATGTTGCCCGAATATTGCTTGAGCATGGCGCAGACGTGAACGCGCGGAGCAATAGCGGCTCAACCTCGTTGCACGTAGCAGCAGGATCTGGAAGCGCTGATGTCGTACGCGTGCTGCTCAACCATGGGGCGGACGTTGGCGCGGAGGACGAGAAAGGGAGAACCCCATTGCACGAAGCGACAAGAAATGGGAGTCCCGAACTCGTACTCATGCTGCTCAAGCATGGTGCAGACGTAAACGCAAAGACCAACGACCGCTCGACCCCTTTGCTCATGGCGGCGCAATATGGGAATATCGAGATCGTACGCACGCTCCTCGAGCATGGCCCGAATGTGGAGGCAGAGAACAAGAAAGGAAGAACCTCATTCCAGATTGCGTCGGTGAAGGGATACCATGATATTGTCGAATTACTGTCAAGTCATGGTGCAAAGGGCGTGTTCTCTGTAAGCACTAGTAGTCTATGCTTGCCTTGGTGAACAAAAATCACCTATTGTTTGATGATAGTTTGTAATTACTGTACTACACCCAACTATCCATACTATAGATATTCCCCCCTCTGGTACGTAGTGTGTCATGTAAGCATTGGCGCGGTGTCGTACGCCTCGGGCCTCAGGTCTGACCGTGGTGGTGAGTTCACGAGCCACGAGTTTACCGAATTTCTTCGAGAGTGAGGTACTGATTGGTGTCGTACAACTATTGACGCCCGGCAGCATACTGGCGTGGTCGAGACTCGTTCAGTTGCTCAACCGCTGGCTCTTCGAAACGTACGTGCCGTGCTTCATCAAACCGGACTTGCCGAAGGCTTTGTGGACAGAGGCGACCCATTTTTCCGTGTAGTTTAGAAAGCGGATTCCCCACAAAGGTTCTCGGAAACATCACCACGTGCGAGAAAGCAGAACGTCAGATTCGTGCCCACTATGTACTGGCCATGCGTCTGCGATTCAAGCTGACCGTAACCGCCGTCAGCTCCCTTGTCGTCTCCACCTGCACTGCACCACCGTCGGGACCGTCGCATATGTTTCACTTTCTGATCCAAAAAGGAACACTTTGGGGATACGACTAGTATTGTACTTACTGTATGTCTGAAAAGGCCCTGCATCCGATTCGTCTTCTTTTTCATGTCTCCCCGTCTAGGCTTGAGCTTGTGGTCGAGTTCAACGAGACTTCGTTAGCGTCAATGGCTTTTATCTTCCTGAGTACGTGGAGTTAATTCAACAGAGCCATTGCCAAGGGCAGAAACCCTTATGGTAACTGTACAATTCTATTAACATGAGGGGGTAAACAAAGTAGACAACGAATACAGCATAAAAGGCGATATCATGGAGCGTTACGAGCGCGAACCAACATATTTCTCGACAAGCGGCTTCCAGCACTCAAGCGACAGACGCATGTGCTCGGCATCGCACGACACAAGCACGACGCGCCCACTCTCGTCGAGCGTGCGCAGCCCGATCCAATCTTCGACATACAGTGGCTGCTGGCGCATCGGCACAATTTCCTTCTCCCCACCGTCATCCTCCTCTTCTCGCTCTGGCTCAGGGACGGCCGGGTAAGATCCGAACCAGGAGCTTTCCTTGGGTATGACTGTGCGGTCCTGGGAGAAGAGGACGAGGACGAGGGCGTCGAGTTGAGAGAGATTCGCGGCGTACGTCTCGTTTTTGTGTGGTGCGGGCCGTTCGTTGTTGATGGATGTAAGGAAGTGATTTGATTCAAGGTATCTCTCGAACTGGGCCGGGTCACGGTAGTACTGAGCCTAATTGAGCATTTTCCGACCAAGGGCACGAAGGATGAGGTGTGAGTGATGTAGGCGGAAAAGAGGGAAGGAAAGACGAGGCGTCTTACCTGAACGAGGTTCTGCTGTGCCCACTCGCTGTATACTCCGGCGCGCAATGCGTTTCGCGCAAGATTGCAGGGCAGATCGTAGGGTTTGCAGGGCGGTATATCAGATATGCCCATGTGCTGCGAGCCAAAGGTGATGAGATTGCGGATGGGCGGATCGCTATAGCGCTCGGTATATGCGCGAAGGAACTGCCCCCCTGGTGATGGCGTTCGTCACCATCAGCAACGGGTACCACTTATTCTGCTTTCGGTACAATACGAACCTTGGGAGAATCCGATTGCATCGAAGCCATCCGACAGTGAGGGTATATCTTTCAGTTGTCGAGCCACGAGTTCCACCTGTTCATCGACGTTCCCGTACTGATTTGCACTTAAGTGTAAGCCAACAAAAGCCATATATGAGAACAACCACGTATACTCAGGACGCACCATAGTAGCATGCATATCCTTCTTTGAGTCCGGGTCGACGTAAACCGAGTGTATGAATATTCCGGGATGAATCTCCTCTATTGCTGATTGGATTTTGAGCATTCCGGATGAGTTATACGAGTCACCTGTGGGGGAGAAGGGGCTCATCAATGCGCGCGCGAAGATTCCAGGGAATGGAACAGACGCACCAAGCCCATGCCAAATCACGAGGGGTCGGGGCTTCGAAACCGACAAGACATTCTGTGTGGGACTGGCGAGGGCCCCGATAGCAGAGGCAAGTATGATGCTTCCGAGTCCGTACTTCATCACCACTCTGACTGCCAGTGGTCAGGTTCGGCACGGGATGGTAAGCAGTTGCGTGAGGATCTCGTCACGTGTCCAGATTTGTAAAGAGTGCTGACCACCAATCACCATTAAAATGACATTATAATGAAACCAGATGGAGATCATGCTGATTCCATCGTCAAACGTTTTACTGTATCTGACGATTCATCGTGATCGCATAACATAAGCCACAGCGATGAGAGCTCAGTAGACTGTGGCGATTGCTCTGGTTAAATTAAATTACAATACTTCCCAACCTGGCATTTTCTTTGAGGCGTGAACTTTCCTAGCGCCGCTTCGGTACTTCAGTTCCTGTTTATAGGTCTGCTTGTCCTGCCGCTACGCTCACTTCTACGAAGGTAGTATTCTGCTTGAGGTTCTGATACTCGGGCAAGGTTGGAACACGGCTGCAATTGTGCCCAAACCAGATCGATGCCCCATTGGAACGCATATGAAGAACTAGCATTCCCCAAATGTTGACAGTGCTGTGTGTATCATTCGTTCAAAGGGGCATCAACTATCGTCAACTCCGCCTTCCCGCCTTCGCCCCCGATACCATTCGCATAAGTAATGGTAATGCCACCGCCTCTCACGTTAGTCCAAACGAGAGCAATATACCGGATTGATGAGCCTCGACTGTACCTCGACTCTGTCAAGTTTCAGGACCGCTGAGTTGTTCATATTACAGTACTACACTGTAACGGAAAGGAGGCCATCTCCGGGCCTGAATAGTTTTCGGAAGTCCGACAGGGGAAGTACGATCGTTCTTCAGTCAACGACGATAGTGTCATTCTCGCCTACAGAGTATGTGATCGCATAAATCAATATGGTTTCAGCCCGATTCTCCAGCTCAGAAGACATCCGAGCTCCAGTACCGGTCTTCGAGTCGGTATCCCGACTTCGCTTTGAGCTTTGATGGTCGGAACGGATGCCGCGCCAAGACATATTCGTGTCGCCTGTGGTTTGTTGCCCCCTGGACCCCTGGATATAGTTTAACCCCAAAAGCATGGGTGGCATCACGGCACCAATTCCCAAGGAGTAATGAGGGTTGTCGACGGGAGCCAGGTGCTCGATGCGGGCGCATTATTCGGTCAACGCCAAGCAGACAAAGTCGAGTTTGCGCTAGAATCGTAGAGGCGACAGAACAAGCAGTACCATACCCATCTCGAATAGACGGAAATACCATTGCGCGCACAAAGATATACTGTAATACACGAAAAGGGAAGTGCCTTCTTCACAAGGGTCGCATATCTGAACCAGGCTAGCGTTGGACCTAGAGCGAGCTCTTCTGTCGGATGCCATCGCCCTCTACCAAGATACAAGGCCCGCCATAGAGCACCTTGTCCTCGAGTCCGTTCGCATGAATGTAGCTTTTTACAGCGTCATCCTCTGCTCCGGGCTGCAGCCAAAGCGCAGGGATATTTAACTGCTTGGCTTGCTGGAGTAAACCGAGCGTCACCTGTCCTCGTGATCGCAAAGATGTAGGTGGAAGAGGGGCGAAACAAAACTAACCTTGGCATTCGTGATGATGCTCACGGAAGTTTCAGCGGGTGCCAATATAGCTGTCAGATCGGGCACCGTGGCCACACCCTCGAGCTCACTCTCCGTCTACACGATGATACGGTACGTGAGTGAGTACAACCCACGGTTGAGACAAAAACATGGGAGAACGAACAGGGTGCACGGGAGTGACAGGTAGATTGCGTGCTAGATACCACTGCAAAACCTGCAAAGTCCGAGTGATCATGGATGAGCAAAACTGCGTTCGCGAGGTATCTAATAGATCATGTCGCGCACTTTGGTGCCAAACTTTGATTGGTCTTTCGATGCCCCGACGACTGCATATCGGGGCGACGAAAGAAAGAGCTTTTGTATTTCTGCGACTGTGCGAGTCATGGTCAAGGTCGAAAGCGAACGCAAATACGCCACCGAAGGATTAGATCAGACATGGCTGCCCATGTGACCGATATGTGGATAAGAATCCACCTGTCCTTCCTATTCGCATCGATGCCTCGAGTTGATTGTGTGATAGGAGTGATTGCAGTGCCGCAACACACGCATCAACGCAAGTTGAAACTAGTGAGTGAGGCGCACGTGCCTGCGACACGCCTCTGACGCGTGCCAACCACACGTCTTGGGCGCTGTCATCTCCTGCTCCAACATTCCCAGTTCTCCTGCGGTGGCTTGCTTGGCAAGAAGCCACATTTTCATATCCCCAGCGCACGGCCGCTGCTGCACCTTATTATCTATCCAGTATACCCTTTTAAACGGGAGTCATGTCCTGGGTGCCCTCGCCATCTACCGCACGGCATCTTTTCTATGGCATTGTCATCGGGTTCTCTCTCTCCTTCGCAACGACGTCTGTCATCTCCACGTACAGGAGACGTACAGAGGACAGTGCGACGATAAGGCTAACCTAACCCCCATCGAATTGCGGAGCGACGAGATACTTGACGGGGTGACAGGGTTGATCGGTGCGTGACAGTCATCGACTGCTGCTCTTGTTCGTAGGCTAACAGAGGACTCTGCGTATACTGTATATATAGGAAACACACCGCTGGTCCGGATTAACTCGCTCAGCGATGCATTGGGGGTCGAGATCCTTGGCAAGGCGGAGGTGCGTTTGGACACTGAAATATGAATATGTGCGGCAGTTGTCCCTGAAAACCATCGCTTTTTGCAGTATCTCAACCCGGGGGGCAGTGTCAAGGACCGTGTCGCACTCAGAAGTATGTTTGATATGATGCTTTTCAACGGCATTCCTTTTGACTGTTCTCTGTTCCCCCTTAAAGTGATCGAAGACGCTGAGCGTGAAGGCCTTTTGCAGCCGTACACCGGCTCGCGGATCTTCGAGGGTACAGTCGGATCCACAGGTATCTCAATAGCCACGATTGCCAAGGCTCGGTGCGTTTTCTCCTTTTCGCCGCATATATACTTTATCTTCAATGTTTCAATGACAATGATAGGGGTTATGACGCCAGTGAGAAACTTATTTCATGGGTGTTTTTATAATCTTGACCGATCGTGTTGTTTTGAAGCCATCATCATGCCGGACGATGTCGCCCTAGAAAAAGTGAAGGCATTGGAAGCTCTCGGTGCTGATATTGAGAGAGTTCGACCCGCGAGCATAGTGGACAAGAAGCAGGCAAGCCAAACGCCCGTCGACTTGTTCAAGTATTGTCGCTTACTGGTCCTGTCTTTCTTGTAGTATGTGGTAAGTGCGTAGTAGTCACCAGTAGGAGAATGACCTCATGATTGCACCCTAAGAACCTAGCTCGGGAATATGCACTTCATTTTACGAATTCGGGCACCCGCGGAGCGTCCAAGAGATCACCCTCATCTAATCATGTTCATCCACACATCGTCAAAGGAACCGCTTCCTCGGGTGCTGTTGTTGCTTCTCTCACGTTGAATGGCAATGGCAACGGACACGCATCATTTGACGAAGAGAAATCAATTTCCCATCCGCGCGGCTTTTTTGCAGACCAGTTCGAGGTGAGCCCGAACCACTGGACGTATGTGAACGTGGACCGGAACTCCTTCCACAGAACCGCAGCAACTTCGATGCGCATTTCACCGGCACGGGTCCTGAAATATGGCGCCAGACGAACGGTGAAATCGTCGGTTTCGTCGCTGGTGCTGGTCAGTCTACTGTTGTCCCCTCTCCGATCACTATGTGATGCCGAGCTTTCTGAAGGGACCGGCGGTACAATTGCAGGCTGTGGGCAATTTCTCAAATCAATGGCGGATCACATTCTCGTGGCGCTTGCGGATCCTGAAGGTAGTGGGCTTTACAACAAGGTGAATTGAACTCTGGCTGTTCCAATTCTGTATTGGTATTGGTGATTGACAGCCTTGTAAACAATGCGCAGGTTAAGCACGGAGTCATGTACGACCGCAAGGAGAGTGAGGGTACCAGGCGGCGACATCAAGTCGATACCGTCGTCGAGGGCATCGGGATCAACCGCATCACGAAGAACATTGAACTCGCGCTTCCTGTGATCGATGATGCTTTCCGGTGAAGCGCCTTCATTCTTTTTTGTTTTCGTCAGATGGCGGGCGCTGACGTCGGGTGACATCGGCCAATAGGATAACTGACGCCGAGGCGGTAAGTATGGCGCGCTTCCTGGTACAGCGCGACGGCATGTTCCTCGGGTCGAGTAGTGCGGTAAATTTGGTCGCGTGCATCAAGCTCGTTCGTAAGATGGGCTGGGGCAATGGCGAGAAGGTTGTCACTGTGTTGTGCGTTTTTTCCTACCTCTCACATTGCCCTGACGCTAATGACGCCGAAAACTTCTTTTGGGGTACGCGCGTCTAATCAATTCTAGGTGTGATTCAGGCGCTCGTCATTATTCCAAGGTTTGTCTGCATTTACTTCGCTCTGGGCCCGGCCGCCGTGTTTCCTGTTGGTCGGAGCTAATGCTTACAAACAAAAAATAACTCTAAACTTAATGATAGTTTTGGTGCGTTTGTTTCTTCGAACATTCCTTCGGCCGTTATCGCGCGGTGCCCCATAAAATCAGTAGTGTGACTGATGCAAATGAAATTTTGTGCACGCATGACAGGGACGACGCATACCTCTCCAAGGCCGGAATCCCCATCGACGTGGGTATCGTTCAGGATTTGCTTACGCAACCTTTCCCGCCCATGTCGTCGATTACAAAAATATAATTACACGGAGCGCGTACGAGGACGTTGAGCTTAGCACTCAACGCAAGTTGTTTAGGGAACGGATCGTCCCAGGCGCAACCCGCCATTCAGTCCCTGGGCTTCTGACATAGAATTGTTGGGCGTACATCGACACCCTTTATTTTCTTGTTCACTGGCACGTGGCTGAGGTGTGTGATATTCAAAAGATAATTTTTTTCCGCCTTCGATGTCACATCTCTGTTGGATCCTCAAATGTAGCAGTTGCGGCCGTTCCATTTCTACCGAGAAGTGACGAAGAACATGTGCTGTTTTTCATTCATTCATTTATATAATTGTCGGGCGTTAGGACAGAGTTGGCAACGGCGGACTTGGACTCATATTGAGTCACTGATAAGTTACTGACTGTATAACCTGTTGTTTGGCTTCCGGTGGACTTGCCCTATCTTGTCCTGTCCTGTGTTTGGTTTGGTTCTGAATTGGTCACTAGCTGGAAGTGGCTAGTCGCGCGTGGCGAGCCAGCGAGCCGTTGAGCGCCGGAAGGTGCCAAATACTGTTGAACCCTTTTTCCACTTTTACAGTAATAGAATGAAATGATAGATCTCTCGTGTGCAACTAAAGTACGCTATGCCCGCACCTCGCTTGTTCTGGCAACCAAGGTGCTACTCCCCGCCGGCCAGACCAGACTCGGAACTACGTCGGCAGAACTTGGCTGCCTTATTGATACCGCTTGGCACCACAGCGGCCGATTTTGAGGTCCGAGTCCCGAGTCGGGGCCACCAAAGCGTAGGCGCTATCGGGTCAACTCGTAAAACAAACCGCATGGTTCGTAAAAAATGTACCGTAGAGGAAGGCCAAGGTACAACTTGTGTGGACCTATATCGTAAGCGCTGTGAAGCCTGTGATTCATTGCATTTCGCCTATTAGGTCTTATTGCCATCGCATCGCATCGCATGTGCGTGTGGCGTGCTTGCGTCATTGGTTCCGTATAGTACGTGAAATGGCCTTGGAACAAGCTTTGATAAAATAAAGGTACGTCATATAAGATATATAGTTCATTCACACAACGGTACTTCCGTCTTACTTTTCTGTTTGTCCCTCAATAATGTATTTGACATGTGTACAGATAGCGTAAATATGACAACTAAAGGATCCATATGGCACTAAGTTGGAGAGACTTCAAAGTATTCAGGACTCTTGTGAAAAGAGTTGTAAGGCGTCTATTTGAGAGGATGAGGATTACTAAGAGAGTAGATGCAACATAAGGGAAATAAACAATTTGGTACATTCGAGATTCAGTAAACACTGCGACTGCGGGAGCAATCGAGAGTAACAAGGTTTGTTTGTTGTTATCGTGAAAGAATTGATCTTCCTCTCCCTGCCTTTTCTACTTGGAAATGCGATAATGATCATGAGAAGATTCTTCTTCAAGCCTAGGACGCCTACTGTTTGAAGAAATTTCCCACACGTAGGTACGTTAGAGGCCCGGGCCATGATCTAATCGTTTAACGCTGCTGAGGTTTCACAGATGCGGCCCTTTTGGCCCAGAGGATCGGCGGCCACGATAGGACTCGGCAGGGTACTCGCAGACGAGTTGTCGTCGCGCACAGGGCCTGTTCCATACCAAAAGAAAAAAAAAAGGATAAGCGTCGAGTTCATTACACCAGGGCACATAATAACCGAATCAGTAAAATGAAGGAAAAATAGAATAAAATAAGGGGGAACAATGGTGGCAGATACCAAGAAAGTATGCGCCAAGGGAACAACAGAAAAGAAAAATAGAAGGCGTTGGAAAAGTTGTTGTAGGCTGTGTGAGTTTAAGCACCGAAGAAAAAATACACAAGTCACACAAAAATAAAGTTTTTAGAGAAAAAAGTTGAAAGGCGCTCGGAAACGTACTCGCATGTTCGATCACCACTACTGGGATTGGTTGGCGGACCACAGGCGATCTTTCGACCGCGACAGAAGTAGCAAGCGAGCGGCTGTACTGCGCGCGTGATGCGCCGCCGTTTTGGCGCACGGCGCCCGACCAGGTCTTGAAGAAGGGTCGAATCGAGCGCGGGAGAAGAGGGAGCCGAGAGTGGCGAAGTAGGCGCTGGCGCTTCGAGAGGTGGCGGCTGGTCCTGATTCCCCTGCTGCTGCTGATTCTGCGGTTGGGCATAGACGGGTGATGCCATTTGTGGAACAGACGGTGGATAAGAAGGAAGGTCCAACTGCAATTGTGATTTGCTGATGGCGTCGTCCGGATGCTGTCGACGACCGTGACTATGTAGAGTCGGGGACGGCGCTGCACTGGCGCTAACGGAAGGGGGCCCGGGATGAGCAGGAAGGTTCAATTGTAAATTTGTTCCGCTGATGGCGTCCTCCGAGTGCGAATGATGTTGACTGTGTGCAGTTGGGGAGGGCACTGAATCGCTCCAGGCGATGGAGGAGAGGGAGGCACAGGGGGATGTAATGGTGCTGCAGGGGGATGCCGGGTTGTTGAAGACGCGTGTATGATTGGGCGGGTTTGCGCAGGGCGGCTCCCAGTATTGCGGGGCATATGAGGGCGGTGCGCTCTCTTGGAACCCGACATGGCTGTTATGGCGGACGTTGACGAGCTGTGTTACATCCAGCACGAACGTCAGTAACTGATCCGCTAGCAAGTCATACTACCCTTTACCTGGTGTGTAACCCCATAGTTATCGACATAAAAGTAACCAGGGACGTTCATGTGGACAAAGTTATCGTCCAGGGGTTGCCAAGCAGTGGCATCGGTACAATATGGCACATTTCCGTCATACCAGTAGTAGACGTTCTCCATCGCCTCGCTCTGATATGGGGAATGATTCTGTGTCCCGGAACCGTTAAGGTAGACCTGGATAAATTTGGTCAAATGGGCCCCGCAGATAGGCGTGCGAATATACCTCATTAACTGGGGCGCGCGGCACTCGGTGCAGTTCATAGTGCGGGTTGACCTGCATGACGGAGAGTAAAGTGACAGATGAGTAGGTCAAGGTGGCTTGAAATGAGCAAGTTCAGTGGGGGGGGACTAACCTTGAGTATTTGAAGTCAAAAGTGGGGTCGGTGGTCTCTCGTACCTGGTCGTGCTCGCGGAGTTCACAAAGTGAGATCAGTTTGCCTAACAGTGACTGGGGGGGTTCGATTCCCTAGCGCGGATCTTGATGACATAGATCACAGCCCGCAATCTATCATCTTGGAGATGGAAAGAGCGGGTACTCTGCGAAGACACACCAGGAACGGAAAAAAAAAAATTAAGTAGAAAATAGCCCCCGAGTAGACCGCAACAGAGTCAAACTGGGCTTGCGCATTGCCAACTCCGACCAACCCGCCGTGTTGTGCAGTCCATGTGATCTCAGCGGTCATTGTAACGGCGGTTGTAATGTAAGGTGATCTTCAGCTTTCGCGACGGCTGGAAGGACAAGGACCACGACCCAGAGTCCGATGTGTGATCGGTTGCGCTTTCTGACTCAACTGCTTTCGCCAACCCACATTTTTACAACAGCAATGTGAAAGCATGTTCTACACAAGCATAAGAAGCATTAGGTGAATTGTTGTCTCTTCTTTGACACCCTATTGTTCGTTGTTATTGGTTGTCCATTGAGTATTTGTCTTTTTTGTAAGTTACCAACACGAGTGGATCTGATCTGTGACCTTTGAATGTCAACTGATTCGCATCGCCTCTTGCCAGGTCCAAGCCGTCCGTCCAACCATCAACAATGGCATAGTCAGGGGGTGACATATATTAAGTAACGATAAGGGCCTGTCAATCGCACGCGACTCATTGGACAAATTATTCTGCAGGGCACATTGGCAAAGCTCTTGCTATGCTAACGGGAGCGGCTAACCGAAAGGGCCAAGTCGTATTCCCCAGTCGTATCGATCTTACGAAATGGAAGAATTGACATTCCAGGAAAGGAAACGGAAGTGGACAAGTATAGGCGTGGGCCTTCGGCTTATGATCTCCCGAAATCCTTAGCCATACCGTAGAAGAACTTGTTCCCGCTCTCCGGTAGACTGGCGCGTGGTCACAGCATTTGGTCGCAGTATACAATTGACGTACTTTACTTTTGTGTGACCAGCAACGTGCGCACTGTTTTACTGCGGGTCTTATCGTGGGTGAACTTTAGAACTTGTACAACCTGCCGCCGGGAACGAGCGTCTTATGACAGGAAGAAGGGAGGTTCTGTCGCAAACGCAAACGATACCCGTCAACCAATCGAGATGCACCAGTAAATTGCGTTCGCAAGAGCTTCCAAGTCCGACATTAGTTTGGCATCACTGGGGCAACGAATGACCCCCCATTTTTTCGACGTCCTCCAAAGCCCGAACTATGCTCCTTTAGAGGTTATAGTATCTGCCAGGAGTGTTGAAACCGACGGAGAGCAAATTTCATTCATGACGGACGTAAAATGGACAAGATCTGGACTGAGTTGTGCGCGCTGTTTCATCGCCCGGGCGAACTGTTGTTCCGCCCCGGATTGGCCGGCGGCTTGACCGGCCCGTCGCCAAGTGGTACAGTAATTGCGTAACGCGATAGCGACAGCGATCCTGACATTTGCGACACCTGACACGTTGAGAACTCGACGGTCCCGACGAAGGTGGTTCTGACGGGCGCAGTGACAGCATATTGACAGGGCACTTCGCCAAACTACATTCGGATTTGGGGGATACTGTGCAACCGAGGCGCTAGTGCCTGAGTGTGGGAACCAATTGGAACCAATGAGGCTTGCTTTGCAAGTGTGCCAATACCGTATGAGTAAAACTTGGGGACTGCCCTCCGTCCGAGACAGGGGAAAAAGAGAACGTGGGTAAGGTGGCTGTTGTGTTGGTAGTGGGTGATGGTGGTGCAAAGACGGCAGCAATATTGCACCACATATTGCATGATACACGATGGATTGGCTAGGTGGCGCCGTGGCGGAAAGAAGCACTGGAATGCAGGAGCTCGCTGGGTTGAGCTTTCTGCGCCCTAGTGCCTCGAGGCAGCCTCCCAAAAACCATTTTTAATAGCGGGCCATCCGCGACAAGCATGGATCATGAGGCCATGAGGGAGGGTCATCTGATTGATTGATCGCCTGTCAGACGGCTCCGAGAACCAAGAGGAGCCTGAGACGGCACGGGAGGGGGGGGGGGGGAAATCGCGGAGGGTGGGTGCTCCAAATTTCAAAATAATGCATGAGGAACGGGACAGCAGGGGCTTTTACAGTATAGTGTTTTTTTGCAGGTAAGGAATAGTGTATACGTAGAAGCCTTTTTTGAGCGAGACAGCAGTAGTAGGTTTCTTCTCAGTTTCTGATTGTGCGCGCTCGGGCTCAGCCTCCGGGCGGGAAAGACCATTTGCGAACAGTGTGGTGGTGAGGGGGGATGCGGCGGGCCAGCCGTGCGGATCGCCCGAGTCGATGGACAACTACGTATACACGAGTACCTGGCAAAAGCTTTTTTGATTGGCGCTGCGTCTAACCTGTAACAAATTTGGAGTTCGTCCTGTACGTAGCCGCAGCACCCAGCAAGTTAGTTAGCTGCGTGGCCAAAGCATCATCACCATCACCACGATGCCGGGCAACGTCTTCCAAGCATTGCGTGCCCCATCCACCATCGTGATCACATCATGATGATTAGTTTTAATTAATCAGTCACCATGCACTTGCTGACGACGTGTGGCACAGCGCCCTGCGGGACGTGACAAATGAAAGGGTAGTGAAAATATGTGGCGGCACCGTTGACACCGTTGACTCAGACATATTTTTCAACGTCACGAGTCAGGAGCTTGAAGGCTGTACTATTTGCTCGTCGCAACGTCCTACGTCTCCTCTCTACCCGGTTCCTCCTAGCTTCCCACTGCCCATCTCTGCTGTAGTGAATGCATATTTCTCTGGCCCTATAGTTAGAGAACGCAGAACCGCTCAACCTGCGATGTATGCGTGCCATCTCCTTGCGAAGTATTATTAAACAGTGCTCAAACACGACCCCAGGACAACACGGTGCCGTAGGGTGCCATCGACTCCAACGCACGTCCCTTCCATCAACATGAGCGAGCCAGTGCTCTTACCTTTGCGTTGTCAACTGCCTCCCAAATTGCAAGTGGGGCCCCATTAGGTTGGCATTAGCCGGTCCACCCGATACCCAAAAAGTCTGGCACGCCATGTTGGGCATCACACTACTTTGGGTGTTATTTCAGTCCATGGGGCTTAGAAATTTGGGCTCCATCAGCACCATGTTTCAACGTGGGGGACAACAGTGATTGCCAATGTATGTAGCGTGACCATCCACTTCGGCCTCTGTAAGTCCTTCTACGCCGCAGAGGGCCTCGTGCTGTTGGAGCTTTTAATTTTCCCGGGGGTATGAATCAGCACCCTCGGAACTGCGAAGGACCGGGCTTTCTGAGAAATCAGTCATATTTTTGTCACGGTCCGCGGAATAATGTAAAACCAAACATCAGGAAATTAAACCAAGAGGAAAAGTTAAACCAAGATGAGAAAAAAATGCAGTATGCACTCTGTACGAAGATTCAGAGGGTACCGGTGAGAATGTTTACCACCACAGAATCAGAACCCAGGAAATATAGTGTTCTTGTCGTCAGCCGGGGGCAGTGGGGACAGTGGGGACATTGGGTACAGTTCACCATCGCTATTCTGCGCAACCCACTCTGCCTCTATGCTCCGTTCAAGGGCCGCAACTTTCGCGCCGTGCCCACGTAGATACGAGACGACCTCATGAGCATGACGCCATCCGACGAAGGTGGGCGATGATTCCTCCGTGCTGCTGATGTCCGAGGCCCCCGTGGTACTTTCCACGCCCCCGTAAACGCGCGCCAGATGAACGGAGGCGCGCACGCGCTTGTCCGCGGGGCCAGTCTCTAATTGGCCTATGAATGACGCGAGTGAGCGAGATGCCTCTGCGCGAGCGCGCAGGACATGTCGCATCACCCGTCCTGACCGGGGACGCCGTGCGCGATATGGCTGCGGTGAAACGGGAGGTTCCGTTGCAACGCCACCTGCGGGAACCCGGGAATTCCCCGTGACCCACTGATTTGCCGGTGGAATAGGAGTGGCGGTGTACTGCGCAAGGGCCGTCAAGGAATATTCCCATTTCTTGGGTGCCCAAACACCAATTAGCACACGCCACGCAGCAACAACACGTTTCATGCTAAAGGTAAAAGGTGTCAGGCGGAAGGGGCATGACCGTTCGAGAGAGAAAACCTACTGCTCATAATTGTCTAGGACGTGTGCGTGTGAAGTCAGTTAAAGCAAGGAGATAGCGCATTATGGTTTGAATTACTCACCATTGATAAGTTTGTTATGATACACGGCGAATAACCAGACGAGAGTAGCAGAAAGGATAGCGCCAGTTGATGTAAACCATAAAAATGCCCACATTACCAAAAATGCGGTGGGGTAGATCAACATGAGGAGAAACATCCCGAAAATAACCTTATTCTGCGCTTGGGTCTCTTCCTCGTCTATCACGAGCCTTGCGCCAAGGTGGCCCATGACATAGGCAGGAGAATGGACAATCGAGGGCAGAATGAAAAAAGGTAGACGTATGAGACCAGCAAGGCTGTCCCGAATCAATACGAGGAGAGTATACAGCCGACTGGGCAGAGGGACAGGCTGACGTGGATCCAAGGTCCGGGGAAGTGGGAGTGAAGAGAGGACAGAATTGGTTAACTGCGCTGACTGCAACAGTGAATAATATTCTAGAAGAGAGCGCCGCAGAGCTGGGAAGTTCGGGGCAGCATCGGGGGTTGAGAAGAGATCGACGAGCCTGTCGAACAAATCATATTTAGGTGCCGTGCTGCCTAACGTGATTAAGCTTACGTTTGAGAAATGTTAACAAATTCGTCACGGTCAAGAGACTCCTGGTTTTCCCAGAGTAGATCTCGTGCCATGCGTGCTACGTAGAGAGTGTCCCTGAATTGCACGAATGGATAAGGGAGGAAGGTAACCTTCATGTGTTCACTGACCAGTCAGGGGCATTAATTGTCAGCTCTACAAGACGTGCTTCGATGGTGCGCGTGAGGAGTTTCACAGCGGCGCGTCGTGAAGCTTCATCAGCTTCTAGAACATGGTCAAAGTACGGCATCACGTGATGGGGTTGCCAAATCTATGAAAGTCAAGGTGTCAGCTGGCAGACGGAAGCAGTTTGTAAAACCACCGACTCCATGATAACCTGTGACATCCATCGTGTCATTGAGACGCTCTGCAGAATTGGAATATGCCAATGGGACGTACATAACTCCGGTACTTCGACTTGTTGGTATAAACAATGGCGCAGGGCACGATCGTAAGGGGACCTTGGGATGCGTGCTCTGGGTTTTCACTGGCCCATTTAGTGTATTCAAGTGCTGCCCATGCAGCGCCTTCCTTGACTTGCATTATTCGCGGTTCAGTGTAACTGGTGCCCTCCGGGAAGAGTGCCACGGCATTTCCACGAGTAAGTGCGTCAATAGTACCACGGAAGAGGGCCTGGCGATCTTTGTTTTTGCGATCTACAGGTATATTTCCAGTGCTGTAGAGGACTTTGCTCAGCAGGGGATTCGCGAAGAGACTGGCTGCATTTGCCGGTCAGCATGTCACCCATGGACAGGAGAATTCCGACCTTTGGTCCAATAGTGCAATATTCTACGGTGAGGAAACGCCGAAGCTGTTTGACATTAGCAAGGGCGATTACAACAAGAAATGAAGACGAACAAAGAATGGCAGGGTCAAGCATCATGTTATGGTGAGTTGCAGTCCTAAACCGGGCCATCAGCGTTAAATCAAGACACCCAGGTACAACATGCGTGTTGTATAAGATCCTGGGCGAAGGTTGATAGAGAAACATACACGATGATGGGGCCATTCATAGGCACCTTCTCCCCACCGATGACGCGTACCTCGGTGAAGAAAGAGTAAACTGCCCATGATGCGATACGCCGTAGAATTCTGTGTAAGATATAGTCGGTGTCCATGGCTGAGTACTAGGCCGCGTGCTGTCAAAGAGGAGGACCGCTGACAGCATTGACGAAGCGGAAGCAGAATGTTGACTTTCCCCGGCCTGCCGGCCCGAGAAACTCCGTGACGCGACTTTGAGCGACGTGTCCGTGTCTTTTCTACCTTTCCCTCCCGTTCCTCCACAATGCACAATATCTATGCCAGAGTTAACAACGTCTCCGCTACAATATCTACTATTGTAATGGCCCTCCTTGGCGCAATTGCCCTATCTTCTTTCGTATTCACGCACTATCCAACTGGGTCTCTCGATGTTACCTCTGTCAAAGTGTAAGCAAATGTATCTCCTGCCTCCCCTCTGCACTATCGCGTCGATTGGGTTAAGGGCTAGCTCTTGTCTCTTCATATGGGATAAACAATATGGTTCTCCGCTCGTCCCCTATCTCTTATCTTTGATCCATCTACCGTTCCCATATTCGAGTCGAGACTCGCAATGTTCCGTTCTGACTCCCAACTTGTCCACCCCGACGACAGGTTCGCAGGCGAGACGCGACGATATCCGCACCGTCGGCAAGAATATGCCTTTGTTACATTCAATATAACTGCTGGTGCGTTCCCGTGAACATGCATGCCCCTTGAGAGCCTTAATCAAACCTTTATCATTTCCGCCCAACCTACGATCGAATGCCTTATAACATTCAATACCCCCTGAATCATAGACCTTTCGTCTTTGTTTAATTGGAATACGAAGCAATTGTTCATTTACTTGGAAGCGGAGTACACTAATGCGAAGGGGGTAAGTACGCACCACGCTCTTCGAATCTCCTATGAAATTTGTTGTGGAGCATGTCGGATCGGCTTTGAATCCACCTCATGGTGGAATACACTTGGAGCCCAAACAAATCCCTTGCGCATCTCAGCTACCAGCCACGGCATGATTAGAGACACTCGGCTCTTATTGCGAGTTACGTTAGGCGGTTCATGTGACGGGTGCCGCCCATGAAGACCATTGCATTTTGAGGCGTTCCTCATGCTGCACGCTCCAAGTGGTGCCGTAAATTTTTCTGTTTTTTTCTTCTTTTTCATTTCCTATGATAGATTGAGCCCTAACTCTTTCAACAGGTTCGGAATGAGGTTGTATTCTGGGACCGCATCGTCCGGAGAAAGGAAGATGCAGTCATTGCAGTTTCCGGCAAGAACAAATACCCCTTCCGTGAGGTATCCGCGAAGTTCAAGTAAGCCATTTCTCTATCACCTGCATGCTTTTGTGGCGCAACTTCCATATGCCCCGTTATCCCCGTGATCGCTTGCTGGGACTGACACGCGATATTGTAGGGGCTCCACACCTGCCAATTATACCCTCAAGTACAATGTCATGCCTTTCGTAGGCATACTGACGTACGGTGAGGCTGCCCGCGTGACGGGACCTGTCGAGTTTCCCTTGGCACGGGAGCGTGTAGAGTAAACATGTCATTTGTTAATTTGAGAGCAATCAAACAATCTCCGAATGCCGACATATCCCATGATCCTTTCAACTGACTGGTAACATACAGCCCCTTTGCCGGATTTGCTATTGCGAAAGGTCTGGAAAATGCCACCGATCACGTATGATCATTTGCCCCGCCTTTCTCGAAAGTATATGGCGCTTCTAGTCACTGATCCTTTCTTCTCGCCTGCAACAGAACGACTAACTTACTGCAGGGCACATGAAGATTAGAATTATTCGCCACATACAAAGGTAGGCTACGTCGATGTCCTTCCTTACCCGTGCGATGCTGTCAATTGAATGAAACAACTCTTATACGGCATATTTCGGTATTTTAATAAGTTATTTCGGTTTAGAACGTGGAATACGTTGATGAAATGGCTTCCCCTGTTCTAAACGTTTCATCTGATAAACGTCAACGCATTTCAATTCGGCGTGAATTGCCGAGCCAGTGCATACTATGGCTCCACTAGTAATGTGCAATCCTAGACACGATGGGCAAACTGGAGTTACACCACCTGATATACACGAACAGGGGTTGAGTATTAACGATTCCTCTATCGACAAGGATGGTCCAAAACAAGGTTCCAGAGGCGCAAAAGCCAATTTGACAGCGCCGGACGATGCTTCGCTCTTCCCATCCTAAGGCGAAAGAAGCCATAACCCTGCCAAAGCACGAGGCATCATGCATCAGGCCATCAGGCCATCAGGGGCTTCAACGGCACCACACCTCGCACGCCGTGGCAGGCCAGCGTAATGTGTTCCGCTCCATGGGGCAAAAGGCCGTTGGGCAAACTGAAATTACAATACGATATGAAATCTTTGATGAAATCGGTAGCTGCAATGTTTCTTCATTTTCGCCGGTGCGCCTATTGTGAGTGCCTTGAACCTCCACCCCTCAAATGTCTCGGAGAACCTGGTGACAACGGTCGCCATCCTTGGCACAGAAAAACTATCTTGGTCTTAGGACCTAGGGTCTGGGAATTTTCCGCTGGCAAACAGGGGATCGACTCGCAAAAAGCCGTTACACTCGCGTCCTGACCTGGCCATAGGAGGAGGTTGATAAACCTTGGGACACTGATATTGCGAATGGGTGCGAACGATTGGCTCTGTCTTGAGGTATGGTAGGTCAGCTGACCCACGTGCGCAAATCGCGTTTTTTCCTTTTATTTCAAACTCTACATTTTTTTCGGGAATTTTGGGAACGAAGGGACGTTCGACGCCCCTTCCAGTCGGAGGTTATTGTGAGTGAGCACGAATGAGTCAACATGTTTGTCAGCGCTGTAGTGGGGGAGCAATCACGCATTCACGTCACTGATACGGCGGCTGATCCTCTCGTATCATTCAAACGGTCGTCGAACACATGTATGCCAGTAGTATGGCTTGCCAGCAGTATGGCTTGCGAAGCTCAAGTCATGTCCATCAGCTTCCCCTAGGGGAAACTACCATCTTTCATAGAACAAGCACTACCCTCAATGCTCAGAAAATGGCACTTTCCAGGCACTTGGGGCACAGTTAAGGGGCGCTCGCGGATAACGTGTTTTGATTGGAGGAAATGCCAAAAGGACATGAAAAACATAGAGTTTTCTAGGAGGATGTTCTGATATCGTGAAACCCGTGAGTATTTCATAGCGACTTTGTCCGGTTGCGTGATCTACACAGTTGATTATTTCCAAGAGCGGGATAACGATGGTCCCGAGGACTTAATGCCATATCTCCAAAATTTCAGCACTTCTGGTGCCCAGGAACGGCAAGGGCGTAATCCAGCTGGGAGCACAATTCTCGCGACCAATTCTCGCGACCGAAGCATACAGCCGGGCGCCCATACCGCCCCACAACTCAGCTCCTAGATCAGGGACACGCGCTCTCTGGTATTTAAAACAGCAGCTCACGGCCCAAACCTTCCACCCGTGCTCTCATAGGCATATCTGCCTATCTGCGTCAGTTCAAGTCCTGCGTCCCGATTCTGGGCCATACCATCACCATAGGCCCTCCTTCGCTTCCATCCAACTCCGCATGGAGCATCCCCTTCCGCAATCTTATGCCTCTCACACCGTCTCTGGTTCTTGGTCGCCTTATCAGGACCACGTCGTGGATTATGTTGCTGGAGAAGCGTATCTAACTGCTCATCCCGTGCAAGTGAATGACGAGCAGGCTAGCTGCGGTAGCAGTTATCAGGTAAGTTATGCGCGGTTATCAGCCCTTAATACCGATCCTCACGCCACACCGCTTAGCACCAACAATATGAACATTTCCATCAGCAAACTTATGTGACTGCCCAAAATGATTTATCTCATCACCCACCCCTGGCCCCCCCTGACGTATCAATGTCCTACTGGACGGCACTTCCCATGGAACCCATGTACTACCCCACGTGTTATGATAACCAAGATTTGTCCCTCGCCCATAGTCACACCGCCACAGACGACCATTTTCAGTATGGTCAACATGGCGCGTGCGGTGGCGTGTGTGGTGGCACGACTTCTTACGACACCTCCAGCTCGATCTACTCAGAGTCAGATACCACCCTCGTTACGCCATCCCCCCCCACACTTCCCGCACCCGCCCCGCACCCGACCATCACCCGTGACCGAACTGCAAGTGAGCATAACCTCATACAATGGGATTCGTTTATAGAAACGCGGTCCGCATTATATGAGGTAAGTACCCTCTCCACACCTTCTGGGTAATGATACCGGATCTCAAGGGCTCGTGTTAGGGAAGTGCCGCCGCCACCACCACCACCTCTACCACGACATACCAGGCCACAGAACCAAGCTATAATCAAATCAGACCATATGGGGACACTTACACCACGGCAACTGCTCCGCAGCCCCACTACGCCTCCGAGCCTGTGAAAGAGGAGCCGCAGCAGCTATACGTGGCCGCGTCTGCCTCTAATCTCGATGCGCAGAACCATTATGTTGCACCAGTGCCGGTAACGGCCCAGGTACCCGTGCGAAAGACGAAACCCAAGGCCGAGTCGCCAGTCCTGCCACCCCGTGGCAAGTCTCCGATGGGCCACCTACCATACCCAGAGGACATGGTCGGCATCAAGGCCGAGGTTCAGCGCAGGGACGCGTCCGTGCTCCGGGGATGGGCGCAATCTCCCTCTCCCGCATCAACACGAACGCGAACGCCATCGCCGACACCTCTAAGCCCCTTCCTGCAGACCCTCACGTTTATCACGTACCCAGAGACTGAACCTCGAGGGCACCGTGATGGCCGCGACGGTGGTGGGACAGTCGGCGCTGGTGGGGCCGAGTCAGACGACCTCGGCGACGACGACGACGGGAGCCAATCGCCTCCGCGGCGCGGACGTCGTGGGAAGAAGCAACCGAAGAAAGATCCGTTCCTCGCGTGCTTCTTCTGCAGAGGCCGTAAGATCGCTTGCCACCGTAGACACGAAGATAGTGGGGATAGAACGTGCACGTGAGTGTTTTCTTTCACGTCGTTGTCGTTTGTAGCGGTAGTGCGCTGGAACCTGGCTACCCTTGGAGGGTTGAGCGGGTGGTGGAAGTGAAGGAAGAGAAAGTAGGGGAAAGGTGTGGGGCCCGTCTGCTATGTGGGCACATAGTACCCCATTGCGTTGAAGAGCCTAGTGTTGGAGGGGTCGAGCTTTTTATCCTGAGGCCGTAGGCCTCACCGCTCGCTCATGGGACTAGCCGTCGTGCCCTGACGCACTTGGGTATCACATCCCTTATCGTCATTTCATCTCCCTCATCTCCACTCTCCGTCGCCTTTTCTCCGTGACGTCCTGATGTGCTGACGTTCTTCTTCCCTTCATACCACATGTTTTTTTTTCCAAATCCGAACTCTCTGGGTCCGTTATCCGTTATTTCACCTGACTTCCTGCACGCCGTCCCACCGTCCGCCTAACCTTCCACCTTCGCACCCCGCACATCCTCCGTCAACCCTCTAACCCTCTAACCACTCTTTCCCCATCGCGCGTTGCGTTCGTCTTCTTTTACCATGACCCGTCGAAAACTCTGATTTGCAACATCGAATATACCTTAAACGATTTTTTTTTCCCTATTAGCCAATGCGCAAAGAGACACCTTCTCTGCCAATACCCACTCACGTCGCGCCGTGGCCAGCGTAAACCGCGAGAACAAGCAGGAGATTCTGACAGCCCGTTATGGAGCGACAGTCCTACCCCCTCAAGCACAACTACTACTAGCGTCACCGCAACCAGAGCAAATAGCAAACCCCGGGCACGAGCGTCATCAAAGCTTCCTGTCTCGTCACCCCTCGTCAACGCCGCATGAACTTCCACACCCATACACCCAGACACCAACACTCATACAATCATACCCAATCTCCTACTGCCTCCGAGATGACGGAGTCGGAATCAAAGTCGAGTCGAGTTCCCGTCCCATGTCTCGGAAATTCGCTGAGCCCACATGGGGCAGGCGCCGGCAGAACCCAGCGCTTCGATCATCAGTGCATCATCCATCATCATCATCAGTTCTTTTGATTGCTTCAGCGGCACGTTTTTCCTATTTTTTTTCCCTCCTTTTTTTTTAAGCTTTCTTCTCCACCCCATTTCTCTTTCGCGCTTTCCCCATGCTTCCCACATTTTTCATCTCGCGGAGTCGTTACCCGCAGTGCGGCTAGTATTGAAACCTCTATTAACGGCGAGCCACGTAGAGCCAACGTGTGTTGCTCATGTTCATGTGTGAATCAAATAAAATTCTGTCCCCCCCCCCCTTCTTACCCGCGGCTCCATTTATGTTATATTTATTTGTTGTTGGTGGTGGAGGGTGATACCCGTGCTTGTAAATCTAGTGTTGTCAGTTACAGTTATACCATCCATGATGTCACGTTTGTCGAATTCGGTTTCAGTCCTGTTTAAGATGCCTAGTTTTCCTTTTTGAAAATCGATCATGAGGCTCGAGTGACGCGGCAAGGTCGTGGCGTTCTGGGGATGAGGCCCGCAGCAGAAAACACCCTGAGTCAAAGCTTTTCCGATCGGACACGGAATGGAATCAATCCAGTAGTCAATAGTAATTTGAATAATACTTTGTCATGACAGATTGGGGAATGCGGACGGTCAGCTAATGTTGGTTCTATCTGTACATCATACATGGCCGAAACGAAAACACGATCATTGGACATGTCCGAGTAGAATAGGGGAGGGGGGGGAGAAATCGTTGAAATAAAGGGAGGAAACCGTCACTATGACTGAAAGGAGGTGAAAATCCACGGGAAAACGAAGTAAGGGTGAGGGGGTACTATACAGGAAGTCGAGGATACAGCGTGAACTCCAACGGGGATGCAGCCAGTGAGCAAGGCCGAACCCTTGCTACCAGCTCAAAAACGTCCTGCCCGCGAGGACCCTACCAAACGGATGGTCCCAAACGAGGACTCTGGTGAGGTACTGGCGTCCACCTCCTCGCTGTCTTCTTGCCGTGGATCCCAGAGAGACACCTTCTCCTCAGCGTCATCCGCACGGTCTCCCTTGGGGTAATCTCGCGAGCTCCCCTGCCGGGAGAACGACCGACGCCTGTGGCGTCGCATCTCGATTTCATCATCCAAAGAGGGGATCGAGGGTCTTGTTGGTAGTGTCGCTGACGCCGGTAATCCCTCAAATGGATCACGGTAAGCGCCCCCAGCCACGCCGACACCAGCTGGTGCTGAGAGAGGCCCATCGAGATCAAGGCCAAATCGCGAGGGGGATCCAGAGCCGGTGGTAACTGGGGGTTGTTGCTCTTGCTGCCGGCTCCCATTACTGCCTTCCGGTAACAAGCTCGGCTGTATAAATGAACGCGGTGATGCGAGAGGGCTGGAACCGTGGGGGGCGCGGCGCTCATGGGTGGCCATGTCATCCTTCCCGAGCGTACTACGATGGTAAGAGTGGACGACGTCTTGCTCGCCAAACTTGATCGCTGTCTTGCGTGCGGACGGCTGGCTGGATAAAGATATGGCGTCGGACTCGGGGATGTCCAAATGGGGTACTGGGGGATCGAATAGCTGATGTCTCTTCATACCGCCATAATGGCCGAAATTTGTCGCTAAGGGGGAGGATTTGAAGTCACCACGTTCAACATCCAACCGTGAGGCAGGGGGACCGAAACGACTTGAGTGGCCGGTGCTATGACTACTCTGGCTGATGTGACGGGCACTGCGCGCGCGAATGATACTACCAATAGTCCCGAAAGAGCCCCTGAGTGCGTCAATTCCAGGTTCCTCAACACCGGAGAGCGATTTTTCTTCGACGGCTTCTGTTTGCTTCTGAGTAGCCTGGAGAAAGACGGTGGAACGACGATCGAGGTTCTTGAAATGAGTCGGGTCAACCTTGGACATCTGGAGGACAGTAATTCCGACGCAGATGACAAGAAATGCGAGGACAATGGTAATAATTTGACTTGCGGAGGCCTTGAGGCCCTTGAACAGGACCTAGAGGACAATATTAGAGTGACCGATGTTGATAATAGGACTGATGAAGCATACCACAGTGGTGACCATCGAGCAGAATGAGACTGTGGCACGTGAGAAAGAACGACGAGATAGAATAGAATAGGGCAGAAACGTACATATTACATAGTAAGTAGGCGTGACTAATGCAGTGGATGAGTATTTTTGGGTGTCAAACGAATACGAAAAGCTTACCCATAGCTAAGAAAGGGAAGTGAGTGGACCGACTTGGATGGAAGAAGCATGGAAGCGCTCACCAGTATTGAAAAGCGCAAGAGCTTTGTTAAGGAAGAAGACCTCTGTTACTGCACAGAGTTCAATTCCAGCCCGGACATGCCGTTTACTCCGCGGACTTACTCAACGTCACCGCGATAAATATTAGGAGGAAATATGTAAACCAGTATTTGAACTACCCCATCAACGTCAGCTACGATATCACATTTCACAAGCTTGGGGAAAACCTACTTGATTATTGCCCATAAAGGTCGTAACAATAGCAGAGCCCAGACCAGTGGTTACACTGACACTGAGTCCACCTATCATGCTGCAGATGAGCAGGTACCAGATCATATTCTTGCTCCCGTATCTTTGGAATAATGAATCAGCACGGCCAGGAACAAGAGAGTAGAATGAAGATTGACTTGGGTCCAAAATAGAAGATAATAACCAATGAACCCAGGATGAGAAGAGAGGTGTACACGACGAAGAGGGGAGACAAGAACAGGTGCTGAAATGCAACTATTTCTCCGACGGAGGATTCCTGAGGCCCTGAATGATCCGTTAGTGATCTGAAAGGGCAACTGCGACGATCATCTGGCCGACTTGCCATTCAAGGCAATGATTGACGATCCAATCTAACGAGGAGTTAGCGATTGGCGTGCAAAGAACGCGAACGCGCGGAAAGGGACGAACAATACAAAGCGCACAGCCAAGCCATCCAAAGAAAGTGAGCTTCTCGTCCAGGAATATCGAGGACAGGACAGCGGAAATTACAACAGACAGTGCACCGAGAGGGGTCTGGTAGGATTTATAAAACCGTAAGTTGGAAAAAAAAGACGAAAGTACTCACGACCACTAGCGCTTCAACAAAGGCGTAGGCTTTTGGACAAGAGAATCAGCCAATGAGAGAGTCCACTTGGCATGCCTGGTCACGCACCAGTAAAGTTACAGAACTCCCCCAGAATCATCACTACAGCTATCAACTTGGAGAAAATTGTGACGGTACACACGACGCACTGATCATGCCAGTCCACCATAATGGCTGGTGGCATCGTAATTTAAACGTTCCGATGCCAAAGAGGGAGAAGAGTTGGAGACGTACCGATTTCAGGTACGCAACTCCCTCACCCGCTGTGTGCCCGGCCTGCGAGCGCAGTAAACCTTTCTTTTTGAGGACAAAGCTGGATCCAATGAGGACACCGCTGACTATGGCGAGAATGATGCCGACGATCTGGGTGGCGATGACAACAGAGTGGTTAACAGTGAAGTGGCTGACAAAGAAACAGTGTTAGAAACCTTGAGACTACCAGAGACCTGCAAGGACGATTTGGCAGAAGACGAGGCGGACGGGGTAGATGTTGAGGGCATGATGGTGAAGAATGAAGCCTGCGCACTCGGCGATTATTTCAGTTGAGGGGCGCTGGGCACAGGTTCCGGACGCGGACGGTTAGAACATCCGACAATTTTCGGCAATCACAGTTAGCCTGGCGCAACCGGCGCCGTTATTGCCGTATATAGTAGATTTCGGTGTGTTACGATCGCTCGCTGTGGCGAAGACCGGAGGAAACACATGTGAGGTATTTTAACTTTAATATAAGACAATGTAACTGAGTTAAAAATATAATGTAATGCAATATAGTGAGTTATAATTCGCTTAAAATTGCAGTGGAGTGGAGTGGCGAGCTCGGAGAGTTCGGAGAGGAGAGGATGCTCTGAAATGTCGGGTTAGATAGACGTCGTCTTGTGTACTTGGGATACGTGTAGTCGAGTTGTCAGCAAATGCAGCGCGTGTGCCTGAATTCCCTGTCCTCGATAATCCGTATCTTCAACGTCAACGTCAACGTCGACCTCTCCCTTCGCTCTGGTCTCGTCTCCTTCCACGATGGCTTTAGGTTCTCAGGCATACCCTCGAAATCCCCAATTATTGGCCCCGCCTTTCACCCAATCTCCACCACAATCCTCCACCGACTTGGTCTGGCCAGACAAACCCGTACGCGCAGTCCTTTTTTTCGGATTGTTTCCCTTATTGTGCCTGACCTTTCCCTCTACCTTTCATTCTCTTGTTTTCTCCCCTTCCCTTCAGCCCACACCTCCCGCGAAAAGCCCCAGATCCTTCGGCTTTAGCAGCAAAATGCCATCCTTTTCCCCGCCGCGGAATCAAAGTGGCCGGTCCATCCGGTCGACAGAGTCCAATAGTGCTGAAGATCATGCAAGTTTCACGGGCAGTTCAACTAGCAATGGTCACAGGGAGCTCAGGAAACCCAAGTCGTTCATGAATCCGCTCAATGTCATTAGGCGAGCCCGCAGCAGAGCAAGGCTCGACGCCGACGACAGGGATGCCCAAGCCGCCGCCAGCAAGGCACAACCATTACTTCCTGCCTTTGTGTCCTCGGGCGATAGCTCCTTCCTTCAGATGGACCCGACGTCAGGCAAAAACGGGCTACGCGTCCGTGGCCGCGAGAAGAAGAAGTTAAAGGGGAGTGCCGCCGCTCCCGTTCAATCCGCTCTCCAGCCCGAGTTTAATATCGACCTCAACCTGGAGCGCATGGAAGGAATCATTGACCCTTCGCTAATCCAATCGACCCACAGTGGGTCCATTTCAGGCGCCACCCTCGACGAGGCAAGCACGAGCGGACTGCGCACGGATGGCAGAGCAGCCACACCATCCTCGTCGTCTTCCTCGCAGCCCCACCTTGGCGGTCCCGTGTTTAGCGACCCGTTTGTATCGCGTCCCTCTAGCGTACGTAGCCGCGAGGGCACCATCGACCAACGCAGGATGTCACCGCATACCATTGTGCCTGCCGTATTGCCACCGCAGCTCATGTCTCACCCCTCCGGCTCGCAAGATGGCAACGCTCCGTGGAAGCCCCCGCCCAGCTGGGTCACTGGCGACCAGCCTGAGCCAGACGTGTCTAGCTCCGAAGATGAAAAGGCTTCGGCGACCAAGCGCAAGTCGCGCAGGCGCGCGACGGTGACGCGGGCCTCGCAAAGCCACGGGATGGACACGCGTAATTTCAAGATTCGGGTATATCGCGCAAATAACGAGTTTCATATCTTGACTTGTAGCTTGTCAACGACCGTTGGACAGCTCTCAGGCAAGCTTAACGCAACGCTGCTCAGTCCTGGGGAACGTGAGGACCATAGGCTGTATCTCAAGGAACGGGGAAGAGGTCCGTTAGGTTACTCTGACCCATTTGCAAACACACTAAAGTGCATATATAGAGCGTATGCTTGCCCAGACCGAGCGGCCGGCTGACATCGTACGAAGGCGACTAGAACAGGCCGGCTATGATATAGCTGATGGGCTAGATACCCTTGGCGAGGGAGATCTCAATTTCTTGATGAAATTCGTGTACAAGAGCACTGTCTTGGGACCTGCGGTTGGTAACTCAACGGGTATTCTATGGGCACGAACTGACATCCAATTAGGAGGAAGACATGATTTTCACCGACTATAGGAATGTCGATCTCACAAACAAAAGCTTGCGGACTGTGCCCGTCGCTCTATATGCGCATGCCGAGCATATCAAATCTCTACCTTGTCGCGTAATCCGATGCTCGATATCCCTGGCGACTTTGTCCAGCTCTGCACATCACTACACGAACTTCGGTTGTCAAACATGTGTATCAAGAAGGTACCGCAGAGTGTGCAGAACTTTACCACTCTGATGGGTCTCGACCTTTCAAGTAATCGGATTGGCGACCTCAATGACATCGCACTCTACCGCCTTCCAGATCTCCAGGAGCTGAGAGTGCAGAATAACAGGATGGAGAAGTTGCCGTGGTACTTCCCTCGGTTGCACATGTTACGACTCCTGAACATCTCGAATAACAAGTTCCAAGACGTTCCGGAGGAGGTTTGCAAGATGTCGGGTCTAGAGGAGCTGGATATTTCCTTCAATATGATATCGCAGCTGCCTGATGAACTGCAGTCGCTGCAACGCCTGAAGGTCCTAATAATCGTCGGCAATCGGGTAACGCGCATCCCGGACTGCTTTCGGCACCTGTCCAACTTAAAGGTGCTTGACTGTCGGAGAAACAACATTAAAGAACTGGGTGTAGTTGGCCTCTTGCCGGCCCTCGAGGAGCTCTTAGTCGGTAACAACGATGTGCAGGCTTTGGACTTATCTTCGGGGTCGCTCCTGAAGAAAATTGACATTTCGCATAATGACATCACACAAATCTCGCTAGCACTTGGACCTATGGGCCAAATCCCTATTTCCCTAACCTATCTCAACGTCTCTAGCGCCAAATTATCGTCGCTTGACGACCTCGCACTTGGACAGCTGACAAGTCTCGAAGAGCTGATCCTTGACCGCAATAAGTTCCGTGCGATCCCAGATTCGCTTGGCGATCTCAGCCTACTACAGTCGTTCTCATGTTCGGACAACCTAATTGGCGCCCTACCGTCCAGCATCGGCCGGTTACGAAGGCTCGAACGGCTCGATGTGCATAACAACAACCTGACCGAATTCCCTACCGCGCTATGGAACTGTGGTTCACTCGAGCGCATAAACATGACATCGAATGTCATCGCGCACATCCGCTTACCATCACTCCCCCCTACTCCCGCTTCACCACCGCCAGCGTTTGGAGTTCCTGAGAGCCCATTGAGCTCCGCATTGAGCTCGACGGTGACGCTGGTGCCAAGCATGCCAGACCGGAAAGCATCCACGGCGGGCTCGTTGGTCTCGTCATTACGGCTACTTCCACCGCTTGTAAAGTCCCTCCAGCGATTATATCTAGGCGAGAACCGACTGACGGACGATGCGTTACCGCTATTGATGATCTTACGAGAGTTGCGGGTTCTTAACTTATCGTTCAATGACTTTCAAGAACTTCCGAGGCCATTCTTCAAGGAGATCGTCTTATTAGAGGAACTGTACCTCAGCGGGAACAAGCTTGCGGGATTACCAACAGAGGATTTGCCACGGTTGAACAAGCTCGAAGTGCTATATCTGAACGGAAACCGCCTATTGACATTACCGCAGGAGCTCGGAAAGGTCATCAATCTCGCTGTATTGGACGTTGGCAGCAACGGTTTGAGGTACAATATCAGCAACTGGGAGTTCGACTGGAACTGGTAAGTTGTCCTTATACACCAAACCGGCTAACACAAATTTCTTACCATATCTAATGATAGGAACTTCAATAAAAATCTCAAATACCTCAATTTGTCGGGGAACAAACATCTGAAGATCCAGACCTGGCAACGGCGCGGAGACAAAGAAGGGGACAGTAATGAGCTCTTGGAGCGACTTGCGGGCTTCGAGGAGTTGAATCAACTCCGGGTGCTCGGACTGATGGACGTCACAACGACCCTCGCTGTGAATATCCCAGACGATACTGAAGACAGGCGAGTCCGCACGTCGGTCACGCTCGTCAACCAGTTGCAATATGGGATAGCGGACAACCTCGGGAACCGTGAATACCTGACCATGTTCGACCTTGTGCAACCCGCATTTCGGGAAAGCCGCGACGAGGCGATTTTCGCGATGTTTGGGCGCTCGCACGCGTCGCCACATAACACTCATATCTCGAAGTTTTTAACAGACAACTTCGTGTCGACATTTGCGGAGCAGCTCAAGGCCCTCGACCTCAGCAAGGGCGAGTCACACCCGGACGCACTCCGGCGCACGTTCCTGAAGCTCAATCGCCTCACACACGACCATTTGTTCTCGGCATACGCGACCAATGCGAGCGGACGCAAGATGTCCCAGGCTAGCCATCGCTCTGCGGGGGCTATTTATGGCATGAATCCGGCGGATATTGGTACTGCTAGTGGATCGAGCATCGGCGCGTCCGGTATCGTGGCCTATTTTCGTGGTCACCACTTGCACGTTGCGAACGTGGGGAACGCACTAGCAGTCATGTCGCATCGCGGTCTGGCACAAGTCGTGTCCGTCAAGCACGAACCATTTGATCGGAACGAAATTGGGCGCGTTCGTTCTGCGGAGGGCTGGGTGTCGCCGAAGGGACTGGTCAACGATGAGGCCGACGTATCCCGCTCATTTGGCTACTATCATCTCGTCCCGATCGTTAACGCGAGGCCGGATGTCAGCTCACTGAAACTGTCTGAGCTGGACGAGTTCGTGATCATTGCCAACAACGGGTTATGGGATTTCGTCTCATACCAGACGGCGGTAGACATTGCACGGTCTGAGCGTAACGACCCAATGATCGCAGCGCAGAAGTTGCGTGACTTTGCCATCAGCTACGGATCGGAGGGCACGACTATGATCATGGTGATCTCCTTGGCGGGCATGTTCAGCTCGCGAGGACAAGAGAAGGACAATCCGCTACAAGACGTGGAGCTGTTTTCACCGCCACGCAGGAACCGCAAAGACGAAGTCGGGGACAATGAGACCGGCAGACTGGACCCCGAGATCTCGCCACCCGTTGGACTGGTCGTGCTCGCCTTCACGGACATTGTGAACTCGACGCATCTGTGGGACGTCAACGAGACGGCAATGAGGACAGCGGTAACGATGCACCATCAGTTGCTGCGGCGCCACGTTCGTATTTGTGGCGGTTACGAGGTCAAAACGGAAGGCGATGCGTTTATGGTCGCATTTAGGGCGGTATCCGCCGCCTTGTTGTGGTGCAGCAGCATACAAATGCTCCTGCTAGACGAGCCGTGGCCAAAAGAGATCCTCGATTTGCCAGAAGGCCGGGAGGTCCGTGACGCCGAAGGTATTCTGATCGCTCGGGGGCTGAGTCTACGAATGGGCATCCACTGTGGTTACCCGGTGTGCGAGATGGACCTGGTTTCACGGCGCATGGATTATTACGGTCCGATGGTGAATCGCGCATCACGCGTGGCTAATTCCGCGGCAGGTGGGCAAATTTTGCTGAGCGCGGATGCCCTACGCGAGTTGTGCGCAGAAACAACCTCACCAGACTTGGTCACAACCGTGGAAGCCCTGCAATCGTTCGGACCCGAGTACATCAACGTCGGCGAAAAGAAACTCAAAGGACTCGAAATTCCCGAAGTGATGACGGCTGTGTACCCACAGAAGCTCTTAGGCCGCCTGAACGTCTCCAACGCCGCTGAACAGGAACAGTCTGCACCGGTGGTACCAACGGAGGACCCGATCGAACGGTCAAGCACGGATCAATTGTCACCCGAGTTTAATCCTGCGACTCTATCGGGAAGTGAAGCGGGGAATTGGACGCCAGAGCTGATCCGCGAGCTGTCATACTTAACGGTGCGGCTGCAGACGCTTGGTGGTGGGCGGGTGTACCGGCCCTTGCCGATACGCAAGGGATCGCGCGCGCAGGTGATCGCTCCAGTGGATGCAGACGACGGTCGCTTTTTGTATAGTGACCTAGGAGCGCTCGCGGCGAGCGTGTCTGAACGTGCATCCGAGGCTGAGATCATCGGCGTGCTCGAATTTTTGCTGTTGCAGCTCCAGCTCGCGGTCGAGTCGCTCTCGTCGCGCTTGTCAATGGTCCAGTCCTCTGGGCATGGTGAGTCGGATATTGCTGCTGACGTCGAGGCAATCAAGGCTGCGTTAGACTCCGCGCACAAAGTGGGCGTTCGTTCGAACCGGGACGCTGCAACGGGTTTTAGAACTGCTTGCCCGTTGAATGATCGTGACATGATTTTGATGACAATTCGTATATTTTATTCCTTGCTCGATTTTTCTTTTCTCTTTGGTTTGTCACAGTTGCGTTATTTATACATTTTTTTCATGGTCATTTTCTTTCGTTTTACTTTTTCTCAGGGATTTGTAGTTGCATTTTGTCTATACATACCGTGGACCATTGGGTCGTGTTTGATACCATATACGTACATGGCGGCACTCCTTTCTGATTACTGTAATTTCTATCGTGTATGCTTTCTGTACTATGACTTTTCTAGAACATGAATCCGTCAGCCTCGTCACGTCGACCTGGACTTGTAAGATGAGCGTTGGGAAATGCATGTATTTCGTATCTTCGGAGCGACTCGGACGAGTGCATCATGACACAATGGCGACCTTATTGAATCGGCATGCGATTTCATTTCCTGTGACCACTGACCAGCGATCAGATCAAGGCGTCGCCTCCGTATTATTTTATCAGCAAGACGCTCGAGACGGACCCGATCAGACTAAATATCATTCATTGATCGTCTGTCGCACCTCTTCCCAAAAAATCCTTGATCAAACCACTAAACGAACGTCTTTTCCTGCTTCCTCTCTCCGCGCGTGTTTTATGGACGAAAAAAATCCGAGGTAACCTTCCCCCAGTTTACGCACATAGAGTCGGAGGACGACTTATGGACAGTCTGGACTACAGTGGTACTCAAGAGCACTGTACAGTGTTACCCCGTAGCATGAACCCGTAGCTCTCGGAGTGAAAAAAAAAAACCCCCCATTTTGGTTTGATTTCAATTTTAATTTACACCGGCTGGGCTGGCTGCTCTCGTAGTTTTTCAGAGAATTGTCCCCCTTTTTTCTTCTGGGTCCAACTCTACACTACAGTATACTGGCGCACCTTTCCCGAGTTAACTTAGAGATTAGTTTTGGATATATTGCTAATACTGGTGTATTGGGATAAATTGGGATCTCCGGCCTCAGTTACGATTTGACGCATAGTCCTTCGATTGGCATCGACATTATCTTCAAACACGTACGGTAGGGTGGGACTTGCGGTCAAAGTTCAGTTCAAAACGGTGTTACCATGTACAGTAATTTGATCCCCTAGCCTGAGCGATGAAGCAATGCGCCCATCATAGAAGCGATGAGTTTTGTACATAGCGGGCCCGGGTTACGGGCCCAAGGATTTATGAAAGTATCAGTATGCAGTGTACACCCACATTTCCGAAAAGACCGAAGAAGCAGAATATCGGACATCTCGGCCACCATGAGGATGATTATTGACCATTTAAGGA
>WTXE01000105.1:0-106115 GCA_022496225.1 Russula aff. rugulosa BPL654
AGAGATGGAGACCGCGGGAGGGTCATTTGGCTGTTCAACCAGCTTGCGCGGGGTGACAGACACACGTTTCTAAATTTGCGGCCAGTATACCAATACACAAAATCCCCGATCTCATTCCATCTATCGAGTCCCTTCCCTTCTGAGAATCCCTTCTCGTTCTCCTCCGAATCTTAGCAGACACACGCCCGGGCCTTGCGGCCTGGCTCGACTCGGATGTATACAGGCGGTCCCTGTTGATGTGTTTACATGCCATCCAGCACATCCTCAAGACGCCCGACGTCCCCGAGTTATATTTCGTGCCAACCAACTTTGCAAATATCGGTCTTATGCGAACATTGTTGAATGATAGCGATACTGCCATCTGCGTTACATCTCGCTCCATTCGCGCATTGATTGCAAGGCGAGTAGGCAGGGAACGCTGACCTGAAGTGGAAGAGCTACGTTGGCTACAAGATGTCACTGGGGAAACATCACACGAGATACTCAACGCCGACGTTGAGACGCGAGACCGTATGAACTTCAAATCATTTGTTTACGGAGCGCTCTCAAATCAGGTGGGCGAACTTCCGACGGAAGATGCTACATCTTTCAGAGAGACACTCGCGATTCTCCTGGACGTAGGAACCGATCCATACTTTGACTTGCCCTCCTCCCAGAATCAGCTTTCTGAAGAAGTTAGACGGATACAACTAGATGACCCCAAAGGCAGTCTCGACGTAGTTAACAGATTGCTTTTAATGTTTCCATTTATCCCTCTCCCCGTCCCAATAAACCCTCCCACCCCCACTAGCACGCACACTATATAGTCCCTTCGTTACCAACCTCTTTCCAATCATCTAGTAGATTTTGCGTGACGTTGGTATAGACCCATACTCCGGAGCGGTCGCAAATTTTAGAATCTCTTTCTGCACCAATCTCTTCTGGCCTCGGCACCTTACACTCATTTCGGGGCATCGTTTTATAATATAATTATCGTGGGACGGAGGGATTTGCACACCCAGGACTACGTTAGTGGAGGGTATCTTATTCCAGAAGGCGACCGCATGGCTGAGCGGGCTAGTTGATGATGGGTTCCTAAAAATGCATCCGGGATTTTGACATTTTGGATACTACGCCAGCCATCTTGTAGGTAGGTGGGGGTTAAGCCAATCTGTCACATGTGATGTTGCAATGGCCCTGGGCATTTGAAGGGTTACTGACCGCAGAGTCCAATCTCACGTGATGATGACCACGCGTAGCGTGTGCCTGCCAGTGCCGTAACGGCGTTGAGCTCAGTGGCTCCATGATAACGTTCCTAACCCTTGGCCTTACTGCGCACTGACTGACGTCGATGACTTTGGCCGCACAGGTCCTTAAAATCCTGGCAATATTATGGCGTCACTGTTCGAAAAGGGCACAAGGGCACAGGGTTAGTGTTTTCTTTACGAGAACTTGAAGCAGCACAGTCGAAGTATGTACTGTGATAAACAGAAGTACATCTGCACGCAGAGGGCTTGGGCTTTCTAGAGTTCAAACCTTCTCCTTGACGGGATATAATCACAGCATCACTGCACCGTGCTCAGCATCATCATCGCAAACGGATGGCAAACCCTTCACCCATTACTGCATTACCCTCGACTATCAGCTCGTCCGCTCTCAGGAACACAATGATGATGGTGAGCTGTGGAATGGTGGATATTGTATCACTTGCTGATACAGACGATACTTCAGGAAGGCTCTGAGAACGAGATTTGGAATTTGTATCTGTCACTATCTGAATGAAGTCAAGGAGGACGGCCAAGGGATGGCTGATGTTTGGAAACAAGATGCGAAGGATATTCTTGTGTTTATAAGTCTCAATCTGTTGGTCCACCTGTTCTTCTGATTGACAGGCTTTAAGACAGGTTTTCCGCAACCGTTGCCTCATTTATTATTGAATTCTACAAGAAGTTACTTCCCGACTCCGGTTCCAACACGGCGGATCAACCGTTTTCTCCCAGTGCATCCATGATCTAGGTCAATGCACTGTGGATGATAAGCCTGGTACTTAGCGTCACATCCGCCTTGATTGCGACACTGGTTCAACAGTGGGCACGCGAATACGTTGAAGCGCCCAATCCTCGATTGAGTTGAAGCACTGTGCGCGCGTTCGATCACTTTTGTTCCCAGGCGCGAAATTGTACCAAATCTCCCTTCTAGTTGAGATACTCCCGACACTATTCACCTCTTTGTATACTTGTTTTTCGGTGGCCTCAAGATAAACGGTAACCTTTCATACGATCAACATGAATGTGGCCATCGCCGTCGATGCTTCCGCCGGACTTTCCGGGTTAGCGTATGTTGCGTTGGTCATCCTCCCTTGCATTTATGTCAAGTGCCCCTATATCCAAGATATTGATTGTGGCATTCGTGGCAAGCTTTCCTCTTCTTCGCAGCGTTTTGCCTTCAATAGAATGTGAGGCTACTTCATGGACGGCTGGCTCAACCTAGTTTTGAGTCTTTTGACGATGCAATGTCTTGCGGAAACCGATGCTCTTCGGTTGGTTCCAGACACTTGAAGACTTTACCAAGAAGCAAGGGCGGTATCTCAAGGATGGCTTAGAGAGGAGCATCGTCAATCATCACAGTATTGCGCAGGAAGATGGGGACCGAAAGATGATCAAATCGCTTTTCAGTCTGCTCGCGCTGGGCGATAAAAACATATTTCTAAGTTCGCAGCCAGTATACCAAGAGATAGAGTCCTCGATCTCATTCCGCCTATCGAATCCGGAAATTTTCTCATCCGAGAACCCCTCGTAATTCTCCTACGAAGCCCTGCAGCAGGCACAGGGGCAACTGGGCCAGATGAGGATGTGTGCAAGCGCTCCCTCCTGGTACGTTTGGACGCTATCCATCATATCGCCAAGGCTCCCATCATCCCGATTTCCGCTTCATTTCTCGGTCCCATTTGCGCATTCATTGCTAGACAAGTGCTCAGGACAGGTCAGCTAAGATGCAGAGCTACGTTGGTTACGAGAGGTGACTGGAGAAACATCAAACATGATATTTAACGCTAGTATTGCCACACAGGTCCTGGCACAGGACCGAATAAACTTCAAAACCTTGTTTACGCGGTCCTCTCAAGTTCTAATCAAGCTGGAGACCTTCCGACCGACCCTTTCAAGGAAACGCTCGCAATTCTCCTCGATGTACGAACCGGTCAAGGAACCGATGTCCACTTCGACATGGTCACCTCTAAGAATCGGCTTTCTGAAGAAGTTGGACGGTTACAACACGACGACCCTCAATGCAGTTATGACGTAGTTAACGAATTGCACTTAGTGTTCCCGTTTCTCCATGCCCCCTTTCCCATCCCCATGAATCAGCCTGGGTCCTGATGCAATGTACTATATTGAGATAGACAGGTTGCAGGCTCTAATTTCGGAGTTATGTGATTTGATGTATAGTATGTCCGCGAAACGAGACATAATCCAAATGTCACAGTGCTTAGTACTTACAGAGCAATCTCTTCAGTCTGCTACACACAACTGAAGTGAATGCTCCTATTACATTCCTTACGATACTCATCTTATTATCTCATCATTCATCACTAGGTACAGTCACTATCTAATGATCAATCTGTTACACATGACTGAACACTATCACTATTGTTATCTTATCTTGCATATCATCAGCATATGCTCAATACGCTGCGCCTCAACAGGACGAACTGCTCAGTTGACAGGAACAACTATACTTCCGATCGGATAAATAAATTAACATCGCATTGTCCAGGCTGAGCTCGTACTGTATCAGAGGTCTAAGAGTCCGGGAGAATAAAACACAGTACAGCATTCTCCCCAACATCCCCTCCCTCACTCAGCCAATAACCACATCGAACTTTAGCTTTAGATGTTTAGCAACATGCCAGCATCACTGCGGAATTGTCCTCACCACGTCGATCAAAGATCAAGAATTAAACCTCGACGACTGTTCGGCTCAGGCTTCTTGGGAGAGTGTTCCAGCGGGACCCCGGGCCACAGCGCCACCGTGGTGGTGACGTTCATCAAGAATCAAACCTCGACGCCCTCCGCCTACGTCGGGATCTTCCTGAGACACCCCGACGGTGAGTGTACCTACCCCGCCATTGCCAGTGGCATCCTGACGTTGATCAAGAACGAGAGGTGCTATTCCACGAATGCTGTCAACGAACCGACGAACAGGGCGAATCGGACGCTAGCGAATAGACGTACCAGCTTGGACAACCCCTAGACTGGCTACGACAAGAAGATACAAAGAGAGAAGTTTTGCGACCATGTTGGTAATGCAACGGTGGATGGGTAACTGGATTGATAGCCTGATCATAGGTCGTGTTGGACAACATTTATATGTGATCCCACTCCGAGTCTCGTGATCGGCACAAGCATTGAGAAGACCGTTGAGAAATGGAATGCAATAGAGCATATTATTAGCTGTGATATAAATTACATTTTTTTCGAGAAATTTGTAATGATAATTATGGTGACAATTGCCGCCGTCCTGGCGACGTCCGTGGTGACCGATCATCGATCACCCGTGATCGCGTGATCGCGTGATCACCCGCAACCTCTAGGTTAAGGGCCTTGGAGTGGACCTCCCGTCCTACTATCGTGTGTCGCAGCATTGAAATTCGGCCTAGAGATTGAAATCGATTTTTCTTGACCCCACAACAACACATTTCTGTCCCGGAGTTTTACGGGATACATTCTAATACATCTCTGCTATGTACATGTAAATTATCGAAAGGAAAGTGTACAATGTCAGCAATAGATTCCGAAATGGTTACCGAGAGTGAGAATCGTCGATTTCCATCGAAAATGCAGTCTGTAGGTCTCAAATTTCACCAAAAGTTTCTGAAAAAATTTTGATGGGTTCATAATTCATAACTAATTATATTCCAATGCTGCATTTATTGCTGTGAAGCATTGTGCTCATGCAGTGGACAAGATATCTACAAGCGTGACAGAGCGTGCAAAATTCAAGTGCCGCAGTGAACGGGCGTCTCGCTTTCTCTTTAGTAAGCACCTCGTTTGTCCTTCAAACATCGGTGGCGCAATGCTCAATGGCAGTTGCCGTTATCGGACGTTGAAAATCTTCGTGACATTTTGTGACCAAGTCAGCCAGCACACTTCCTTTGTCCACTGCATGAGCACAATGCTTCACAGCAATAAATGCAGCATTGGAATATGATTAGTTATGAATTATGAACCCCCCATAATTTTTTCAGAAACGTTTGGTGAAATTTGAGACCTACAGACTGCATTTTCGATGGAAATCGACGATTCTCACTCTCGGTAACCATTTCGGAATCTATTGCTGACATTGTACACTTTCAATAATTTACATGTACATAGCAAAGATGTATTAGAATGTATCCCGTAAAACTCCGGGACAGAAATGTGTTGTTGTGGGGTCAAGAAAAATCGAGTTCAATCTCTAGGCCGAATTTCAATGCCGCGACACACAATAGTAGGTCCTCGCCTCAGTCGCCTAGATGGGAAGAGACACCAGAACATCAATCGCGCCCTGCACTCCCATTTATGACGAGGGCGCTACTGTCGCTTCAGTGTGTGACAGGGCAACCCGCTTTTGAGGATGTATTAACTAATTACACCCAGTAGTGGTAATCGAGTTTTCCCATATTATCTCCGGTCGTCGCGATCGACGAAGATGGGGGTGCGTTTGACCATCAAAAAGACAATATCGCTACTGTATCAATAACTTGGGAACCCTTTCAAAGCGACGGAGTTCCGGAGGGAACTCCAAAGTGGGCTGTACTGTGCATCCATATGGGGTCGCCTGAACCCCAAAGCTTCCCCATCTGGACCGCCGCCATCACCATTTCCCGATATGGTCATGTGCTTCCCGCGTCAGCCACTCCAGCCGTCTTGTACACGACTCAGCACGCAACGATCTATATGTTTTCTCAACACGGGACCTATCAGCGGAGAGGTTCCCAGCCCACGTGTCGGGCATGCGGGCGCGCTCGTTAGCGGCTTTGTCTTCTCAATTCTGACACGTTGAATCTTGCGATATTACTGGTTCCAGCTGATTAGAGTCTCTTGCGCTCCAGACCTCCCGTATCGCGAGGGTGGACCTGCATCTTGGCCAATGGATCCGAGCCTGTTGGTCGCTACGGCCATGCCGTTACGATGGTCGGTTCCAAGCTCTTCCTCTTCGACGACGGAGTCTTCGTCTTCGGTGGTCAGGTCGACGGGGAGTTCTTGAATGACATGTGGGCATTTGACTTGAACTTTCGTACGTTTTCCCATCGACATTCGAACCCATATTGACTCGATATTTCTGCAGTAAAATATAAACCTTTTTGGGAGTCATATGAGCCCGTGCCCGGAAGCGAGAAGCCCCTTCAGAGGATCGGTCATGCGTCAATAACCCACGGCGACCATATCATCATGTTCCTCACCCCTTTGCCCATCGACTTTCCTTCTGCCACAACCCATCGGTGGTACCTTTGGCCGATATCACTATAACGAAACCTTGGTTGTTTGACGATTCGGCACGAAAGTGGACTGAGCTACAATGTACTGGCTACATTCTATTTCCTTGTGAAGGTCACGCTACTGCCCTCGTCGATGATGTGGTTTATGTCTTTTGTGGGCTTGGCATCGACAGAACTGGTCTGGATGATCTGACGGCCTTCAAGTTGTCGAATAAGCGATTCTGCATGTCGAATCGCACGCGCTCCTCATTCATAGTGGCATTTCGCACACGACATCTAGCTCAGCAATGGTTCATATTTCACAACTTCAATATGGTTATTATGGTATGAATGACATCGCATGAATATGCATACATAGGGGCGGGTCTGCGTAGTGGGTATGGGCACATGAACGGGTGGGACCCATACCCTTACTTTTCACAAAACTCACCATCGGGTCCCCACAAAGATCGACGCCGACTACGCGCCGGCCCTCTCGGCGCAGCTATATGGCGAGCTCAAGCACCTCCCGCATGACATCAGTCGACATCCGACGATCAAGACTGACTATTAGCAACGTGGCATCCGGCGAGCAAGATACTATCTCATGGAAAACCCACAGGTATACACCCCGCAGCCACAGCTGTTCTGACGTCTCGGGTTGTGGTAATAACCACGGTGCTCCCTCTCTGTCCTCCTCTCCTGATCTCTCGCTCGCGTGCACGCCTCGTCGTCGTCGTCCTCCCTCGTCCTCACCCTTACCTTCGTCGTCACCCCTTGGGCGCGCCCTGTTGCTGTCGCCTTCGCCCTGTTTCCCTGTTGCCCTCGTCCCCGTTACAAGCGATGCGGCATTCAGCAAGTGTGGTTCTATTTATGGAAAGCCCACGGGTACAGGTGACATATCGTGGAGCGGAGGGCTTGTGCACCCACGGGAACTATGTCAACAGGCAGCTGCCAAAACCAAGCAGGCGCAGCTAGCAACCGAATTGATCGCATTCATGAGAAGCGAGCCGCGCCTCTTTACCTTCTCCGGCCGGTTTGAAAATTATCACGTACAACGGTCCCACGACTTGGATGGCGAAGCGAGCCTTGCCCCCGCTGAGTGGCGGATCCCTATTTTATTTCTTGGCTGTGATGGAATATATAACAGGTCCAGGTGAGAGCCCCATAGAAACCAAGACAATCGATATCCTCGTCTACCGATCACGGTCAATGGCAGCATCCCCTTCCACCTCGTGTTCATAATTTCCACGTAATGGTTTTCACACGTGTGCGTCAGCCTGCCCACGTCCCATGTCAAATCCAGCAAGCTCAGTGAGCGCGAGCCAACCCAAAGGATAAAAACGAGAAACAGGAACTTGAACGCGTAACGGGTGAGCCATGAAGCCGACGAAGAGAAGGCAAACGGAAGACTTGAAAAAGAAAGATGAGGTTGTTGGAAAACTCTGATCGGTATATCGCAATTGGCCTTACTGCAATAGCTCTGGGACGCACCGTACAGCCCTGTCAGCCGACCGAAATACACTTCGAGTACTGATACCGGATGGTGTATGATGCTGGTGGCCACGGGCACTAGCAATATCTTGATTAATATGAGCACGCGTGAGAATGTGCGACAGAGGAGATCGTTGCAGGAGCCGCCACAAGAGGGCACTAAGGTTGTCGTCCGCCACAGTCAAATTGAAGGAGTAAGCGAGCGCTAGTACTAAGCGCTGGGGGTTGAAACGTTGAAGCCTCATCTCGTGCGCATAGTAGCGTGAAGTGCCATGAACAGCGATTACACGGAGAGAACGTTGGTTGGGTTGCAGATAAGTAGGACATAGGAATACAGTAGATAGGAGCGAACATAATGCAAATGGAATCACATAGAAAAAAGAGAAAAGAGGGGAGCACACTGAGATCGTATGCAATGGCCCCCTCAGCGAGGTACGGGATGTACGGGCCGAAGTTGGCACGGCATTGTTTGTTTCTGGCATCACCCGATTCACCCATTGATCGATATTAGGGTCGTTCACAGTAGCCACTTATTGGCTACTTATCCCGCTACTTATTAGTTACTTATTCGTGTTTTACTGTCAATTGACCAATAAGTAGATGTATTAAGTAGCCAAATAAGTGCTACTGTGAACGCACCCGGAGGGGATTTTTGCAATAAGTAGTGAATAATGAATTATCCCGTCCATCGGCTAAGGTTCGGCAATGCTACTGAGTTTGAATTGTACTGAGTCGAAAGTGCGAAGTCAACAACTCTGCAAGCCATGCCTGCTCTATCGAAACGGACATGCTTGCTCGAGGAGCGCATTATGTCCAACGAAAGCGGGCTGGGACCCTACACATGGTGTCTCAGCTCCTGGACGATCAGACAATGGATAGTGTGCAGGGATTATATTATGGTGACAAGTACTGCTACTGCTACTGCTAAGTTACTACTACAATGTGTGGATGCTGCGAGATCTAAGTCTCTAAGAGACCATGTACAGGAAGACCGCGGTTCAGTGTCCATGCGATCACGGTCATCCCTGTACAGTGGTTTGAACACGGGGGTGGTGGCTGGCTCTGCGGCAATGTTGAACCCAGAGCTGGTGCCACCGCCGGCACACCCACCATTCCGTCAGTTCGCATCAACCTTGGAAGTGTTGATCTTGATGAAGGATGTGTGCGCCGCATGGCCTGGTGGTGACGTGCAGGAAGCGTCCGAACGGGCATGGGCCAGGTGGGCCTGGCGACGCTGGCGTTGACTTACAACTTGAGGGACTTGAGGAACGAATGTGCAGAAGAAAGCAGACGATGTGCAACCTAGAAGGAGTTTGGGGGCCGCTGCGAGGGAGTCGAGATTCGAGTGCGGTGGGTGGGTGGAGTCCCTCACAGAGTCAACGTCAACAGACAATGGGGAAAGGGGGGCACACACCGTTGACAGGCTAGCAAACCTTTGAAATCACTGCGAGGACACGATGGCGACTTGGGTGCTTGAGACTCATCAGTCGTCAGTCGTCATGCTTCTGTTCTGGGGCGGTTGGAAGGCAACGCGCGGCCCTGCCTGTGACCACCATGAGTCACGTCACGCACGTGCCACTCGAAACGTACTGTATGATGTCCTAAGTCGTGGGGTGAGTTAGTAGTTACTCACCCATTTTGAGGGATGAAGAGGGAAGGATCAACAAGAAAGAGAACGACGAGGAAAAGAACGACACGATGACGAAACAAAAAAAAAATCGGGAGATTCAGTCAATCGGAGTTTAGATTTGGAACAAGTTGCCGAATAAGCAAGCAAGAAGCGAGGCAATAAGTAGGGCAATAAGAATAATTGTCAACGAAGCCCATTATCCGACTTATTCCTCTCCTTCTTGTCATTCTTATTAAATAAGTGGAAAAATAAGTGACATGATAAGTAGCCAATAAGTGGCTACTGTGAACGACCCTATTGATCGATTGATCGTTCAAGTTGGCACAACAACTCTCCACATCTCACATCCAACACTAACTTGCCTTTCCCCCACTATTATCCCCCCAGGGCTGACACAGCGGACCATACATTGGTTTCCTTTGCTGCGCCCGTGCCTGCGCGGTCTCGGCAGCGGCCTCAGTGGCAAATTCGATCTGATTGTAAGTTGGGGCATGGTGGATATTTCGTCACTGCTTATTCAGGCTGCAGTCCAGGATAATTTAGATGATGACTCGGAGATGCGGAAAATGGTTTTGGATGAAGTCAAGGAGGAGGATAACCGCATTACCGATGCCTGGAAAGAGGATGCAAATAGTATTGTTACGTTCGTAAGTCTTATTGTCTTTTTCACGCGAGATGGCGGAGCGCATTCATTAGAGTGCGTTCGGTGCAAAATGATGTGTGAAATTCTGTCACAAATTGCCGCTGTCACCCACCCGGGCGACAGCGGCAACATTTTCTCACTTTTCTGAAAAAAAATTCCTCCCGAACGCGAAATATATTTGCTATTCCTTTTTGGGATGAAAGCGTCTCGAGTGTTACAACACGTGAGCGTGTGATGAAAAACAAGAGATCTTCATCTTGATCACTCGCTCGGAAATGTGCGGATCAAATTGATTAGATTAGATTGCCTGATCCATCTCGTATGTGCGTGCATATACAATATACAATGGACCCTGGTGACGTCTGGAGGCAACTTTTTCAGGCCTCTGCTATTGCTGGGATCTTTCTTGTCCTTTCTGCAAGGGACTGTGTGCTTCAGTATGCCACACAATTTGCTAAACATCTAGATAATGTCTATGTACAGTGTTACAGAGCAGTAACGGGACGTCACAATCACGTCACGCGATTGCGGCAGCGAACATAAAAACATGTCTTGACCTGTTTCTCAGATTTTCCATTTTAGGCCGTGTTTTCGCGCTCTGCCGCACTTTTTTTTAGAGTGCGAAAACTGTCCTGAACGGACATTTTGCCACATTTTGCCACACAAATTCTCTATTTTTTTTTTGGCTGGTGTCGTGCGTGACAAAAAGTGCGCCGAACGCACTCTTAGTAATAAAAATCAGTAATTCAACAAAAATGCTGTATCTGCTGAATACTCACTCAAAAGTCTCCGGTCCAAAACCATCTGTGAGACCAAGTTTGCCGGTATACAACTGTAGCATACCGAGTGCCTACAAAAGTGGTGTGCGCACGACATAGCACACCCCAAGTTGATGTCACGTGCCATGTGACCACCTGTGTGAAATTCCAACTATCTAAAAACCACTCTTTTCGGCTTCGGTCATTTGTTGTAATGTACTGACGATTTCGGTCTCATAAGTTCACTGGACCGATGTTATTTGAGTGAGTATTCAGCAAGATACAACGTGTTTTTTAACCACTACTTTTTTAGTAATCAATGGGCTCCGCCAACTCGCGTGAAAAACACAGTAATCTACAACTGGTCTTTATGTTCATCTCAATGACAAGCTCAAAGACGGGTAGCATCAGGAAAAGATCCATCTGCTTGAAAATGGCTTAAAAGTCCTTAAAATGGCTTTTTAGCGTTCCAAGAGCTCTCAAGCTAAATAAGCCCATATTTTTTTGTTTTTTGTTTTAAGCATAACTCAGTCAATTCTTGTCCAATTTGCATGCTTGAGGGCTCATTTGAATCACATTGAAAAGGGCTACGTCATGAATACATAGAATTTGCAATATTTCCACATTTCACCATTTCAAGCTAAATTAAGAGGAAAAAAGCAGATGGATCTTTTGCTGATGAGTGCTGCCGGGACTCGGTCCGGCTCGGTTCGGCTCGGCTCAGCACCAGCTCATCCAAATTGGGACGAGCGGAGCGGAGCCAGACCGTGGTTTACGGCTCGAGCGACTTCGAGTCGACCGGATTTGGGTTATTCCCTTTTAAGGTGAGTCCCCTCGCCACATGAGGTTGCTGACCATCGAACCTGCGCTCCTATACGCTCCCCAGCTCCATAACTGTTACGCCTGCAACGGCTTGCCTCGTATTTCACTTTCTCGCACTCGTATCCCGCACCACTTCCCTCTTAAACGCCCCAGACTCCAACTCACCCCAGGCTGATCCTCATACACTGTACGCTTCAACTAAGACAGAATCAACTTGTCCCATCTCATCTCTACTGAATATCCTTTTATGAAGGATATGCACCTTAACTCTACCCGTGCCTTTTTAACCCGACCTCTGCTATGTTCGCTGGCGCGTTGAGATCCATTAAACGACATGCAAGATGCGAATAATGTAACACAGCCATCGAAGGACAGGTTCAGTACCTGGTACTACCTGCAGGTCCTCGTTTCCTAGTCCCTACACGCAAACCAGTCAATCAATACCTACCTTCACCACAACTTATGCATATGGGAGCTCCAACTCTCACCCATTTTCCCCCCGCAAAAGCTGGTCATCTCAGTCACGGTCTTACACATCTACCCCATCACGTTCCTTCCTTTCTGGCTGATAGTTTCTGCACCACCCCATAGCAACATTAGGGGACCGACTCTAAATTCCCTACACATCAAGCGAAACTCCTACCTACTCAAGCACATTCACTCCTACCTCGTATAGTTTTACCAATACTAGCGCCACAACTCAAGGTACATCGCTGAGGCGGCCACAGACGTCGCCATGCTCGCCTTCTATCCCCAAATTATCGCAAGTATCATATACAGACACGACACCAGAGGAGGGATTTTCAGCATATGGCGCCATGCCGAGAGGGGTTTCCAACGAGAAAAAGCTTCAATAGGTGGCGAATCTGGTCCTAGCACGTTTAGGAGAAGTGGTCCGTCTCAGGAAGTGCCCAGTACGGACAAGCACATCCCTTACGCCGAGTGGCATGGTGTCTCCACCTTTTGATCTGACTGAATTAGGAACGTTTGCCAAAGGCAGTGAAGAGGTGAGCCTAAATTTCGACCATCTTACGTCTTCCAATCCTCAGGATGACCTGTTGGTGTCCTCTGCCCGCCTGCATCGTGTTTTCATGCCTATGGACTGACGACTTCCTTCAGCCTCTCCGTATAGGACTTCTGTGGTACCTGAATGGCCTGAACGTGCACGCGTCGCCTCCGTATAGATAGCAAAGATGTCAAGCAGTCCTATATCCCAGCATGCTCTTACTCTCTTGGATTGCCCAAGGTGGCGGGCGCGGAATCATAACTTTGGATTTACTAAATTGCACTGAAGTCCGCTCAGTTGCTTCGCTGACTCATCCAAGTGCACAAGACGAGGTTGGTATGATTGCTGCGACAGCGCAGACCGCAAATGCCCAGGCAGAGGGCTTTGGGGAGTTGGGTTTGTTGGAGATGCCGTGTCCTTTCCAATTTTTTTTACAGTGACGGCGTGGACTCGGAGCGACTGGGTGCAGAGTCGGCTAGGGGGAGTGTGCGCTGGGTCAGCGCCATCTGGTATGTCTTATCATGTCAGTTGTTTCTCTAGCTCATGATATGTTTAGGGAGGTCCTCGATCGCCCCGTCACAGTGCCTGATCGGTCTGAAACACAGTCACCCACCGGCTCTATGCGTACGATACGGTTGATGGTGAGCACAAGTACACATCTGGCTCGCGTTCTACTACATTCCTCCCACCCATGGAGAGCATTCCTAATCCATCAGATTTCCAGTCTCTTTCGGGATCTGGGATCCTTGTCTCGCCAACCATCTTTGCGCTCCCATGCTGCTGATAATGCTGTGATCTTCAACCAAACCATCGTCTACCCTGGAGACCCACGGGTTATTGCTCCTAGTCGCAGCAGCTCACTATGGCGTACAACATCCATGACCGAGTTCGGGGAGGAGTTTGAATCTGCTCTGCGATGGGCCAAAGATGCGCGACCTGGATTAGGCTTTGGTCTAGGACATCAGGAAAAGATCCATCTGCTTGAAAATGGCTTAAAAGTCCTTAAAATGGCTTTTTAGTGTTCCAAGAGCTCTCAAGCTAAATAAGCCCATATTTTTTTGTTTTTTGTTTTAAGCATAACTCAGTCAATTCTTATCCAATTTGCATGCTTAAGGGCTCATTTGAATCGCATTAAAAAGGGCTACGTCATGAATACATAGAATTTGCAATATTCCCACATTTCACCATTTCAAGCTAAATTAAGAGGGAAAAAGCAAATAGTGTTGTGCCAGGCCCGGCTCCAGGCCGGAGGCCGAGCCAAGCCGGGCCCCAGTAGGCCGAGCCGAGCCGAGCCTGGGTGACGGCTCAGTGCGGGCTTTGGCTCGGCTCAAGAAAGAGCAAAGCCGGAGCCGGGGGCTCAGGCCGGGGCTTTTTGGTAGTAATAGCGCATCGTTCTATAGTACTTGGACACGCGACAATGTTAATGCTTTCTTTGTTTATACTGGAACTATTAGGATATATAGAATGTGAGCCACAGTGAGTGGTCGAAAGGGAGCGAGCGCGAGGCAATAAGAATGACGACAAAAGCCAGAGAGAAACAAAATATCAACAACAGCATGTGATGGCGGGCGCTCCGATGCAGAAGTCCGTTCCGTTCCAAGCCCAGCCCCGACGTTACACCACGATGATGGAGGTGTAGAACTAGGGCAAACCTGTCGATGGAGGTTAAAGGTCGAGGAGGACGCACACAGGCAGGACGTCGGATGGCGACATTGCGGTGTGGGTGCGGCAGAGTTGCAGAGCTGCTTGACGGAGAAAGCGGGCAGACAGCAGGCGTGAGAAGAGTGCGCCCACGATGGTGGAGGTGTAGAACCAGGGCCAACCTGTCGATGGAGGTCAAAGAAGAGGTCGAGGACGATGCACGCATGTCGACGCATGCAGGCAGGACGTCGGATGACGATGGTCTGAGAGCTGAGAGCCGATCCCACCCAAGGCCACCGTGTCTCCCCAGCGGCCTTGTACACCCAGACCTGGTGGGAGCTCGACTAGGTCTGGGCATACGGTCAATCGTCGGTCATTGTGGTGCGGGCGTGGCCAAGATTCAGAGCTGCTTGATGGAGAACGCGAGCAGGAACTTGTGTCCGAACAGGCGGCAGGCGCGAGAAAGATGTGCCCACGATGATGGAGGTCTGGGAACCGGGGCAAACCTGTCGATGGAGGTTAAAGGATGTCGAGGAGACGCACGCACGCAGGACGTCGGATGATCCCGTGACGTTGAAATCGGTCTCAAATCGGTCTCACGTGCCCCGCCCCACTCCAGCCAATCAAATCGGTCGAAATCGGTCGCAATCGGTCGCCGGCCCCAAAGGGGAAACCCTTGGGTACGAAGTTGCCCTCTATCGGCTATCGGACTGGAACGAGCTTCCTGTACTCACGTGCTCTTGTTGATACTGTATGTTTTTCTTTTTTTTTCGTATCTCGCGTCCTCCCAGTGTCCTGCCTACTACCTCGCACTTGACAATAAAACCGCGACACGAGATGCAAATGACATGTGTGTTTAAATCAGCACCTGAGTGACCTGACTTACGGTCTTGTTGGCAACGATCGTCGCTCTGCTTCCACCGGATTTCATGATGTGTCGACGTGCGGCATATCATCTTGGGCAAGAGGTATGTCTTTTCGACGACCATCTTCATGGATAAATGCTCACCATGCGTCTTTTTCCCTTTTTCATTTCTTCTCCCCTCAAAATGCCCACCATCGCAGGGATCAAACTCCTCGTCAAGGATATCACTATGCTTTCAAATGCCTTGCCGCCGTCGATCCCACAGGGCACAAAGGCTGACAAAATTTGGAACGTGATGAAAGTAGATGAGCGCGATACGGCACATGAGACGTTTAACATGCGGTTCGACGCTATGTTTGGAGAAGATTGTCGGGATTCTGGTGGCCGTCTTCACCACATTAGCAGAGGAAAGTTTGGACTTGGTTGCGTTTGTTCATATCTAGCTAAAATCGACTGGAGCGATGATTTCCCCCTGGATCTTGTCGAGATAAAACTGCAGCGTCTCCTTACAGAGCTCAGACATATTTGGTGCGTGGCTGGCTTAAATTCTCATTTTATACTGTGACTGATATGTCGCCAGTGGATCGGAAGCGGACCTGACTAGTCAAGCTAGTCAAGCGCGACCGTCACGCCACATTGCCCCAACCTCAAAGTTGACGGATGACAATAATACAGCACAGCCCGAGCTCGCTTTCCAACGCAAAGCGGTGCAAGATTATCGTATACGCCAAGCTCAAGAAGCCAAATCCTTACTAAACCAGTTGAGTCCTGATGCTGCCAGCCCCACGGTCCCCACCACAAAACCACAGCCGAAGCGTAACTTGTCTGTTAGTATTGACACTGATACTGAAGATGGTGAGCGTGATGATAGGGGTGTCATTGAACAGTTAAAGCCTCGTACGTCGTCACCTGTTCATCTCAAACCCAAAAAAGCTCACTCGCCCCTCATTTCAGGCAAAAAGCAACGCATCATCCCCACTACTACAAATGTTTCGCAGACCAAGCATGTCGTTATCGATGATGCAAATAGTGATGGCGAGGATGATGCAGACCGGGAGCCTGTAAAGCGTGCGTAGGTTCCAAAACAAAACATCGTTCATTTCTGAATATAACCGCAGAGTGTGCAGACAAGAAGACGCATGCATCGCTAGGAAATCCAACAGATATTGACAGCGATGGGTTCCTTATGGATGTGGTTGTCCAGCCGGTCAATGAGGACACGCCAACGCATGAAGATAAACGACGTGACATTGACCAATTCTTTCACCCTGCCGTTTCGAAGGTCGTCAACGGGAAGACAAAGAAATATTCCACTTGCAAACTCTGCCCGTATGTATGTCTAGCATCTCCTCTTGTTTGTTTATGAAAATTGTTTTATAGGGGCAATAAGAGTCTCGTTGATGAAGTCACCACACTACGGCGCCACCTCGAAGCAACCCCGGGCCATTCAGTGAGTCAATACCAAATCCTTTCGCGTCTTGTCTTGATATTTCATTTAGAGGAAATATCGCAAGTGGGCCGAGAGCGTCAAGTATGAATCAAAATTACCAGGCGACGTCAAAAAACGCAAGGCAGCTGCTGATGCTGTGACTCGAACACTGGATCGTGACCTCAAGGAGAAGAAGCCCTCAGAACGTGTCGTCCCCTACAATAACAAGGCTTTTCGTGAAGTGGCAATCGAATGGCTCGTTTCTACTGATCAGGTAACATGCGTTTTCCCCGGAGTTGTTACTCCCCCATCTAACGTCGTTTACTTGTAGCCAATACAGGCACTTGAACACCCTAAGTTTAAGGAGATGATCGATCTTGCCGCGCGTGCAACAAGTGGTGTAAAGATACCAAATCGGAAGGGAACACGAGCTGAAATCATGCAAGTGTTCAAGAACCATCTTACGTCGTTGAAGGTCCGACTCAATGTAAGAAGAGTCCTTTGTGGTTTGATTTCATGTCCTCACTCTTTATCTAGGGTCCAACCGTCATTGGTGAAGTTAATATGACATGTGACGCGTGGCAAGCTAGCAATACCGATGGGTACTTTGCCGTAACGGGCCATTGGATTGAGGAGCCGATGCCCACACAGTGGGAGATCAAGAGCGGCCTTCTCGGCTTCACGCGACTCAACAACGCACACAACGGCGAGCGGCTTGGTCAAGCCCTCTTCAAGATTATGAAACGGGTTGGCATTGAGCACAAGGTAGGCCGCTTGTGTCGTATATAAGTTCTCATTCGTTAATATGATACAGGCTGGCCATATAACATGTGATAACGCATCTAATAATTCGACAATGATGCAGGAAGCGGCTATACGGTTGAAGGCTGCAACCGGAAAGAAATACGAGTGGCGTAGAAGGAAAATCAAGTGGGCCTTCGAAAATCTTTTATTCTTTGTCCTTGTTACTTATAGCTTTACGCAGTTGTCTGGCACACGTCATCAACTTGGCGACGCAAGTGCTCATATCGACTTATAGCAAGGCACCCCATTTTGATCCCCGGAATCCCGAAGGACATATCCCAACAAGTCGCGATGAGGTGGGATTAGTCAGGGCAATCGCAGTTAAGGTCCGTATTTTGTATCATTGTCGAAGTTATGTAGGCTTACACACTGATTACCTTCCAGGAACGATCATCTTCAAAGCGAAAAGAGATGTGGAAAACGGTTCAGACCAAGGCAGGTATTGCCAGACCAGTCCAGCTTGTCCTCGACATGAAAGTACGATGGTCCTCAACATACTTAATGCTTGACAGGGCTGAACGAAACAGGGCGGTGAGTACACAGGATCATCTTCTCCGTTGGTACTCATGTTTTTCACAGCTTGTTGATACCTTTGTCGATGAACTACGTTGGGAAGAGAGCGATGGTGTAAAACGTGAAAAAATACGCGAGCTCAAACTAAATAAGGAAGAATGGGAACGGGTCGATGCGTTTTTGAGTTTGCTAACTGTGCGTTTGTCGTGTATATCTGTATGGTTCAAACAGCTGACTCGGATACCTTGCTAGCATGCTGACAATGCACAGCAAGCCTTTTCATCCGATCAAACACCAACCCTCCACCGTGCTATACCCGCTCTTGAAGCCCTTTACAAGACTTGGTCCTCTCGCGCTGATCACCATGAGAAGTATGAACGATTCGCTCCTGCCCTTGAAGCCGCATGTGCAAAAATCGATGAATATTACGAGAAAACGACACAATCACCTGCGTACATCATGGCAATGAGTATGTGCTCGCTTCTCCTGTTAATATTGTCACTAATGTGACTGCTAGTTCTCAATCCAAAAGAGAAGATGGCGTACTTCAAAAAGCATTGGTCAATTGATCTCCAGGATGAAGTCATGAAATGCGTCGAAGAAGTGGTATGAGGGGTATCTCCCTACATCTCCTTCGTGTACTGACTTGTGTTACTTAGTTCAAGGAACGGTTTTTGCAATTAACTAAGGACCTAGACACGCGAGACTCTTCACAGTCTAAGAAGTCAAAAAAGGGGCTGCGCACGTTGCTTCGTGAACTTAGCGACGACGACGACGATGCTGGCGCTGTCAATACGGGCCCCAACATTCCAGATGATCCTTACCGACCATGGTTCGGGTCCTTCCGAGCATACCTGGATGCTGTTGAGCAAGTGCCAGATGGCTGGTCGGCAGTGAAATGGTGGGGGGTAAGTGTTTTGATTCGAGACATAATACTTTCCCAACAATTGACATATAATTCTGTAGGTTAATTCCACGCGCTATCATCCTGCCTGGGCCTCATTGGCTCGCGACTATCTATCCATTATGTCGTCCTCTGTTTCAAGTGAACGTGCATTCTCACAAGGCGGGATTACGATTAGCAAACGACGAAACCGACTCAAAGGAGACATCGTTGAAGCTCTACAATGTGTCAAGTGTGCAATCCGACATGATTTACTCTTCCGGGCACCAGCTCCATCATCAGTCCTTGAAGTAGAGGGTAGTGAAGATGGCGAGGATGGTGATGATGGTGATAATGGTGGTGAAAGTCCTGAGGAGGGCTGGGTCCGCATGGATGACTTGTTGATAGACGACGAGGATGAGGAACGACTGGAAATGGACACTGGCATAGACTCTGATTAGCTGGCCATCTGTATAGGTCATAGTACAACGTCCCATTCAATTTTCATTCAACGCGCACATGTTCTGCTGATGAAGCCGGGGCTTGAGCCGAGCCGAGCCGAAGCCGGCCGTCACTCAGGGCTTTGGCCCGGCCCAGGAATTGTGAAAGCCTGAGCCCCCTCAAGCCGAGCCCGAGCCGGGGTTTTTGGGCCGAGCCGGGCCGGCACAACACTAAAAGCAAATGGATCTTTTGCTGATGTAGCAGCGGACAGTCTGCTTTCCGTTCTTTATCTTCAGTAACCGATGTCACGACACCAGCCATTGATACATCAGCAAAAGATCCATCTGCTTTTTTCCTCTTTATTTAGCTTGAAATGGTGAAATGCAGGAATATTGCAGGTTCTATGTATTCATGACGTAGCCCTTTTTAATGCGATTCTAATGAGCCCTCAAGCATGCAAATTGGACAAGAATTGACTGAGTTATGCTTAAAACAAAAAACCAAAAAATATGGGCTTATTTAGCTTGAGAGCTCTTGGAACGCTCAAAAGCCGTTTTAAGGGCTTTTAAGCCATTTTCAAGCAAATGGATCTTTTCCTGATGTACTACCTCTGCCATACTTACTGAGGAGACGTCGGGCTCTGAAGCAATAGTCCCGCTAAATACCAAGCAGGTGAAGCCCGCCAATTGACTTCCACCCCCGACCTGCCTTCAAGGCCTATAGGGCTCGCGATCACATCTCGTAAGGACAAGGAGGAAAGCTGCGAGTTCCGTCAGTTATTCTGCTTCATCTCCCTCTGGAATGGAGTCACCCTCGAACATGGAAAACACATCAATCACAATCCTTCCAGGCCGTATAACCCCGTATTCTGCTTGGAAGTCTTTGGGAGTCTGACTGTGAGGACGACCACGTATCTCTCCCGGGCCTTTGCCAAATGGCTCACTCGAGTCACGCAAATGCGAAGATTCTGTTGCTTTACTACTGTCTATCCCTTTCTCTCGGCCGAGTGTTCACGCATCGTTACTTGGTTCAGGCAACGGCAGTGTGACATTGCGTCGGGCGTCGGGGCTGGGCGTCGGAGCGCCCACCATCACGTGATATATTTTTCTTCTCTTTTCTCCTTTAATTTTCTTCTCGTTGTTCTTATCGCCTCGCGCTCGACACAAGACACAACGCTGCCACCACGCGGCAGCCGTACGCTCCCTTTTTCATCCTATTTTAGACTTTCCTTTATGTAGCCACCTCCGAGGTCGCCGAAACTAGACACATCGCTCATGTATATAAGACGGCCCTCCTACTCGTCGAGGAGGGCATCTACCCGTCGATCTATATATCTGTCTATCCATCTAATCCTATCGCTTCGACTTTCATTCCTCTCGTCTCGTTAGCGTGCTTTTCAATTCTCAGCGATCGTCCAGTGGAACCGCGTCCACACAGTCTCGGCCAAGAGCCTCTTTTCCCTCTCGTTTCCCCCCCCCCCCCCCCCTCTCTCTCTCTCTCTTCCCCTATTTGGACGACTCTTCCAGACTTGCAGCACCCATCTTATCTACATCTGGAGCCCACCAACAGTAATTTGACTCGGATTGCAACCCTCTTCGACGGTCACACCAGCCTTGGACGAAGAGCGGAATGCTGAATTCTTCTACGACTTCCACCTGAGGGACCGCGACATCATTTACAACCGGCTCTTCACGCTAAACCCCAGGCGTGCAACTAACAGAGCATCTGATTTCGATGAGACTTGGGAAGCCGCGCGCAGGTATTTCACACGCAACCAGTTCCACTTTCGTACAGCACGCGACCCCTTGGCAAGCAATTGTTCAAGTCATGAACAGCACCTAATGGAGAAATGGTTCGGGAAGGCCCCACAAGACCACAGCCAGCACAGCCGCTATTCGCAAACCTATCATCAGAAGCCAGGGCGTTGTTCTGCATGCCTCCCTTCGACAGCTGTGCCATCTGCACCCAGCCCAGCCATATCGCTCACAGCTGCCCAGGTGCGATCAACTATGTCAATACCGGCTGTGCTATGATTCAGGACGGATGCATACCGATTCCGAACACAGCCAACTCAGTCACCACTCCCAACGCTCCTCCCTCCTGCGCAAATTCCGTCTTCTAACCCCACCCCTTTCCAGCGCGACGCTCCACCACACACGGCAGTCCTGAACCCGAGTACTCGCCCCCACTTCAAGAGATCGACGCTTCAGTTGGCAGCCACATCGACATCACAGAGTGTGACCCTTGTAATCATTGCAAAGTATCTATCCCATCCCGCGAGCGACGAATGCCCTATCTGATCAGACCACCTCAGCCCTGCAACGCCCGGACATTCTCGAGCGATACGAAGACTTCTGCATCATGAGACTCCAGCCTGAAGAGCCCCCTACTTTCCCTTCCTCTCCTCCCACTGCACATGGATTTTTTTTAGAAGTAGTTTGACTGAGGGCGGTCAAAATTTCGACCCCCCAGCTGGTGTGTAAGGAGTGCGTCGGGGCTGCCATGCAGAGCGCACGACTAAACATACCGCATTCTTGATGTCACGCACCTTGTGACGTTTGGTGTGACCACATGGTCCACGTGTCACTTCGTGTTCGCCCCCGCTCACATTCTCATTCTCTAGTTGGTTCTCGTCTCCCCAGTCCCAGACTCCCACAGCCCAACAATGTCACGTTACTTGTGGTAACTTTGCCACAGGACTTGCGCGATGAGAAACTGAGGGCGTCCCCCCTAAGCACATTCACACAAACTGTGGCCTGGGACATTCCATCGACTCGCATCGAGGTACGTTTCTGTCACACACATTGCATGCAGTGTGTTGATCCTAGTGTCTTAGTCCTCGCCTATACATGCCCATGTACCACCTTCATGCAGCACGGCCAAAATGAATCATCACCTTCTCCCTACTTATCCCGTGCAACAACCTCCCTAGCGTGCGTCCGAAGAGACCCTCTTTGTGCAGGAATCCAAGGCGCGACAGACTCGAACCCGGCAGCACGGCGGCGGCCCAATGGGATCCTTTCGCTCCCAAGCGCAGCCAGCCTATTCCACAAGGACGACTCTGATAACGACAACGATGCTGAGACACTGGGTTGGCACGCTCCGAGTTACGGTCATCGCAAGGCGTTTCGATAAGCTCAAATAATGGACTGTTGGACACGTTCGCAGCAGCTTCGCGCATTGGAGGAGCGCATGACGATGTTGACCGATGGCCAGCCAAGGAGAACGGAATGCGAGGTGATGGGAGGTTGTTAATGAGTCACCCTCCCTGGAGGGGACTGAACGAAATGCGAGATGAACTCGTGGAGATGCAAGGCCGTATCAGCGAGTTGGGACGTGAAATGGCCAAAGTTCGCGACCTCACCCGGTATCCTATCCACCATTCCACCACATGCTCAGACCAATTCGTCCTTCGCGATTCACGCACAGACGAGCTCCTCAGTAAGCATCCACTCCCATTTTCTCCGAATACACCACAGGCCTCTCTTACTATGGCGACCTCGGCAGACGCAACTCGGTCAGCCCACCATTTATCCCCCCCCTCCCCCTCAGCAATCCGTGCCCAACAACCGTGATCACATCTGCCGTACCCAATGGGAGATCAGACATCTCCCTCGGGCTCCGTAGTAGTCGGCCAAGGCGTGGTTTCACCACCTCAATCACCTTCAACGAGCAACTCTGGATTGGATCCGCGTTGCCTGCCGGCGCTGGCACTGTGCCATGCTTCAATTCGATAATACTGTACCAGAAGGCCGCAGTGTAGAATCTATAGTTGCAAAGGGATCCTGTATGAACTTAAGAGTTCCATGTAGCACCTCGAACCAGCATCATGTTCACCCTCTTCTTGCGTGTGCAGTTGTGTCTTGTTTTCGAGATCATTCCCATATGTTTTTGCCTCTCGCGAATCGTTTCTGTTCGCTATTAGATCTCTGATACCGGAGTGTATCGAAACTTTGGAAGCACAAGTGTCATCAAATATCACAGTAATTGATATGTACTTGGGCAGTATGTAGAACATTGGCACGCCGAAGACTACTGGCAGAGAAGTGGCACAGGCGGTATATCGTGGCGCAGAGGGCTTGTGTGGTCAGGAAATACGTCAACAGGTTGGATGAGTGGCGGCAGCCAACTAAATGGACGCAGCTAGGGACTGATGGACCGCAGTGAGCCATATATGGCATTTCGAAACGGCTTGACCCGCTCGACTCCTCGAGCCAATTGACGAGCCATATATGGCAATTTCGAAACGGCTCGAGCTGGTTCGGGGCGGCTCGGAGCCATTGAGCCGTCAGATGGCTTGGCTTGGCTCGACATTGGCTCGGCTCGGCTCACAAGCGGTTTGGAGCCGAGTCGTTGGCAGCACTAAAGACGGGTCTTTTCTCCGCAATCGTTGGCGCATTCATCATTGAATTTTACAAGAATCTATCCTCCGCTTCTGGCGATCAGAAAGTAGCTCTTCTTCAGCAGATTTCACGCCAACTTCCCACGGGCCAATTCCCCAAATAGTACCAATTCCAACACGGCGAATCAATCATCATCTCCCGCAACATCCATGGTTTGGGTCAACATACTGTGGTTGATAAGCCTTGTAAGGAGGAGTATCTGGCTGGGCTCGCACAGTCCACGCCGATGCGTTCCGTTCCACATTACAAGCTGTCCAGCGCCCTAGCGTCGGGATGCCCTTCGACGTGCTGACTCCATCCCAATCAGGACCGCGTAGCAAGGCTCGATCCACTGTATTGAGTCGACCTACGTTACATTCCCTTCCTGTCTCTCTCGTGTCACCTTGTCGTATGATACCTTTCCTACTCAGGCCTCTCTCTTGTCCCCGATATACTATAGCACCATTATTTCTATTAGGACCACAGCGCGATCGTCGCCTCCCTACTTACTTTCATTTCCCGCCGTCACGTGCCACGCGTCGCGCTCGTGTTGACGACACGCGTCGACTCTCATCTGATATCCTCGTTCCCTCTCCCTCAGTTTCCTCCCTCTTGCTCGACGGACTCTAGATAGTCGAACATGTACTTAGGTACGCTCGATGGACTCCCTAAATATGATCTGCTTTTCCCCTCTTTCTCTTTCATTTTGTCTGTTTCCCTGCGTGCCTTTCTTTTCTCTGTTGCCTGCCACTGCCCTGTGACCCGAACGACGCTGCGCCAACCCGAGCCGCCGAGCCACCCCGCGTATCATCTTCGGGTCTAGCGTGACCCTCCTTATTTCTTAGGTCTTCGGATCTCATCTTTCCACGAACTCACAAGCGCGCTATCCAGCCGCGCTACAGCCTCGTACTGAGCCTCACATGCGCCTTGATTGCGACACTACTTCAACAGTGGGCACGTAGATACGTCGAAACACACAAGTCTTCGAACGTGCAGAGGAACCGTGCTCGCGTCCGCTCGCTATTGCTCGTCGGAACCAAGTTCTACAAAATCCCCCTTATAGTCGGAACCCTTCCGACACTCCTTCACCTCTCCGTATACCTAATTCTCGCCGGCCTCGTAGTAACCTTTCATACTATCCACAAAAAGATGGCGATCGCTGTCGATGTCGCTGTGGGAGTTTCTGGACTGGCATACCTCACGCTGAGCATCCTTCCATGTCTTGATGTGAGGTGCCCATATCGCACCCCGATATCCCAAGCATTGTGGTACCCATGCCACGCATGTCTATCCTTCGCGGCACTTTGCCTTCATAGGTGTATACTGGGACTTCATGAACTTCTGGATCGACCGGTTCGGACACGTGGACAAGTCATACCCCACCGTTGGCTAGTGTCACGTGGATTCTCTGTCTCAAATCATTGGCAATTTCTCAAAGATGGCTTGGAGGAGAGCATCTTCATTCGTGCTGTAGCAACGCTGAGAGATGGAGACCGCGGGAGGGTCATTTGACTGTTCAACCAGCTTGCGCGGGGTGACGGACACACGTTTCTAAAGTTTGCGGCCAGTATACCAATACAAAATCCCCGATCTCATTCCATCTATCGAGTCCGTTGCCTTCCGAGAATCCCTTCTCGTTCTCCTCCTAATCTTAGCAGACACACGCCCGGGCCTTGCGGCCTGGCTCGACTCGGATGTATACAGGCGGTCCCTGTTGATGTGTTTACATGCTATCCAGCACGTCCTCAAGACGCCAGACGTCCCCGAGTTATATTTCATGCCAACCAACTTTGCAAATATCGGTCTTATGCGAACATTGTTGAATGATAGCGATACTGCCATCCGCGTTACATCTCGCTCCATTTGCGCATTGATTGCAAGGCGAGTAGGCAGGGAACGCTGACCTGAAGTGGAAGAGCTACGTTGGCTACAAGATGTCACTGGGGAAACATCGTACGAGATACTCAACGCCGACGTTGAGACGCGAGACCGTATGAACTTCAAATCTTTTGTTTACGGAGCGCTCTCAAATCAGGTGGGCAATCTTCCGACGGAGGATGCCACATCTTTCAGAGAGACACTCGCGATTTTCCTGGACGTAGGAACCGATCCCTACTTTGACTTGCTTTCCTCCTAGAATCAGCTTTCTGAAGAAGTTAGACGGATACAACAGGATGACCCCAAAGGCAGTCTCGACGTGGTTAACAGATTACTCTTAATATTTTCCATTTATCCCTCTCCCCGTCCCAATGAACCCTCCTTCCCCCACTAGCACGCACACTATATAGTCTCTTCATTACCAACCTCTTTCCAATTATCTAGTAGATTTTGCGTGGCGTTGGTATAGTATAGACCCCTACTCCGGAGCGGTGTCGCAAATTTTAGAATCTCTTTCTGTACCAATCTCTTTTGGCCTCGGCACCTTACATTCATTTCGGGGCATCGTTTTATAATATAATTATCGCGGGACGGAGGGATTTGCACACCCAGGACTACGTTAGTGGAGGGTATCTTATTTCAGAAGGCGACCGCATGGCTAAGCGGGCGTAGTTGATGAAGGGTTCCTAAAAATGCATCTGGGATTTTGACATTTTGTATACTATGCCAGACATCTTGTAGGTAGGTGGGGGTTAAGCTAATCTGTCACATGTGATGTTGCAATAATGGCCCTGGGCAGGGAATTTGAAGGGTTACTGACCGCAGAGTCCAATCTCACGTGATGATGACCACGCGTAGCGTGTGCCTGCCAGTGCCGTAACGACGTTGAGCTGATAACGTTCCTAACCCTTGGCCTTACTGCACACTGACTGACGTCGATGACTTTGGCCGCACAGGTCCTTAAAATCTGGGCAATATTATGGCGTCACTGTTCGAAAAGGGGCACAAGGGTATAGGGTTAGTGTTTTCTTTACGAGAACTTGAAGCAGCACAGTCGAAGTATGTACTGTGATAAACAGAAGTACATCTGCACGCAGAGGGCTTGGGCTTTCTAGAGTTCAAACCTTCTCCTTGACGAGATATAATCACAGCATCACTGCACCGTGCTCAGCATCATCATCGCAAACGGATGGCAAACCCTTCACCCATTACTGCATTACCCTCGACTATCAGCTCGTCCGCTCTCAGGAACACAATGATGATGGTGAGCTGTGGAATGGTGGATATTGTATCACTATGCTGATACAGACGATACTTCAGGAAGGCTCTGAGAACGAGATTTGGAATTTGTATCTGTCACTATCTGAATGAAGTCAAGGAGGACGGCCAAGGGATGGCTGATGTTTGGAAACAAGATGCGAAGGATATTCTTGTGTTTATAAGTCTCAATCTGTTGGTCCACCTGTTCTTCTGATTGACAGGCTTTAAGACAGGTTTTCCGCAACCGTTGCCTCATTTATTATTGAATTCTACAAGAAGTTACTTCCCGACTCCGGTTCCAACACAGCGGATCAACCGTTTTCTCCCAGTACATCCATGATCTGGGTCAATGCACTGTGGATGATAAGCCTGGTACTTAGCGTCACATCCGCCTTGATTGCGACACTGGTTCAACAGTGGGCACGCGAATACGTTGAAGCGCCCAAATCCTCGATTGAGTTGAAGCACTGTGCGCGCATTCGCTCACTTTTGTTCCCAGGCGCGAAATTGTACCAAATCTCCCTTCTAGTTGAGATACTCCCGACACTTATTCACCTCTCCGTATACTTGTTTTTCGGTGGCCTCAAGATAAGCGGTAACCTTTCATACGATCAACATGAATGTGGCCATCGCCGTCGATGCTTCCGCCGGACTTTCCGGGTTAGCGTATGTTGCGTTGATCATCCTCCCTTGCATTTATGTCAAGTGCCCCCTATATCCAAGATATTGATTGTGGCATTCGTGGCAAGCTTTCCTCTTCTTCGCAGCGTTTTGCCTTCAATAGAATGTGAGGCTACTTCATGGACGGCTGGCTCAACCTAGTTTTGACGATGCAATGTCTTGCGGAAACGGATGCTCTTCGGTTGGTTCCAGACACTTGAAAACTTTACCAAGAAGCAAGGGCGGTATCTCAAGGATGGCTTAGAGAGGAGCATCGTCAATCATCACAGTATTGCACAGGAAGATGGGGACCGAAAGATGGTTAAATCGCTTTTCAGTCTGCTCGCGCTGGGCGATAAAAACATATTTCTGAAGTTCGCAGCCAGTATACCAAGAGATAGAGTCCTCGATCTCATTCCGCCTATCGAATCCGGAAATTTTCTCATCCGAGAACCCCTCGTCATTCTCCTACGAAGCCCTGCAGCAGGCACAGGGGCAACTGGGCCAGATGAGGATGTGTGCAAGCGCTCCCTCCTGGTACGTTTGGACGCTATCCATCATATCGCCAAGGCTCCCGTCATCCCCGATTTCCGCTTCATTTCTCGGTCCATTTGCGCATTAACATCAAACACGATATTTAACGCTAGTATTGCCACACAGGTCCTGGCACAGGACCGAATAAACTTCAAAACCTTGTTTACGCGGTCCTCTCAAGTTCTAATCAAGCTGGAGACCTTCCGACCGACCCTTTCAAGGAAACGCTCGCAATTCTCCTCGATGTACGAACTGGTCAAGGAACCGATGTCCACGTCGACATGGTCACCTCTAAGAATCGGCTTTCTGAAGAAGTTGGACGGTTACAACGCGACGACCCTCAATGCAGTTATGACGTAGTTAACGAATTGCACTTAGTGTTCTTCCCGTTTCTCCATGCCCCCTTTCCCATCCCCATGAATCAGCCTGGGTCCTGATGCAATGTACTATATTGAGATAGACAGGTTGCAGGCTCTAATTTCGGAGTTATGTGATTTGATGTATAGTATGTCCGCGAAACGAGACGTAATCCAAATGTCACAGTGCTTAGTACTTACAGAGCAATCTCTTCAGTCTGTTACACACAACTGAAGTGAATGCTCCTATTACATTCCTTACGATACTCATCTTATTATCTCATCATTCATGTAGCGCTATCACTAGGTACAGTCACTATCTAATGATCAGTCTGTTACACATGACTGAACACTATCACTATTGTTATCTTATCTTGCATATCATCAGCATATGCTCAATACTCTGCGCCTCAACAGGAGGAACTGCTCAGATGTTTGAGAGTTGACAGGAACAACTATACTTCCGATCGGATAAATAAATTAACATCACATTGTCCAGGCTGAGCTCGTACTGTACCAGAGGTCTAAGAGTCCGGGAAATAAAACACAGTACAGTATTCTCCCCAACATCCCCTCACTCACTCAGCCAATAACCACATCGAACTTTAAATGTTTAGCGCCAGCATCACTGCGGAATTGTCCTTGCCACGTCGATCAAAGATCAATTAAACCTCGACGACTGTTCGGCTCAGGCTTCTTGGGTGAGTGTTCCAGCGGGACCCCGGGCCACAGCGCCACCGAAACCTCGACGCCCGCCATTCGGCGATTCTGAGATTGTTCCCGGCCCGCCAGTGGGTGTGGTATTCTGACTCTGACTCTGACGTTGATCAAGAACGAGAGGTGCTATTCCACGAATGCTGTCAACGAACCGGCGAACAGGGCGAATCGGACGCTAGAGAATAGACGTACCAGCTTGGACAACCCCTAGACTGGCTACGACAAGAAGATACAAAGAGAGAAGTTTTGCGACCATGTTGGTAATGCAACGGTGGATGGGTAACTGGATTGATAGCCTGATCATAGGTCGCGTTGGACAACATTTATATGTGATCCCACTCCGAGTCTCGTGATCGGCACAAGCATTGAGAAGACCGTTGAGAAATGGAATGCAATAGAGCATATTAGCTGTGATATAAATTACAATTTTTTCGAGAAATTTGTAATGATAATTACGGTGATAATTGCCGCCGTCCTCAAAAAATTGGCGACGTCCGTGGTGACCGGGTGACTGATGACCGGATGACTCGTGATCACCCGCAACCTCTAGGTTAAGGGCTTTGGAGTGGACCTCCCGTCCTAGGTCCTCGCCTCAGTCGCCTAGATGGGACGAGACAAAAGAACATCAATCGCGCCCTGCACTCCCATTTATGACGAGGGCGCTACTGTCGCTTCAGTATGTGACAGGGCAACCCGCTTTTGAGGATGTATTAACTAATTACACCCAGTAGTAGTAATCGAGTTTTCCCATATTATCTCCGGTCGTCGCGATCGACGAAGGTGGGGGTGCGTTTGACTATCAAAAAGACAATATCGCTACTGTATCAATAACTTGGAAACTTTTTCGAAGCGACGGAGTTCCGGAGGGAACTCCAAAGTGGGCTGTGCCCTTCATCCATATGGGGTCGCCTGAACCCCAAAGCTTCCCCATCTGGACCGCCGCCATCACCATTTCCCGATATGGTCATGTGCTTCCCGCGTCTGCCTCTCCTGCCGGCAAATTGCTTCATTTAGGAGACACGACTCAGCACGCAACGATCTATATGTTTTCTCAACACGGGACCTATCAGCGGAGAGGTTCCCAGCCCACGTGTCGGGCATGCGGGCGCGCTCGTTAGCGGCTTTGTCTTCTCACTCTTGGCACGTTGAATTTTGCGATATTAGTGGTTCCAGCTGATTAGAGTCTCTTGCGCTCCAGACCTCCCGTATCGCGAGGGTGGACCTGCATCTTGGCTAATGGACCCGGGCCTGTTGGTTGCTACAGCCATGCCGTTACGATGGTCGGTTCCAAGCTCTTCCTCTTTGACGACGGAGTCTTCGTCTTCGGTGGTCAGGTCGACGGGAGTTCTTGAATGACATGTGGGCATTTGACTTGAACTTTTCCCATCGACATTCGAAGACATATTGACTCAATGTTTTTGTAGTAAAATATAGACCTTTTTGGGAGTCATATGCGCCCGTGCCCGGAAGCGAGAAGCCCCTTCGGAGGATCGGTCATGCGTCAATAACCCACGGCGACCATATCATCATGTTCCTCACCCCTTTGCCCATCGACTTTCCTTCTGCCACAACGCATCGGTGGTACCGATGGCCGATATCACTATAACGAAACTTGGTTGTTTGACGATTCGGCACGAAAGTGGATTGAGCTACAATTTACCGGCTACATTCTATCTCCTTGTGAAGGTCACGCTACTGCCCTCGTCGATGATGTCGTTTATGTCTTTGGTGGGCGTGGCATCGACAGAACTGGTCTGGATGATCTGACGGCCTTCAAGTTGTCGAATAAGCGATTCTGCATGTCGAATCGCACGCGCTCCTCATTCATAGTGGCATTTTGCACACGACATCTAGCTCAGCAATGGTTCATATTTCACAACTTCAATATGGATATTATGGTATGAATGACATCGCATGAATATGCATACATAGGGGCGGGTCTGCGTAGCGGGTATGGGCACATGAACGGGTGGGACCCATACCCTTACTTTTCACAAAACCCACCATCGGGTCCCCACAAAGATCGACGCCGACTACGCGCCGGCCCTCTCGGCGCAGCTATATGGTGAGCTCAAGCACGTCCCGCATGACATCAGTCGACATCCGACGATCAAGACTGACTATTAGCAACGTGGCATCCGGCGAGCGAGATACTATCTCATGGAAAACCCACAAGTATACACCCCCGCAGCCACAGCTGTTCTGACGTCTCGGGTTGTGGTAATAACCACGATGCTCCCTCTTTGTCCTCCTCTCCTGATCTCTCGCTCGCGTGCACGCCTCGTCGTCGTCGTCGTCCTCCCTCGTCCTCACCCTTACCTTCGTCGTCACCCCTTGGGCGCGCCCTGTCGCCCTCGTGGGTCCTTATGGGTGCGCCCTGTTGCTGTCGCCCAAGTCAAGAACCGTACGTCCGCTTGTGATGCGGCGACGGTACCAAAAAGGTATGTGATTTGATGTATCGCTGCGAAATGAGACCCCAATCCCATGTCAGATGTATCTTATTTATTTCTTGGTTCTGATGGAATATATAACAGGTCCAGGTGAGAGCCCCATAGAAACCAAGACAATCGATATCCTCGTCTACCGATCACGGTCAATGGCAGCGTCCCCTTACACCTCGTGTTCATAATTTCCACGTAATGGTTTTCACACTTGTGCGCCAGTCTGCCCACGTCCCATGTCAAATCCAGCGAGCTCAGTGAGCGCGAGCCAACTTAAAGGATAAAAACGAGAAACAGGAACTTGAACGCGTAACGGGTGAGCCATGAAGCCAACGAAGAGAAGGCAAACGGAAGACTTGAAAAAGAAAGATGAGGTTGTTGGAAAACTCTGATCGGTATATCGCAATTGGCCTTACAGCAATAGCTCTGGGACGCACCGTACAGCCCTGTCAGCCGACCGAAATACACTTCGAGTACTGATGCCGGATAGTGTATGATGCTGGCGGCCACGGGCACTAGCAATATCTTGATTAATATGAGCACGCGTGAGAATGTGCGACAGAGGACATCGTTGCAGGAGCCGCCACGTTGTCGTCCGCCACAGTCAACTTGAAGGAGTAAGCGAGCGCTAGTACTAAGCGCTGGGGGTCGAAGCATCAAAATGCATCAAACTCTATTCGGTGATCAACCACCTGATCACCTGACCCGGCTAACCGTGATCGGCATCTTCGTATCGTTCCACCGTGCCAAGCTTTCAGCAACATCTTGTTTAGCATCAGCCAAGCAAACAAATGGCCAACCATGCACCTTCCTCTGCTAACTACATGCGGGTGCCTATACTCGCCCAGGGGGGGATGCGCAATGATAATGGTTCGTGGGTGAATGGTGGATAATTGCATCGTTATGTTGACCCCCGATCGCAGACCCGCAAGAGGAGAAGATGTGGAAAACGTCTCTGGATCAGATTAGCGAGGACGACAAGTGGATGATCGACGCCTGGATAGAGGATGCAAATGGTATTCTCGCATTTGTAAGTCTTGATTTACTCGTCCGACTGATTATCATCTTTAATGATAAACTTTAAGACGGGTCTTCTCTCCGCAACCATTGGTGCTTTTATTATCGAGTTCTACAAAAAGTTGTCCCCCGATTCTGGCGGTCAGACAGTAGCCCTTCTTGGGCAGATCTCACAGCAACTCGCAAATACCAGAAATGGCGCATCCATCGCGGCGGCGAATCAACCATTCTCTCCCAGTGTATACATGATCTGGGTATCGGGATGTGGCTTATAAGCCTCGCGTTTAGCCTCACATCTGGCCTGATTACGTCGTTGAATCAACAGGCGGTACGCAGATATATCGAAATGCCCAAAGTCCCGAGCAAGCCAAACGATCGTGCGCGTGTCCGCTTGCTTTTGTTTCGAGGAATAAAGTTGTACAAAATGCCCCTTGCAATCTTGGCAGCTCCAACACTCCTTCACCTCTCCATATTGCTGTTTTTCGGCGGCCTCGTCATAGTCTTCCATACCATCTACGAAAGGTGGCCATCGCCCTCGATGCTGCTGTCGGAATTTCTGGACTGGTGTACATGGCAATGAGCCTCCTTCCTCTCCTTGACTTCAAATGCCCATATCGCACCCCGGTTACCTACCTATTGTGGTATTTATGGCACGCCTTTCTCTCCTTCGCAGCGTATTGGGGCCTTCTATTTGCGAGGCGACTTCCCGGGTGCACCTGCCTATGTCCACATCCATGCCCATGCCTGGTTCCGCTCGATTCAGACGGTTCGGACTTTTCGGAAAAACCGGATGATTCGGACGGTGCTGGGTCAGGGAAACAATACATATTACTCACCGGTTTGTCAAATTCACTTGGAAAAGCCGCCGAGGACCAAAGGAGGTATCTCACGGATGGCATTCGGAAGAGTGTCATCAATGGCGCCACAAATCCGGTGGAAGATGAGGACCGCAAGACAATCACTTGGCTGTTTAGACAGCTCTCGCTGGGCGACAAAAACAAGTTCCTAGTATTCGTAGCCAGTATACCAAGACATAAGGTCATCGATCTCATCCCACCTATCAAGTCCGGAAAATTTGTCCTTCGGCAACCGCTCTTGGTTCTCTTACGAAGCTGTATAGATGATACAGGTGCAATGGGTCCCGGGGAATATGTGCGCAGGGACGCTCTCTTTGTATGTTTAACTGCAATCCACGACATCGCCAAGGCGTCTTGCATCCCCGACTTAAATTTCGTGCGGGGCGAGCTCGCAGATACCAGTCTCATGCAACCATTGTGGAATGACAGTGACGATTTCATCCGCATAACTTCTCGCTCCATTTGCGCCTTGGTCGCAAGACAAGTAATCAGAAAAAGGCGCGTCGAAGACGAGGATCTAAGCTGGCTACAAGAAGTCACTGGGGAACCATCGAACGCCATATTCGAAGCCGACGTTACCGTACGAGACCAGATGAACGTCAAATCCTTTGTTTATGGAGCGCTACCAGATCATGCGAACCACCTTGCGACCGAGGAGGTTACATCTTTCAACGAAACGCTCGCGACTCTTCTCGACGTAAGGACCGATAACGACATCTACTTTACCACCCCCGACTGGCAAATTCGGCTTTCTGAAGAAGTTGGACGGATACAACAGTATGACCCTGAAGGCGGTCGCGGAGTATTTGACAGATTACAATCGATGTTTCCATCTCTCTCTGAAGCTCCCTCTGTCAATATAGTTCCCTCTGTCCATCTTCAAGCCCCCTCTATCCAATCTGACGCTCCTTCTTTCTATCACGACGCTCCCTCTTTCCGTGCTGAAGCTCCCTTCCCCCGTGAAGCCACCTTTGTCCACCATGGAGGTCCCTCTTTACCTGTACACCCTCCGCTCCTGCACCTCGCCCTCGCCGCGCAGCTCGCTTTCTCAAGAAACTCGCCTCCCCCGGTAGTTTTCCACCCTCGTATACCTTCTGCTTCCCGCGCATCTTCCTCTCCTCGTGTCGTTTTACCTCCACGCGTCCCTTCCCCTCCCTATGTGGTCTACCCTCCCCGTGCAGCTTCACCTCCCCGTACAATCTCACCTCCTCGTACAGTTCCCCCTTCACCTGTAATACCCTCAACCCCTGCACCTCGCCCTCGTCGTGCAGCTTACCCTTCTCAAGTAACTCCCACTTTCCGAGCACCTTCCCCTCCCCACGTACCCTCTCCTCACACACCGTACCCTCCCCGTACAGCTCCTTCTCCTTATGTAGTCTCCTCTCCGCCGGACCATGCGATTCCCCCTCCACGGGCAGTTTTCCCTACCTATGCAGTTTCCCCTCCCCGTGCCGGTCCCTCTTCCAGTGCCGTGCCCCCTCCTAGTGTACCTCCCACTCCCCGTGCATCTTCTCCTTCCCGTACGACTCGCCGCTTCCACACGGCTCGCCCTCCTCACGCACCAATTTAGGTCCATAGCCACCTGCTCCATATCTACCTGCTCTCATGTAATTTCTCTCTATGATTGCCGAGTTCTTCAGGTAAATTTGGCGGATATTGTCTGCCTTATTCCCCTCTCATTTGTTTTTGGACCTCCTGTATGATAGTATATCGAAGTTTCGGAAATATACGCATAGTCAAATATAGGACAGTCTGGTATGAATGTTGGACTATGAGCGCGCCGAAGCCCAGATAAGTCATCAGAGAAGATCCGCCAGAACTAAGTGTAACTGGTGATCGAATGGTTTGTGTCCACGAGAAGTAAAGCCGGGCCTTATTTATCAGGGCCCAAGTAGATCGTGGCCTGGGCCGGGTGCCAGTACGTCCGCTTGTGATGCTGCCACGGCGCTCGTAAACTTGGAGAGAGAGGGCTTTTCAAAGTGAACTTGAACACGATGTACGGCAATGAGGAACAAGGCGGCACACTTCCCATGCCTGACGCGATTTACCATTGAGATGGCCTGGCTCATACTTCGAACCGAAGCTCTACTTTCAACCGAAAACGGGTGCGCGATTTGTTTGATGGTACTGTAGAACTACAAAACGACAATCTATTCAGACGTCGGACGCATCTTACCTACTAAGCCTAAATTCTTGACAGCGATGGAACATCACAATCTGACTCGGTGAGAGAATCGCATGGATTGAGATCGACGACCGATCTCGGTTAACGACGGGATCCACTCAGGCTCGTCTCCGTGATGATGACAACGCACAGGCGTCAGCCCGCGGCGGGTGGCGTCCAATGTTAACTCCAGCGGGCACCAGTCACCGCCAGGAGCACCACCCAAAGTATGAATACGAGAAACAGGAACACGTATAACGAGACGGCTAACAAAGTTATTGCAAATACCTAAACAACGGACTGCCTTGAGGGACACTTGGACGGGTAAATAAACACACCTCATTGACGATGGATTACCGGCCGTGGCACCGTACTAGGAGGAATGACCTTGGCGTATAAGGCCCGGGCGTACCTCTGCTAGTAGAATGCGTCGTATAGGCCACAGGAACATAAGGAATATATAGAAAGCGCAGAAATCTCTGCTTTGACGCGTAGCTAAGCCAGGTGCTGCGGAAGTAAAGAGGTCAGCTGAGGAAAGAAGGAGATAAAGAGATACGAATTAACGAGCTTAAGCACGTGCAGCGGGCGCTCCGGCACGGATGTTCCGCTCGGGAATCATCGCTGCCCCGGCCATCATGCTCCACACATACACCACAGGGTGCGAATAGCCGCGACCGTTACAGGTTCCACCACAAGCATGCCAAGGATAACTGGCAGCTAATGCGAGTACGCCCATGAGCACGAGTAAGTTTCGTGGCGTAGTTTCTCTACAAGTATGGGTGCGCTCGCATTGGCAAAGGGAAGTAGGGAACTGGCAACTTCGGGCCCGCCCGCTCGTGCAACTGGAACGGCCGCATCCGCAAAGGCCGAGATGTTGAGACCAGGGGTCAGCACGTATTGAGACCCGCGGCGGCGGAGGATGTTAAGAGGAAGAAGTGACGTATCATCGATGTGGAGAGCAGGGCCCGAGAATGTCAGTGAGTCGAGTTTTAGAGGCGGCGCCGTAGTGTGTGGGCCGAACGAGTCGTGCATCGATGTCAGTCCGATATACAACACTGAGAGTTGTGAGAGTATCGTCTGTGTCGCAGTGCTTGAGTAATTTGGACCAAGGTCGTTGCCGTAGAGTAGGATATGGTTGGTACTTTGCATTGCGTTAGGATCAGTATCACTACAGCGTGGGTCTCAACCCCACGACCACAGCAGCAAGACCAGAACCCACCGGAATATGATAATTAGGCTATAACTCTGGAATGTGCGAGTCCTCGATGGCAGAACTGCCAAAAATGTTATTGGACGAGAGCCAGCTAGGATGGTGAGTTGCATTGAGATGATCATTCGTACCTTCGATGTCTGCCTCAAGCTCGAAAACGCTGTTCTTCTGCTCATGGTGCAGCCCAAATATTTTTCTCCTTCTCGCGGTCGGGCCCGGGGTATCATTGGTCGATTGATGCAAGGTCAAGGTCGACTGGAATTGGGGGCTCGGTACATGGCGAATGGGGTGCTAGAATGTCATACCAGGCGCCGTGTGAGGATCTCTAAGAACATCACTTGCGGGGCCGGATGCAGTAGTAGGTGAAGGGATTGGGACTTGGGATCGAATAGAGTGATAATGAGACATACGATTGAAGGCATTGTAATCATCCGGAGTAAAGCACTTGGGCTCAGTCTTGTTCCGTCGTCCGAGACTTCACCTTGTGCACGGTGCTGTGGACAGCCATTGCAAGAGGTCAGTGTCGGATTTTGAGAAGCAGGACATAGGAAGAGATGCAGCAACAAGCATGAAGCAAGGGGAATCGAGAGAAAAGAAGGGGAGAAACACACTGAGACTGTACGCGATGCCTCCAAAGTAGTAGGCGGCGCTTGTGTTGGCGTCCTGAGTTCAGATTTTACTGTCGACGATGCTGTATCGTACGATATCAACGGTGGCAACCTACTCGGCATCAGCATGGCAATGGCAAACCGAGCATCTGCAACGCCGTGGTGATGGGGTGATACTAGTGAGTTGGGGAATGCTGGGTAACGCCAACATCACGCTGATGCCAACTGCAGCCCTGGAAGATTTAGATAACGACTCGTAGATGTAGAGTATGAATTGAATGAGGTCAAAGAGGAGGATAGTCGAATCACCGAAGTCTGAAAAGAGGATGCAAAATACAGTATATTTGTCGGAGGGCAGCTGCGGCTGAAATCGCGGCGACCTTCCTTTGCTCAGACGCCCATCAGCGTCTCAGGCTCCTGCGGCATTTCACCCGTAGCCGCCGACTCATCGGACCCACCCGTTGCCAAACTCAACAATGGCTCCAGGATCAAGAAAGAAATACGCTCTGGATCTGAATGACATCTTCGCATTTCCTGATGGCAACAACATTCCCCGTGGGCCGCCCAAGACGGAAAAAGGTGAGAGCTGGGTTATGTTTCTCGAGGTAGGTCTACTGTCCGCAGTTTCAAACACTGTACTTTGTGCTAAGATGGATTTTCATTCTGCGAAACGATAGCGGGTTTCCCTCCTTCCAGACGGACATATGCGACGGTTGACATCACGGGTAAATGGTTTAACGTTGTGATCAATACCTCAAATCCATCTCTCGATACTGTCGACTTCAAGCGCGGTTATACTCTGTGTATTCTGAATGCAGAGCCACTGGCACTTGTTGGACCGAATGACCCGTTCTACTATAGGGTAGATGATATTAGTACAGTGGAGGTGCGCTTCTCAAATTGTTTCTTGTCCGACTTATCATGGCCACCATCTCGTTCAGCTGCTTCCTGTCTCATTGACTAAGCTCTGGGAGCTCAACGACAGCCTCAGAATACGCAGCGATGCAGGATATTTTCGTATGTGTCTGTCTTGCGGGAACGTCAGTCGATTACGTTGTGCAAAATGCCATAGTCGATTTTGTTCTAAGGTGCGTAGCTCTACTATTTTCTCGACTTTGCAATAGCATGAAAGCATCCTTATGACTACTAGGGATGTCAGCGAGCTGGTTGGCCCAAACATAAGCCTGAATGCAGAGCTTTGGGCGTTCTTCTTCGCTATAACCGAACAGACTGGGGCTAGTGGGACATGAGTGTTCGCGTCTCCTGGCGCACCACATGACGACACATAGGCTAAGATTCAAGGAGAAAGCTTATGAACACCGGTGTGAGGTCTTTCAGGGTTGTCGAAGTTTGTTTAATCGGCCATTTCAGGACATGTAATAAAGAATTGGCTTTATATCTCGGAGGTGCTCTAATAATTCTCGAACCCGTATTTTACGATCATCCCCTCCCCGCATGGCGTATCTCACCCGCGTCCCCGCCGGGCGAATCAAGCGGTAGCGCCACGTTGACGACGTCGACGTCAGTGAAGCGTGGTCTTGGTGGCCAGCCAGGTGTGGACATTCTGGCATGATACTTCCTGTGATTTGATATATGACTGCGAAACGAGAATGAACTTCAATGTCAGACGTGTCTTGTCTACTTGACAGTTAGAGAACATCACAACGCGACAGGGTCAGAGCGTCGCAGGAACAAATAAACTGGTCAATTTTTGACTACCGATCCCTGGTAACAATAACGTCCGCTTCTACCTTATCTATAAAGTATCATTCTCATGTGATTGTGATGACGAGTGTGCATCATACGCCCACGTTCGACGTCAACCCTAGCGAGCACCGCGAGCGCCGCTCAGAGCATGAACACGAGAAACAGGAACGCATACCAGTCAAATCAGCCACGAGACCGACGACGAGAGGCCCAATAGAAGATGAAGACTGTTGCGAACCGCCGATAAACGTATGGTTCAATCTGTCTTGCTGCTTAGAAGACACACGTCCGAGACTTCACCTTGTGCATAGTACTGCGAACAGCAATTGCAAGGAGTCGATGTCAGATCGCCGAGAAGCAGAACGTAGGAAGGAAGTGGCAACAGGCATGACTCGGAAGCGAGGGGAGACACACACTGAGATTGTACAAGATGCCTCCAAAGTAGTGGGCGGCGCTGGTGTTCAAAATTTACTGTTGATGGTATCAACGGGCCCGGGTATCCATCGGTATCACTGGCAACAATACCCTACTCAGCATCAGCATGGCAAACAGATGAGTGATTTTGCGTTCATTTCCCAAAACCCGGTGGGAGACACTGGATACCAGCACTTCATTCAACTGAGCATTTACACACGCCGTGGTGATGGTGGGTTGGGGCATGATGATGGTTATCGCCATCGCACGCTGATTCAACTGCAGCCCTGAACGACTTCAGCACGACTACGTAATATGTATCTAGGTGACCGAGCACGTGCAGCCAGCGCTCCATTGCTTAAATAGGGGGAACATCTCCACAATCTTCCTTGACTCAGACGCCCATCAGCCCGCGCTTCCATATTACGTAACTGCCAACTCTCGACTCAAACAATGGCTGCAGGATCGAGAGAGAAATACGCTCTGGATCTGAACGACATCTTCGCATTTCCTGATGGCGAAAATGTTCCTCTTAGACCGCCTAACACGGCAGCAGGCGAGAGCTGGGTTATGCTTCTCGAGGTAGGTTTGCTGCCCGCAGTTTCAAACACGGACCTTGTGGTAACATGGAATTTTTTTTCTGCGAAAAGATAAAGGACTTCCCTCCTTCCAGACAGAGATATGTGGCGGTGACATCACGGGTAAATGGTTTACTGTTATGATCAATACCTCAAATCCATCTCTCGATACTGCCGACTACGAGAGCGGTTATACCCTGTGCATTCTGAATGCCGAGCCATTGTTTGGACCGAATTATATTAACTATGAGGTGAATGATATCAGTACAGTGGAGGTACGCTTCTCAAATTGTTTCTTGTCTGCCTTATAATGACCACCATCTCGTTCAGCTGCTTCCTGTCCCGTTGGCTAAGCTCTGGGAGCTCAACGACCGCCTCAGAACACGCAGCGATGCAGGAGATCTTCTTAAGTGTCTGTCTTGTGGGAATGCCGGCGAATTGTGTTGTTCAGTATGTAAAAGTCAATACTGTTCCACGGTGCGTATCTCTATTTTCTCGACTTTTGCAATAGCATGAAACGTTCTTATGAGTTACTAGGAATGTCAGCGTGCTGATTGGCCCGAACATAAGCTTGAATGTAAAGCTTTGGGCGTTCTTCGTCGTTATAATGAAACAGACTGGGGCTAGTGGGACATGGGTATTTGCATCCTCCGGCGCACCACATAGTAACGATACATAGGCCAAGTTTCAAGGAAAAAGTTTGTAAGAACTGGTCTGTAGGTTTGTTTCGCTTTGGGAGATGGAATAAAGAATTGGTCTCATGTTTCGGAGGTGCTTCATATGACGCTCGAACCTGTTGAAACCGAGCCCGGACGGCTCATTTCCCTCTACCCTTTTTCGTAAAGGTCCATCCCAACAACACGCTTCCTACTACACGTGTTTAACGTTTAATTGTCATAATACTTCGTAAAGCGCGTAAAGCCCGGGCAACAATCTCAAGTAACTTGTTGTCCCCTACCACCCACCCCAGCATCGAATCCTCATCAATCGACCGTTCTCAGTTGTTTTGTCAAGGAAAACTCACACATTGCATCAATAACTAAAGTCTCAAACAGCTCAGCTAAAAAGCGTGTCCCTTACCGTATCAGATTCTCCCCACCACTCCGGTATCCGCCTTCGCATCTCCATCATTTCCTAGCCGCCCTATCGACTCCAAAAGATATTCGTTCCGGGGGGCTTGCTGATGGAAAATAATCGTCACCAGTCTTGGGAGGAACAAACCAAACCAAATTTACGTATGTCTTTCGTGATCATTGCGCGACATCCTGCAATGACTGCAGCGCTGACTGGCGTGATGTAATGTGATGTAGGCCAGGTAAAACGAATCGACCTACTTCCCGATGACGTCCTACTGGAAATATTTGATTACTATGTGAATATTCCAGTGCTTTGGATTAAACCCAAAAACGGGATAGATGAATGGCAATTGCCGGTTCATGTGTGTCGACGATGGAGAAGCCTTGTTTTTCGATCACCACGTGGTTTGAATCTGCTACTTTATTGTACGCCCGAAACACCCGCAAAGACACACTGGGCGTGTGGCCAGCCTTGCCTCTCGTCATTGGGGCACTCATGGCCTCATCATCTGGTACCGACAACGTGATTGCAGCACTTGGGCAGAGCAATCGCGTATGTCAAGTCAGCTTAAATCTTGCAGGTTGGCAACTGGAAGACGTCTTGGCCGCGATGCAGGTGCACATTCCCAAGAGTTGACAGCAATACAGTTCGACTCAGACGATGAAACGCTGCCGGTCATTCCCGATTCGTTCCTGGGATGGATCTGCCCCACGTCTGCAATCCTTCTCGTTGCATATGGCATTCCATTTCCAGGATTGCCAAACCTATTTTTGTCTTCTAATCACCTCGTCTTCCTTTGGCTCACCAATATTCCTCATTCCGGTTAAATTCCAATCCCCTCAATTTCGCCCTGACTCGGAAAGCCGAAGTCCGCCTCCACCAAACCGCTCTATCCTCCCTGCTCTCGACGAGTTTCAGCGTCACCGAGTATTTAGAGGAATTCGTGACCTGCATCGACACCCCTCAACTCGACAAAATGGATATAACCTTCTTCAATCAAATCGATTTTGACTTCCAACGACTTGCCCAATTCATTATTCGTACACCAACTCTCAGAGCATTGAATGAAGCACGTGTGCAATTTGATTATAACACCGCCAGCGTCAAATTTCGAAACTGGACATCTCGTCGATCTGCCCTCGGCGGTCTTGAGATAGGAATCTCATGCAGAGAACGAGATTGGCAGCTTTGTTTATCGAGCAGATCTGTAACTCCTCTTCGCTCCCCTTTCCACCGCAGAGGACCTCTACATCGAGCATCAATTTTGGGAATTATTTTGTGTGAATGATGGCGTCGACGCCGTCGAGGACTCCCTATGGTTGCAACTCTTACTTCCTTTTACCACGGTGAAGAATCTCTGCCTATCCAAGGAATTTGCACGCCAGGCATCGCGGCCGCCTTGAAGGAGCTCGTTGGGGGCAGAATTACAGAAGTTTTGCCCAGCCTGGAGAATATATTCGTGGAGGGACTCGAGGCGTCGGGAATTTTCATGGAAAAATTGGGCAGTTCGTTGCCGCGCGACAGCTCTCCGTTCTCCGATGGCCCTGTCACCATTTCTGACTGGCGCAAATGACTCTGACACGTAATCGATGTGATGCAGCTCGTAAGTTACAACCATGCTCTCCGGCTTTCCATTCATCTCATATCGCTTTAATCTAGCCGTACAAGGACAGCTTTCTGTTGCTCAACTTGCCTCGCCTCTTGCTTTCATTTCTCCTGAAAATTTCACCGACACTTTCTTTCTCTCCCCCATCTATCGTACATTGTAGTACCATTCTCTGTCTGACACGTCCTCGCACATGCACTTGCATACTATACGTACTACTCGTATCGTATTATACCCTCTCTGGCGTCGAATATTTTTTTTTTGTCGATTGGCGCTGGTTTTGGAAATCTAAAACTTTGACCTGAGACGATCCTTCGTTCTCAGAGGGAGGGGTCCGTACGTGGTGCGCTGGTATGCGATCATGTAGCCTGCGCAACGGAAATTCGAGATAGAGCTAGATCGAATGCCCTGGTTGAAGACTCGCTCAAAAAGAGAGCACGGAAGGGCAATCATATAGATAGATGCAACCAGTCACAATACGTCATCAAGAGAGCCATTATATATCTGCCCACTTATGATTTACGACCAATTCTCTGTTTCCTGACCTTTTTCTTCTGAGACTCCCCTTTGTAAACGGGAGGTCCACTGGCAAGCGCAGGAGCTTGGAGCATGGTTTTGGTAGCCAGTTAGCCAGGTGTGGACATTCTGGCATATTCTTTCCTGTGATGTTTGACTGGCGAAACAAGAACGAACCCAATGTCTAGACGTATCTTATCTACTTATCTACTTGAAAGTTATATAACATCACAACGCGACAGGGTCAGAGTATCGCGGGTAATAAATAAATAAAACTGATAATTCCCGACTATTGATCCTGGATAACAATAGCCTCCACTTCCACCTCGTCTCTGTCATCCCCATGTGATGATGACCACGCGCGTGCATCAGCCCGCCCGCGTTCGACGTCAACCCCAGCGAGCACCGGGAGCGCCGCCCAAAGCATGAACACGAGAAACAGGAACGCATATCGGATGTTACCAGTCAAATCGGCCACGACGCCGACGACGAGAGGCCCAATAAAAGACGAAGACTGTAGCGAACCCCCGATCAACGTATGGTCTTGCCGATGGGGAGACACACATACCTTATCGGTGATGGAGAACAGGCCGTACCATCGTGCTTCCTCTCCAGGAGGAATGATCTCTGCATATAAAGCCCGCGCGTAGCTCTGGAACGCGCCATACAAGCCACCAAAATATACAGAGAGCACGTACATCTCTGCTGGGACTCGTAGACCCCATCGTGCACCACGTGGGGCAAAGAGCCCGATGACACCGTATAGCGGAATAAGGCTGCCGGCGATGACGAGTATTATGAGCACACGCAGGGATGTGAGACCGAGGCGACGTTGCAGGATCGGCCATAATAGTGCGCCGAGGATACCGGCACTTGGCGTAAGTATACCCACAAGTATGACAGAGCTGGATGGCATATGGAGTGATGTCTTTGCGAAAAGAAGCGCTGTCGCGGTCAGTGTTGAGAACCCTGGAAAGAGCGCGTTTTTACTTTAGCAATGCAGGCGCTGGTAGAAGGGGGGGTTCGTACCGTCGGAAAGGAGGAACCACGCGGCGAGGTAGCGGAACGTGTTGCGTAGCCGTCGAATATTCTCCCAGCGTAACATATTGCCTAATCTCTTCCACGCATCGACTACTTCTCGTAGGAGCGTCCATTCAGTGGCAACAACAGATGCTGCTTCGGATGCTGGTGGGCTTGCGAGTAAGCCCTCGCCTTCCTCTGTCACAGTGGCTTTCTGAGTCTTCTCCAATTCCTTCGCACCTGGCAAGAGCAGGAAAGCGGGTATGGAAAATAATGCCCACCACGCCCCAGAGACACCAACAGCGAATCGCAATGCATCCGTAGACCCGCCTGCACGCTGCACAGGGAGTATATCGGCCAGTAGTAGCATGATGCCAGCGGCGTACCCGAGAGCGATACCGAGTGAGGAGATGCGGGCAGTCTCGCGGGAAAGCTTTTCTGAATCGCCGAGATCTGAGGAGGGTAGGGAGGATAGGGCGAGGCGTGGGAGGTATGAATTTAGCACTACAATAGATGCGCCGAATCCGATATTTGCCAAGATGGTTAATATACCGGAGAGCAGCCATATAGGTGAGGAGGAGGGGAGGAGGGAAAAGCAGATTGCAGAAGAGGAGCCAAGTGCGACCAAGCCGAAGAGTAAGGGCTTCCGGTACGAGGCTGGATAACGATCGGTAAGGAAAACATCGAACTAGGGAGCAAGACACACCTCTATCTGCAATTCCACCCATGGAAATTACGGTCAGGGCTTGTAATGCAACGGAAATGGAGTATGTATAGAGACTACATAAGCATCAGTGATCTATGCCTGCGAGCATGACCCTCCTGCGAACACCGGACGTAGCCATACAAGATGGATTTCTACACACCTGAAGCTCGCTGTGTCAATCCACGCCCAGCCCAACTTTACAACGCATCTTATATCATCATCATCGCCTTCTACTGTGCCAACGGGTGGTGCAGGGCCGGAGGAGCATGGGATTGTCTTGTCTGGCATTAGAAAGCCATTGTCGCGCGCGAACTGTTCAAGACAGATTGGAAGAAAAAATGTAAGGGAGACAATTGCAAAGACTTCGCTGGCAAAGGCATAGCTGAGCCAACCCCAAAGTTCGCGTCTATGCAGTTTCGACGAGGACGAGGACGATGGTGTGTCCGTGGCCATGGGTTAGAACATTTAGTAGACTGCCGGGTCGGGCCGGGTCGGAGGCATTTTGGGCATCTGTTGACACATATTTGGTCCAGTGGCCTGGCCACCGCGACGTCTCACGTCGCTTTTACCATTAGCGAGCTTTACACAGGCTAGAGCTTGCTCTACGGGCAAAGACAAAAGTACCGTACAGACGGTGTACGTAGATAGCTAGAGCCAACCATAAGACACCGGCTAGAAAATGTCAGACATAGCCGAATTGAAACGTCTCGTTAAATCACTTCAACAAGCCTCGTCTCAGCGGGTACGTCCCTTGCCCTCCCCGTTCCATTACATTCGCTTTTTGATTTATCCTGCTAATTCTTCTTTGATATAACTTGAAACAGGATATTGTCGACATCCTGCAGGTATTAAAGAAGGAGGCGAAGATTACTGAGGCCGTTCTAAGAGTACGTCCAGAGAGTCGCGTGGTTCCTTCTCAATGCCACTCACATTCTGTTCCTTTCATCGTCGCAGGAGAGCAAAGCTGGCCTCGCTGTTGGGAAATTGCGCTCGCACGCGGCAAAAGATGTCTCTGAACTTGCCAAGGAGATCGTGCGCGCGTGGAAGACGGCGGTGGACAAAGAGAAACAGGCCGCGGGAACCCAGTCAAAGGGTGGCGCGAAGTCTGCAGGTGCGTGAATTTCCTCATTCGCGTACAACTAGCGTATAAACCGAAGTGGCTATTAATCCAGCTCCCGCTCCACGCAAAGCGTCAACTGTATCCGTGCCGTCGTCAACGGCGGGCGCCTCGAATAGTGGCGCACGTACAGCGAAGAGCGACGGCGTGAGTACATCTATCACCGGTGACAAAACGCGCGACAAGTGCATCGAAATGCTTTATGATGCTCTTGCGCTCGAATCAGGTTTCCGTATGTCCTCTCTCTGTCCTCCCTTAACCTAACCCTAATCGGCGTTACTTACATAATGCCCAGCGTCCGACCTCATACTGCAACGTGCCCGCGTAGTAGAGGAGACGGCGTGCAAGGATTGCAAGGGGACCACGCCGACATACAAGTCCAAGATACGGACGTTGTTTGTGAACCTCAAAGACAAGAACAACCCTGGCTTACGCCGAAGCGTTACAGCTGGAGATATTCCCGCCCAGACATTTGCAAGAATGACTAGCCAGGTGCGTATCGTCTTAGTCGTCACTACCGGCTTTTGGAATGTCCACTGTCTTATAGGAAATGGCCTCTGAGGAACGCAAGGCGGCTGACGCGAAAATCGAGGAAGACAACTTATTCTTATCGCTCGGCGCGGCCGAACAGCAGGCAGAAACAGATGCGTTCCAATGCGGCCGGTGCAAACAGGTATTAGCATTTGGTCGCCGGTCCTTATTCTTCTCATCACTCTTCATCAGAGGAAATGTCGTTACCGCCAAGCGCAAACGCGGAGCGCTGACGAACCTATGACCGTAAGTTGTCTAACTTTTCGACTTTGTAACTGAGCTGACAAAACTTATCACAGACCTTTGTAACGTGCGTCCGTTTCTCCTCTCTGTTTTTATTTCTGTTTCTTAATTAACGTCCGAATAGTTGCACAAACTGCAACTACAGGTGGAAGTTCTCGTAGATCCGCAGTCTTCGAATTGCTCTCTAGATTACATCGCTGTAGTATTCTTTTCTTAGGTATTTTTCCCCCGCTGTTGGTTGTACGCTGCAGATATTGTTTCCATTGGCGAAAGCCTTTACATACCAATATTTCCTTATCACGTCTTGGCTTCGCGACCTGGGCTGAACTGGGATGGCCCTCACTTTGAATACTCATTTCCGTAGCTTTGACGTGCGTGCGTCCTCTACGGCTCTGCCAATCAAAGTAACTTTTCACGCCAACCTGGCGGAAGGAGAGCGGAGGACCACCCCTAATGCGGGAAGATGCATTAATGTATTACAGTATTTACGATGACTCTTCGCGCCGTATCTAAGTGAAGGAGAAGAATCAGCAATTCCTTCGATTTGGGAGCTGTGGAAGGCTTACTTACGTGTCGTCATGGTCGGTCATACCTCGCGCCGGGGCAGCGCCTTCCAGCTCTTCTTAGTCCCATGCGTTCGATAAGACTCGCCGGCATACAATAAACAGGGTCAACGTCTTCCAACCCAGGGTAGCCAAGCAGAGAAAGGCCGGCAACGCCGAACAAAGTATGAAACACGTCCGTCATGTCACCCGGCCGGTCCGCGATCCCCCCACCCTCGGGGTCCTAAAGGTAAGTCAAATTTCTGAGACAAAGAAAGAAAAAAGAAAGAAAGAAAAGGATGAGGAGCACCCGTTCACGTACCTGAGCTGAGAGGATGAAGCGCGTGAGCGCGGCACTGTCGATCCAAGTGAGCTTGTTCAGGATAGCCATAGAGGAGAGGACCCAATGACTATAGCAGACCTGTGGAATTCAGTTTGGAGATGTATTATTAGCGCGCGATGGGTTCGTCACCACAACATATAAATATAAATATATATAAGAATATGCACACATCTTCTAGTTTTTCGGGTCGCCCGTTCATGCCGCCGTTGCGCAGTTGTCTTTCCGCCAGCCACCATCCTAGCGTTGGCAGGTCCACCACGTCTAATCGATCTAGAATCGCGAGCGCTGCGGTGCACACCCACACTGCAAGAGAAAAAATAATAAAGGAAGAAGTGAAAAGGAAACGCATGTCACTAATTCATCTCTTCAAAAGGCGCAACCGGCGCAAAGCGCATGGAGAGAGAGAGATACCTTGTGCTGCGTGACTCTCGGAACCAGCGATTCGGCCAAAGCCTCCGTCAAAGTTGCGGCATGAGACAAGGTAGGAGACTGTGCGCTCGCGATCGAGACGATCGAGCGCGCCGAGGAGGGATAACGCTGATACGGCGCAGTAGAGAAAACGCGTGTCCGTCTCGCCAAAGGCGTCGCCGGCAAAGACGCCTGAGGATTGTTGTAGGCCCAGGATAACTGTCATAACACCCATCATCATCTGTAAAATCAGTATATATATAGAAAGGGGTAGGGGCGTACAATCGACTACGCGCGGCCTGTTGACGCGTGAGAGGGCATCGTGCGTTGCTAGGACTTGGATTGCGCTTAGCGTGGAAAGGATGTGTGCGTCGTGTCCCGGGTGTGCGCCAAAGGCACCTTTTTTTGAAAAAGGGAGAGTTTTAGTGGGTTTGTGCCGGTATTACGTGGGTGGACACGGGCGCGAACGGAGGAGGGAATGTAGTATAGTACAGTGGGAGATTTGTGCGCACCTGCCTCGTCATCCCAGCAGCTTATCACATACTCTATAGTCTCTTCCGCATCTAACGCGTCCTTGTGTTTCATTATGCAAAGCGCGGTGAGGCCCCAGTAGACTGCGTTCATCCGCAGGTGGGCCGTCATGTGGTAGGTCAGGTCATCCTTATGCTACACGCGCCGCACCGCCGTTGAGCAGAGGAAGGTATCGTTCGCCTTAGAAATAACACCAACTTACTTTTCCTAGATTCTGTATATATCGTACATGTAGATCGGTGAGGAGAGTGTCTGCCATGTGGGGGGCCACGGCGGCGTAGAGGCAAAGTGGTTCAAACTCGGAAGCTCGGATCACTGGCACGCGCGGTTCCCCACTGGTTCCCCCGAACTTGATAAAAGGGCGTGGTGAAGGCTGCGCCGACAGTTAATCCGTCCTATCCACGTCACTCTGTTCACCCATGTCCTCCTCTTCAACCAACCAGTCCTCTCCTACCTCGTACGGTGTCTCCCCAGTCATAATCGTCCATGGCGAACACGACATCTACCATCGCCAATCTCTCACGACAAGCACGCCACAACTCCGGTATTCTCACCAACTTATCTCAAAGAAGACGATCAGCCATCTTTGCGCACACTAGACAATGTTCGCGATCAGGTCGCGGGGGGCGTTGCCGTGCGCATGATGCGCAAGCTAAGACGGCAGATAATACGCAATACGGCGTCGCGGTGACACTTTCTAAGAAAGACGATGCCGGTTTCTTACGTCTCGTCGCATCACATCTCGCTTCGCAACCCTCAGCTTCCCTCAAAGAAAAGGCGTACCTCGTCGCGGTCGCTACGACGGGCGCAGGCGACACTTCCCTCCTCATCTGCGGCACAGATCCAGCAAAAGTGCAGCGCGCAGCGCTGCTGGCGATGTCCAAGTTCATCGGGCACATCAAGCCGTTGCCAGAGCAAGTGGAGGGCCCGGGAACCGTTTGGCTCGGGCGCGTGCGGGGGCTTTCTTGGAACGGGTATGACGAGACCGCGATCGTGGACGTGCTGCAGAAGTGTGCGCAGGAGCTCGTAGACCCTTCCCGCCCGCCACCGGGCTCGCGCGGCATCGACGAAATCCTCGCTTTGGCGCGCACCGGCTGCATCGGCTGCTGCCGCGACAGGCATTTGAGGAGCTCCGCGATGCGGATATCAGGGTGCCCGTGCTGCTGGTTGATATTCGCCCGGCGGCACAACGCGCAAAGCACGGACAGATTCCTGGCGCGATGATTATCGAGCGGAACGTACTCGAGTGGCGGTTCGATCCGCGTTACTCGGAAGGACGGTTGGACATCGCGACGCGGTATGACCTGAGGATAATCATATTCTGTCAGGAAGGATACACGAGCTCGTTGGCGGCGGCGTCGCTGCAGGACATCGGGCTTTTGAACGCGACTGATGTCGTTGGCGGGATCAAGGCATGGAAAGAAGCGGGCTTCCGATAGAATTCGAATCAGAGCCGTGACGCGAGAGACTGTCAAGGGCGCGACACGCACGCCACACGTGGCACTCTACGATAAAAACTATGTCTGGCACCATCCTCTTGTTCGCATCGTGGTAAGTGTCCATCCTGTCCGTCACTCGGAGCTCACGTAACGCGCACCATTCCTCGGATGGCGTGTTTTGGGGTGTTACAGCATAATTTACCCATGCAATAATTGATGAGTCTTGATTTTGTATCCCCGGTGTGTCACATGGAGGAGAGCAGATGGGCATATTACTGATCAGGCGACAAGTGACTGTTGTTCCGGGAGCGTTCCAGGCTTTCGCTCCTGTGCTGGTGGGGCCGCAGAGGTCTGAAAAGGCCATTTTCCCTGACGAGTCACGGATAATGCCTCGCATCATGTCCTCTAGTACCAGCAGTATGATCGAATGCTCTGTTATATCTTGTGAGAGCTTGTATCTCAAAAAATATGTATCTCTGAGCTTTCGTTAGGTACCCTCAGAGCGCATGCGCAAAGTGATTCCAGTTGAGTCACGGGGACGGGGAACAGGACCGAGCCGGAAGATCGGAGCCGAGATACGACCAATAAGGAAAAGATTAGGTCGCCTTGATCGCCAATGCTCATTCACCCACGTGTTCCGACAATACAAAGCAAGGCCCACAGGCCCAGTCCCTACAGTCCGAGCATTTTGTGGCAGTCGTTGCCACAACCCCTTTATTGTCACCGCCTTTTTGTGTCCGCAATGGTACCGCTTTTTAGCCGCCATTGTACCCTTGTACTTTATAAGCAACCTCAACCACCTGAACGCGTGTTTGACGTCCCCCCTCCCGAACTGTCACCATCCGAACGAAACAAGAACAAGAGCCCCTCCCCCCCAGCGCTTTCGTCACTGTCTACAGCATACAGTAATTGGCACAGAACGCCACAACAAACAAATTATTTGAATCTTCATCGTCATCATCATCACCATCATGCCCTTACGTCGTACCCGGAACACATTTTGTCACCGTTCTGACGAGGACACTGTGATGTTGGATGCAGCCACTACTACCGTCGACACTCCCGTCTTATCTGCGCCTTTAACTCCTTCCCGATCAGTCAACAGCTCCACGTCGCTGGGAAAGCGCCGCCGGGGCCAACAAGGACAATCTCCCGAAAGAGCTTCCAAGCGGATTGCAGCGATGAGGTCGTCTACGACGACTCCGGACTTCTCTCCCGGAGAAATACCAACTCCAGTCGTTAGCCCCACTCATACCTCGATACCCGATACTTTCCCCCCCTCACAGCTGCCTAATTTATCCCTAAATCCCATCAACAATACCACTTCCACTAATATGCCCGAGTCATCGTCATCCTCCATCTCTCATTTTCCCGAGCCCGCCTCTCCCGCCGCAACGGAAATAGCATGTGACATTGGCCTCGTCGAGAAGTCACCCGAAGAACACATAGAGACTCTCCGAGCAGCAGGGATCAAAGTGCGCGACTTTGCGTACGAGCCGATGCCCAACTCCAGCAAAGCCCCAGAAATTTTCGACCCCGTGCCCTGTCTGATCGCCGCCGACTGGCACATGCGCAATCCGGACAAGAATCACGGTCTACTCAGTCCCAAGGCTCTCTTCCGTCTCATCAAGATGGGCTGGCTCACCCTCGCAGACATCAGACGTTACTTCGACCCGTACGAATACGTCGCGCTCGCCCATTATAACGACAAACCGGACGAGCAGCGATACCCGTTCGTCGTCGCATCCCATAACGAGTCAATACCCACCCCTTCGCAGCGCGTACGGTTACGTCGTCAGGCTGGTCTTGCCACTTATCCAAACGATTATCCGGATAAAGTGTTTTTCGGATATAACCCTACGGGATACTCGGATGATGAGGGAGAGGGGCAGGGTGGGCCTCCTCCTCCTCGTGCCCCGACTCCTCCTGTGCCTGCGGAAACAACATCGGCGGTGGTGGAGGCTGAGGATGAGGCAGGAGAAGTGGTTGTGGTCGAAGAAGCGCCCAAGCCGAAACGCCGGAAGGTCAAGGGTGCGACCAAGACACGGAGCCGCGCGAAGCCAAAACCATTACGAAGGGAATGCTCACGTCCCGAGGTATAGATTCGGCGTGTTCGGGAACAACTGCGCGTTTTACTTTTTACTCTTATTTTATTCTCATTTTCGATATTGCAAGTCCTCTTGTTGTAGCAACCCCACCTCTACCACGGACACAATGTATTTGCGTGCATGTAGCGTTATCCGTTTTTCCAACTCGCCGTATTCTTCCGCCATTCCCACCTCCCCTCCCTACATGAATTGTTTGGTATTTACTTCCTTCGGATGGATGGTTCTTTGTATCGGTACAGGAGTTTACATGCCGTCTTGGGCTTAATGTCAGCCCTCTTTCTACATATCATGATACGGTTAGTGTTCTGATACCTGTAATTTGCACGGCGGATAGGAGTGAATATGGATGTCTCGACCGGCGCTCGCGGCCGCGGTGGTCTATACCTCTCCATTCGAAGCTTTTATTAGCGGCGGCGTCACCTGTACACAAGCACGCACACCACCATACACGCGTCGGCACCTCCACCTGACTCTGATCTGATCCGACGGGACAGTACTTCACTTTAAAGTCCTTCCATCAATCCAACTAGATCAGCCTCGGTGTTCCGAGTCCTTCCAACAGCCTACAGTGCAGCGCGCACTCACGCAATGAAATAAATTTCGCGCAGATTGATGATGGATGGTCCATTTGTGGGTCTGAAGCCGAGAAATTGGGAAGAGTAGATAAATGATAATTAATTCTAAATGCCCACCACAGTTTCAACTCATAATAATAAAAATTATACGTATTGGCAACCTCTGATCACAACTGACGTCCATACCAGGGTAGACGAGTACCGTAACTAAACTATTCGTGAACAGTATTGGCACATAATCTTACAAACAAATGGGAGAAAGAACCCAGAGATGGGAAAAGTACTAATTACTACTAAATATTACAGGGCGTTTTCACTTTGCCCCATGTTCTAATAGTAACCGTCTGATTGCTTCACATCGTGGATCGTCCTTGTTCCTTGCGCCCGAACCCAAAACTTGCAAAGCGGTCTCACCACCAACGCTGACCGCCTCTACGTCAGCACCGTGCTCGAGCAGCAGGCGCACAATCTCCAGCGCTCCATATCTCGACGCCCAGTGCAATGCGGTGGAGTCGTCTTTGTCTGCCCGCGCATTTACATCTGCACCGCGCTCCAGCAGTACTCGAAGGACAGCACCATCTTTGAAATGAAAACCTCCTGATGCCCAACGTAACGGAGTCCACCCGTCCTCATCCCTAGCATTGACGTCGGCATCGTACTCGATTAATCTCTGGGCCACCTCGAGTTTTTCGAAAAAGGCTGCGGAGTGCAATAGAATACTTTTGAATTTGCCTTGGACATGCGGGTCTGCGCCGTTATGATGGAGTAAATCTGCCGTCTGAAAGTGCTCCCCTGCCAATGCTGCGATTATCGGTCTTATATAGTAGCCCCCATTAGCGTTCACATCCTCCGGATACTTGGCAATGAGGTGCTTTACGATATCGTGGAATCCACAGAGTGCCGCATAATATAGGGGTGTTGCAGCGTATTTGTTGTTTAGTGGGAATTCATAAAAGGTTTCTCCTATGCGAGGCATGGTGTCGATATCGTATAGCGTGAGCCACGCCCTAAAGTGTGGTTTGTCTGGGTTGAACAGATATTTCATCCCTTTCTGTAAGCGTGACGAAACTTCCCCGAATTGAACATGTGTAGCCCAGTGCTTGGCAGCGTACCCAGCCAGCGAATGATCCTCGAATGTAGTATTCCTGTCAACCTCGTCGTGCGTTTGTAGTAGAACGCCTAGGCAGGCTTGTGCCAGGATCGTATGCGCATTCTCCAAATCGATCCGATAAGCCGAGATCTCTCCACTTGTAGTAGAGAGGCGAGATGAGGTCAAGAACTCCTTGACAGAGAAGTGCGAAAATTGCACCACCCGTGAATACCATCTTCGACAATGGCAATCAGACTCGAACAGGCGATCAGAAGTGCTTGTTCTTGGTCTTCCCACCGCCAATCTGCGTTCAGCCTCGGGACCCCTTCCAAATCGTCGAAATCAACTGCGAGGACCTCCGCGAGCTCCGCAACCGAAGAGGCCGGATGGCCACCACAAGGCAGTGCAGCACTCGTTGAGCGAGGCACCTATTCGGTTTCTTGATTTCCTTCAATATACGCTCATACGTCTCGTCCAGAGATTCCGGTAGCTCCTTGAGCGTACGTCGGACACTGGCTGGAAGACAGTCACGTAGGACTTCCAATTGACAGAATATCCAACGGAACCTGTCCGACAATTTATTAATAAACCTGTAAATAAATGCAAATCAATTCACTTACATGCCGTCAGCTCGTTCGGAAAGGGTCTCGATCACGTGATCTTTATCCTCCTTCCTCCACCTCCGCATAATTGGCTCCAAATCCGAATAAACAACTGATCTCACGTAGTTCTCGATATCCTTCTTTTGGCCGCTTTGATCGTGAAGAGACACTCGGTGAGATGTCAGAGGCTCGAGGACTTCCCGTATGTCTACTTCAGGCCGGCTTGTGATAAATATATGAAGATTCGGTAGATGAAGGTCGACGAGCTCCTTCACGAGTTGAAGAACTCGATTGCGATCTGATGGAATCCCCGATGTGTTGGAACATTCATCAAGGGCGTCGATTATTAGGTAGATTGGACGTTGATCCGGAAGCGTGAGCATATCTTTTAGGCACTGTGTCAAAGAGCCATCATTAGGCTGTCCGTGCCGTTTTTGTGATCAGAATGAAGACATGATAGAATGTCGAAACAAGGATCTGAGTATGTGGCAAGTTGGGTGAGAAGCGAAAGGACTAGATTGCGCCAGTGTTGTTTGTCCGTGTCCCGAAAGTCGAAATAGAAGTAACCCATCGAGGCTTGACCAGCATCACACATGGCTTCGATATCCTGGATAATGGCGGAACTGGTAGACGACGATCGACATCAACTATCTTTCATGGAAAGAGCAATGGATCCACAAACCATAGAAGCTTTTTCCAGAGCCAGCTATACAAATAACACGTTGTCAGGGGTGTCCGAGTCGGGAAATGTGGGGAAGAGGCGCACGCTTTCCATAAACCCAGAGGAGCGGTTCAGAACTTGTTGATTTCCAATCCTGGTAAATACCACCTCGGAAGAACCATGTCGCGGTTCCCTCGTGATGTGCATTACACGCAATGTTATGGTTCGTAGACGGATCCGGTGGCGAGAGCCATCTACGAAGATCTTGTCGTAGTTGATTCCCTGCAAGGATGTTTGAGCCTGTATATCTAGTATCGACGCAGTTCAGACGTCACGAACGTTTCACTTGATCTACGTCATCAGCTGCTTGTTGAATGACCACCCTGGCCTCTTTCCATCTACGCACGTTATTGTTAACCAATACCTGATGATTGATTGGAGATGTATTACGCACCATCAACGACCGCTGTCATCTTGTCATTTATGGCCGTCACTTTGTCATCAACGTCCATCACCCTGTCATTGACGTCCTTCACTTGGTCGTTGACGTCCTTCACTTGGTCATTGACGTCCTTCACTTGGTCGTTGACATCCCTCACTCGGTCATCAACTCCCATCACTTGCTCATTGACGTCTTTCACTTGCCCATCAACTTCCTTCAATCGGTCGCCAACGTCGGCTACCTTGTCGTCGATGCCGGCCACTCTGTTGTCGACACCAAGCATGTTATCCGCAATTCCCTGTACTCTGTCATCGACAGTATTGGCGACCTTCAGGACTTGCGCAGCGGCCATTCGAGCTTCCTCTTGCGTCAGCCTGTCTAGCCTCTTCAGCGCATCCTCGATATCCGTCATTCCGATCAGTTTCTTCAGATATTTTTCTGGGAGCGGTTCTGTCAACGGCAGCACATCTGTACAGCGCAACTTACTCGTCCGTCCTTGTCTGATCTCTTTGGTTGCAATTCCAAGGATGTTGAGCACTTCCACCATTATCTTTGTTATTATATCCACCATTACTTGGTCAGATGCCACTTCAGTGTAAATTTCGAGCCGTTGAAAAAAGGCTTCTATGCGCTCGAACACCTCAAAAAGAGTGTCTTGTCCCGCGCGAACATCCTTGGCTGCCTGAGAGCCATCCATATTATGATGGACCGAACGAAGGTATTAAGAAAGATACACACTGAAAGAAGGACACCGATTCCGGTAAAGATAGTTTTCGCGGGCGAGAATACCTGTAAAATAAGGATGAGAATGCAGATCTCGGACGCGTTGATATCGTGAGGCATACCAGGCTAACACCCTCTCCGAGCGTGTCCGAGAAGGTAGAAAGGACCTTCACGGTTGGATCCAACCATTTCGTGAGCCTCTCATTGCTGCTTTGAGACTGATTCAGCTCCTGGACTTGCTGTTGGAGCACGATGAGAATGCTGCTGTGCGAGTCACAGGTTTGTAGTTGGGCGGCAAGTGGGTGAGCGAGAAGGTCCTTCTTCGTTCGTCTTTCGTATGCTTTCAGGGCATTATTGAATATTGCTTGGAAGTTGGAGGATGAGGTGGAAGGAGGGGGAGTGTGAGACATATGGGAATTGGGAAAAGGATAATTGTATGGGTTCGTGGGTTATGGGAAGTGGGAAGTAGTGTTGCACTGCCTCGTGTGGGCGTGCTTCATGTTCAAATGTGACTGATAAGCGCTCAAGATAAAAGAGCCGAAAGTGGTTTGAGCAGGGCAAGGAGCAGGGACTCAGAAACCTGAGGGCGAAGGCAATGGCTCTTGTGGACACGTCACGGTGGTAATGGCAGACTCGGATGTACAGACTGTACAGTACATGTACAGTAAAGACGTAGGCGTAGCAATTCCACTCCAATCTTTCGTTTAGAGCACCAGTGTCCTCGCGTTCATGCTCTTCACCGGAGTCCACCATGGGCCTGATGACCCTTTGTGAAAAGGACGGTTCCCTTGGAGACTCGGAGAGTACCGAACCGATGACAACGAAGAGAAAAAGCTACAGTGCGGCCCCGCCGGCCCGTACTCATGCAGTGAAATACATTTCGCGCAGATTGATGATGGTCCATTTGTGGGTCTGAAGCCAAGAAATTGGGAAGAGTAGATATGCGCATGATAATTAATTCTAGATAGCCCCACCAGTCAGTTTCAACTCATTCCGAAATATACGTATTGGCATTCCGATCACAACTGACTCCATAGCAGGGTAGACGATCACGAGTACCGTAACTAAACTATTCGTGAACAGTATTGGCACATAATCTTACAAACAAATGGGAGAAAGAACCCAGAGATGGGAAAGGTACTAAATATTACAGGTATTTTCACTTTGCCCCATGTTCTAATAGTAACCGTCTGATTACTTCACATCGTGGATCGTCCTTGTTGCTTGCGCCCGAACCCAAAACTTGCAAAGCGGTCTTACCATCAACGCCGACCGCCTCTACATCAGCACCGTGCTCGAGCAGCAGGCGCACTACCTCCAGGCTCCACATTTCGACGCCCAGTACAACGGGGTGGAGCCGTCGTCTGCCCGCGAATTTACATCTGCACCACGCTCCAGCAGTAATCGAAGGACAGCACCATCTTTGAAATGAAGACCTCCTGATGCGCAACGTAACGGGGTCCACCCATCCTCCGTCCTAGCATCGATGTCGGAATCGTACTCGATTAATTTCCGGACCACCTCGAGATTTTCATAATAGACCGCGGAATGCAATGGAATACTTTTGGATCGGCCTTGGATATGTGGGTCTGCGCCGCTATGACGAAGTAAATCTGCTGTCTGGAAGTGTTCCCCTGCCAGTGCTGCGATAAGCGGTCTCATACAGTAGCCCCCATTAGCGTTCACATCCCGTGGATACTTGGCAATGAGGTGTTCTACGAGATGTAGAATCCACAGAGTGCTGCGTAATACAGGGGAACCGCGGGGGATGTGTAATCCATATTGAACGAGACAAAGATCGAAGGAAGGAGGGACGAGTGTCTATATCGAATAGCGTGAGCCACGCCTTGAAGTGCGGTTTGTCCACATCAAAGAGGGGTTCCATCGCCTTCTGTAAGCGTGACGAGACCTCCCCAAATTGAGCATGAGTGTCCAGTGTTGGCAGCGTATCCAGCCAGCGAATGATCCTCGGATGTATTCCCGTCAACCTCGTCGTGCGTTTGGAGTAAAACGCCTAGGCAAGCTTGTGCCAGGATCGTATGCGCATTTCCAAATCGATCCGATAGGCCGAGACCTCTCCATTTGTAGTAAGAGGCGAGATGAGGTCAAGAATCCTTGACAGAGAAGTGCGAAAATTGCACCACCCGTGAATTACCATTTTCGACAATGGCAATCAGACTCGAACAGGCGATCAGAAGTGCTTGTTCTTCGTCTTCCCACCGCCAATCTGCGTTCAATCTGGGATCCCTTTCGAGTCGCCGAAATCAACCGCAAGGACCTCCGCAAGCTCCGCGACACGAAGAGGCCGGATGGCCACCACAAGGCAGTGCAGCACGCGTTGAGCGAGGCACCTATTCGGTTTCTTGATTTCCTTCAATATACGCTCATACGTCTCGTCCAGAGATTCCGGTAGCTCCTTGAGCGTACGTCGGACACTGGCTGGAAGACAGTCACGTAGGACTTCCAATTGACAGAATATCCAACGGAACCTGTGCGACATTTATTAATAAACCCGTAAATGAATGCAAATCAATTCACTACATGCCGTCAGCTCGTTCGAAAGGGTCTCAATCACGTGATCCTTATCCTCCTTCCTCCATCTTCGCATGATTGGCTCCAAATCCGAGTAAACAACTGATCTACGTAGTCCTCGATATCCTTCTTTGTCCGCTTTGATCGTGAAGAGACACCCGGTGAGATGTCAGAGGCTCGAGGACTTCCCGTATGTCTACTTCAGGCCGGCTTGTGATACATATATGAAGATTCGGTAGATGAGGGTCGATGAGTTCCTTCACGAGCTGAAGAACTCGATTGCGATCTGATGGAATCCCCGATGTGTTGGAACATTCATCAAGGGCGTCGATTATAGGTAATTGGGCGTTGATCCGGAAGCGTGAGCATCTCCTTCAGGCAGCGTTTCAGAGCGTCATCACCTGGCTGCTGCGCGCCGTCATCGTGGTGGATAAAGACGTGATAGAATGTCACAACGAGGACGAGAATGAGAAGAAAGTTGGGTGAGAAGGGAGTGATTAGATCGCGCCAGTGTTGTTTGTCTATGTCCCGAAAGTCGAAGTAGAAATATGCCATCGAGGCTTGACCGGCACGCACATGACTTTCATTCTTGGATGATTGTGGAACTGGAGACGACAAACAAATCAGTCTCTTTGGAGAGATAGAGGATCGGGCCACCAACCAGAGAATGGTCTTGCCTGAGCCAGCTATAAATATAAGATCTTGTCAGGTGGTGTCCGAGTCAGGGAGCGGGAGAGGGCGCACGTTTCCCATAAATCCAGACGAGCGGTTCAGAAGTCGTTGATTTCCAATCTGGTAAAGACTGCCTCGAAGAACCATGTCGCGGTTCCCTCGTGATGAGCATTACATGCAATGTTATGATTCGTAGACGGATCTGGTGGCGAGAGCCATCTACGGAGATCCTGTCGTAGTTGTTCCCTACAAGGACGCTTGAGCCGTATATCTATCGACGCGGTTAGAGATCACGAACGTTTGACTTGATCTACATCATCGGCTGCTTGTTGGATAACCACCCTGGCCTCTTTTCCATCTACGCGCGTTATTGTTTAACCGATTTTCTGATGATTGATGGAAGATGTATTACGCACCATCAACGACCGTTGCTATCTTGTCATCAACGTCACCGTCCGTCACCCTGTCATTGACACCCTTCACTTGGTCGTTGACATCCTTCACTCGGTCGTCAACTCCCATCACTTGCTCATTGACTTCCCGCAATCTGTCGCCGACGTCGGCTACCCTATTGTCGATGCCACTCTATTGTCGACACCAAGCATGTTATCCGCAATTCCCTGGACTCTGTCGTCGACAGTATTGGCGACCTTCAGGACTTGCGCAGCAGCCATTCGAGCTTCCTCTTGTGTCAGCCTGTCTAGCCTCTTCAGGGCATCCTCGATATCCGTCTTCCGATCAGTTTCTTCAGATATTTTTCTGAGAGCGGTTCTGTCAACGGCAACACATTTGTACAGCAACAACTTACTCATCCGTCCTTGTCTGATCTCTTTGGTTGCAATTCCAAGGACATTGAGCACCTCCACCATTATTTTTGTTATTATATCCACCATTGCTTGGTTAAATGCCACTTCAGTGTAAATTTCGAGCCGGTGAAAAAAAGCTTCTACGCGCTCGAACACCTCAAAAAGAGTATCTTGTCCCGCGCGGACATCCTTGGCTGCCTGAGAGCCGTCCGTATTATGATGGACCGAACGAAGGTATTAAGAAAGATACATACTGAAAGAAGGACACCGATTCCGGTAAAGATCGTTTTCGCGGGCGAGAATACCTGTAAAATAAGGATGAGAATGCGATCTCGGACGCGTTGATATCGTGAGGCATACCAGGCTAACGCCTCCTCCGAGTGTCTCCGAGAAGGTATGAAGGACCTTCACAGTTGGATCCAACCATTTCGTGAGCCTCTCGTTGCTGCATTTGAGACTGATTCAGCTCCTGGACTTGTTGTTGGAGCACGATAAGAATGCTGCTGTGCGAGTCACAGGTTTGTAGTTGGGCGGCAAGTGGATGAGCGAGAAGGTCCTTCTTCGTTCGTCTTTCGTACGCTTTCAGGGCATTATTGAATATTGTTTGAAAGTTGGAGGACGAGGTGGAAGTAGGGGAGTGTGAGACATATGAGAATTGAGAGAAGGATAGTTGTATAGGTTCGTGGGTTATGGGAAGTGGGAAGTGTTGCAGTGTTTTTTTTTTAAATCTGATTTCTATTCCGTACGGCGTAGCAACGAGGTACAGGCCAGGGCGGTCACGTAACACCTACTGAGCCAGCGTATCACGCTTACCCCTTACCCAGACCATGCACCGTCTACTGGTCTTAGTGAGATTACAAGTAGTCCAAACCTGTACTAAAGAGGTGCAGGGATCAGAAGGGAAGGGGACCGCGTCATGGTGGGAGTGGTTGGCGGCTCGGGTCAGGGGGGGATAATAATAATGTGGCCGATAAGCGCTAAGCGCTCAAGGTAAAAGAGTCGAATTTAATTACTCTGTCGAAAGTGGCCTGGGCAGGGACTCAGAAACCTGAGGGCGAAGCGCAATGGCCCCGACTCGGAGTCTTGTGGACTGCACGTCACGGTAGTAGGGACGTAGCAGTATTCACGTAGTACTGGCAATGGCGGACTCGGATGTACAGATGTACATGTACAGTAAAGACTAGGCTTAGCAATTTTACTCCAATCTTTCGTTTAGAGCACCATGTGTTCTCGCGCTCATGCTCTTCACCGGAGTTTCACCAGGGGCCTGGTGACCCTTTGTGAAAAGGACGGTGTCCCTTGGAGAGTACCGAAACCGACGAAGGAAAAAACACTGCCATTTTTGGCTCTCGGCACATGACCGACCACAACCAATCGCACGTTTCGCATGCAGCTGACAATCGATCATGAATGTCCTTCTATTTACTCTGAACCCAGGTTCAATGTGATGTCGATAAAAAAAAGCCGTTCTGCGTCATCGAACTTGCTATCATCGCATGCACACTTGACACAGACCTCAGTGACACGCACAACGCCGCCCGTACGTGGGTCTCGCAACTAGTTGCAGCACAAGATAAGATTGATGTCAGTGGCAAGTAAGTGTCGTCTCCGTGTCTTGACAACCAACGGCTGAAAACTTCTCTCTCTGCGACAACTGCCAGACCTACCACCATTCGGCTGATGAATCTTCACCTCTTTGCCAGAGCACTTCTCTGGCTCTACCGACACTACGTACTTCCAGCCCCAGACATGTCTCTTAAAGACTGCTATTTCCGCTCCAATCGCTCGCTTCACTCATACCTCTGCGCCAAAGCGGCTTCGTGAACTAACTTACAATATCGATGATACCTATACATATACTGTATGCCCCCGAGTCATCTACCTCCACCCCTTCCCATTGTCCCGAGCCTGCCTCTCCCGCCGCAACAGAAATAGCGTGCGACATCAGCCACATCTAGCAGTACCCAAAGAACACATAGAGACTCTCCGAGCAGCAGGGATCAAAGCGCGCGACATAGAAAAGCCCCAGAAATTTTCGACCCGTGCCCTGTCTGATTGCAGCCGACTGGCACATGTGCAATTTAGACAAGAATCACGGTCTACTGAGTCCCAAGGCTCTCTTCTGTCTCATCAAGATGGGCTGGCTCGCCCTCACAGATGTCAGGCGTTACTTCGATGTGGGTCCCCACTCCCCGGTCAGTTTCAACTCATTCCGAAATATGCGTTGGCGACTTCCGGTTACAAGTGAGATCCATAGTAGGGTAGACAACTACTATAAATATTCGTCAACAGTATTGGCACATAATCTTACAACAAATGGGAGAAAGAAATATCATATTTCTATCAACCAGAGATGGGACAAGTCTAATTACTACTAAATATTACAGGGTGTTTTCACTTCGCCCCATGTTCTACCAGTAATCTTCTGATTACTTCACATCGTTCCGGATCATCCTCGCTGCTTGTGCCCGAACCCAAAACTTGCAAAGCGGTCTCACCATCAACACTGACCGCCTCTACGTCAGCACCGTGCTCGAGCAGCAGGCGCACTATCTCCAGCGCTCCATTTTTCGACGCCCAGTACAACGGGGTGGAGCCGTCGTCTGCCCGCGAATTTACATCTGCACCACGCTCCAGCAGTAATCGAAGGACAGAATCATCTTTGAAATGATGACCTCCTGATGCCCAACGTAACGGAGTCCATCCGTCCTCATCCCTAGCATCTATGTCGGCATCGTATTCGAGTAATTTCTGGACCACCTTGAAATTTTCATAATAGACTGCGGAATGCAATGGAATAGCCTTCCGATAGCCCTGGACATGCGTGACTGCGCCGCTGTGATGGAGTAAATCTGCCGTCTGGAAGTGCTCCCCTGCCAATGCTGCGATTAGTGGTCTCAGATAGTGGCCCCCATTAGCGTTCACATCCTGCGGATACTTCGCAATGAGGTGCTCTACCAGACCATGGAATCCACAGAGTGCCGCGTAATATAGGGGAACCGCGGAGGGTTGGTCATCCAGTTGGAATGAGACAAAGGTCGAAGGGTAGGGGGACGAGTGTCTATATCGAATAGCGTGAGCCACACCTTAAAGTGCGGTTTGTCTGCGTCGAAGAGATATTTCATCCCTTTCTGTAAGCGTGACGAGACCTCCCCAATTGGGCATGAGTAGTCCAGTGCTCGGCAGCATATCGAGCCAACGGATGATCCATGGGTGTATTCCCGTCAATCTTGTGGTGCATTCGTAGTAAAATGCCTAGGCTAGCTTGTGCCAGGATCGTATGCGCGTTCTCCAAATCGATACGATAAGCCGAGACCTCTCCGCTTGCAGTAGAGAGGCGAGACGAGGTCAAGAACTCCTTGACAGAGAAGTGCGAGAATTGTACGACCCGCGAATCGTCTGTTTCGACAATAGCAATCAGACTTGAGCATGCGATCAAAAGTGCTTGTTCTTGGTCTTCCCACCGCCAATCTGCGTTCAGCCTCGGGATCCCTTCCGAATCGTCGAAATCAACCGCGAGGACCTCCGCGAGCTCCGCAACTTGAAGAGGCCGGATGGCAACCACAAGGCATTGCAGTACTCGTTGAGCGAGGGCCCTATTCGGCTTCTTGATTTCCTTCAATATTCGCTCATACGTCTCGTCCAGAGATTCCGGTAATTCCTCGAGCGTACGTCGGACACTGGCTGGAAGGCAGTCACGTAGGACTTCCAATTGACAAAATATCCAACGGAACCTGTCCAACAATTAATCCTGTGTTATGAATGCAAATCGATTCACCTACATGCCGTCAGCCCGTTCAGAAAGGGTCTCAATCACTAGTTCCTTATCCTCCCTCCTCCATCTCCGTATGATTGGTTCCGAATCCGAGTAAACGACTGATCTGACGTAGTCCTCGATATCCTTCTTTTGTCCGCTTTGATCGTGGAGAGACACACGGTGAGATGTCAGAGTCTCGAGAACTTCCCGAATGTCTACCTCAGGGCGGCTTGTGACACATATATGAAGATCTGGAAGATGAAGATCGACGAGCTCCTTCACGAGCTGAAGAACCCGATTGCGATCTGATGGAATCCCAGACACGTTGGAGCATTCATCAAGGGCGTCGATTATTAGGTAGATTGGACGTTGATCCGGAAGCGTGAGCATCTTTTTCAGGCACTGTGTCAAAGAGCCATCATTAGGCTGTCGCGTGCCGTTTTTGTGGTCAGAATGAAGACGTGATAGAATGTCGAAACAAGGATCCGAGTATGTGGCAAGTTGGGTGAGAAGCGAAAGGACTAGATTGCGCCAGTGTTGTTTGTCCGTGTCCCGAAAGTCGAAATAGAAATAGCCCATCGAGGCTTGATCGGCATCACACATGGCTTCGATATCCTGGATGATGGTGGAACTGGTAGACGACGAACGACATCAGCTATCTTTGACGGAAAGAGCAATGGATCTACAAACCATAGAACGCTTTTGCCAGAGCCAGCTACACAAATAAAACGTTGTTAGGTGGTGTCCGAGTCGGGGAATTGTGGGGAAGAGGCGCACGCTTTCCATAAACCCAGAGGAGTGGTTCAGAACTTGTTGATTTCCAATCCTGGTAAACACTACCTCGGAAGAACCATGTCGCGGTTCCCTCGTGATGTGCATTGCATGCAATGTTATGGTTCGTAGACGGATCCGGTGGCGAGAGCCATCTACGAAGATCTTGTTGTAGTTGATTCCCTGCAAGGATGTTTGAGCCTGTATATCTAGTATCGACGCGGTTCAGAGATCACGAACGTTTTACTTGATCTACGTCATCAGCTGCTTGTTGCATGACCACCCTGGCCTCTTTTCCATCTACACACGTTCTTGTTAACCGATTTTCTGATGATTGATGGAAGATGTATTACGCACCATCAACGACCGTTGCCATCTTGTCATTTATGCCCGTCACTTTGTCATCAACGTCCGTCACTCTGTCATTGACACCCTTCACTTGGTCATTGACGTCCTTCACTTGGTCGTTGACATCCTTCACCCGGTCATCAACTCCCATCACTTGCTCATTGACGCCTCTCACTTGCCCATCAACTTGCTTCAATCGGTCGCCAACGTCGGCCACCTTATCGTCGATGCTGGCTATTCTGTTGTCGACACCAAGAATGTTATTCGCAATTCCCTGGACTCTGTCATCGACAGTATTGGCGACCTTCAGGACTTGAGCAGCAGCCATTCGAGTTCCTCTTGCGTCAGCCTGTCTAGCCTCTTCAGGGCATCCTCGATATCCGTCATTCCGATCAGTTTCTTCAGATATTTTTCTGAGAATCGTTCTGTCAACGGCACACATTTATACAGCAACAACTCACTCGTCCGTCCTTGTCTGATATCTTTGGTTGCAATTCCAAGGACGTGAGCACCTCCACCATTATTTTGTTATTATATCCACCATTACTTGGTTAAATGCACTTCAGTGTAAATTTCGAGCCGTTGAAAAAAGGCTTCTATGCGCTCGAACATCTCAAAAAGAGTTCTTGTCCCGCGCGAACATCCTTCGCTGCCTGAGAGCGTCCGTATTATGATGGACCGAACGGGGTATTAAGAAAGATACACACTGAAAGAAGGACACCGATTCCGACAAAGATCGTTTTCGCGGGCGAGAATACCTGTAAAATAAGGTTGAGAATGCAGATCTCGGACGCGTTGATATCGTGAGGCATACCAGGCTAACACCTTCTCCGAGTGTCTCTGAGAAGGTATAAGGACCTTCACAGTTGGATCCAACCATTTCGTGAGCCTCTCATTGCTGCTTTGAGACTGATTGAGCTCCTGGACTTGTTGTTGGAGCACGATGAGAATGCTGCTATGCGAGTCGCAGGTTTGTAGTTGGGCAGCAAGTGGGTGGGCGAGAAGGTCCTTCTTCGTTCGTCTTTCGTATGCTTTCAGGGCATTATTGAATATTGCTTGGAAGTTGGAGGATGAGGTGGAAGTAGGGGGAGTGTGAGGCATACGGGAATCGAGAGAAGGATGGTGGTATAAATTCGTGGGTTATGGGAAGTGGGAAGTGTTGCAGTGTTGCACTGCCTCGTGTGTGCGTGCCTCATGTTCCGCGTGACTGATAAGCGCTCAAGATAAAAGTCGAAGGTGGCCTGGGCAGGAACACAAAAACCTGAGTGCAAAGCGCAATGGCTCCTGTAGACTGCAAGTAGCAAGGACGTAGCAGTGGTTCGCAGTTCACACTGGCAATCATGATGGCGGGCTCGGATGTGCAGTACATGTCTAGTGAAGACGTAGGCTTAGCAATTCCACTGCAATTTTTCGTTTACACCATCAGTGTTCTTGCGTTCAGTTGGTCTTCACCGGAGTCCCACCAGGGGCCTAGTGACCCTTTGTGAAACGGATTGTGTCCAGTACCAACGATACGAAGCGAAGAGAAAAATATGCCATTTTTGGTTCTCAGCACGTGACCGGCCATTAACGACTGATTAAGTCGGATAAAGAACCCAAGAACCCTCAGTAACCACGCACGGAGCTATTCGACCAAGTAAGAGACGAAATATTCATTGGTACATGATCTACAACGAGAGGGAGAGAAGAAATCTGATACTCCATCGACCTAGAGACGAGACAAGTACTAAAATACTACAACTTGAAGGCGTTTTGACTTCGCCCCATGTTCTACCAGTAGTCTTCTGATTTCGTCACATTGTCCCTGATCATCTACTAGCAGAAATGCGCCCACAACTTGTAGAGCGGTCTTACCATCAACGCCGACCGCCTCTACGTCAGCACCATGCTCGAGCAGCAAGCGCACTACCTCCAGCGCCCCATATTCTGACGCCCGATGCAACGGGGTGAAGCCGTCGTCTGCCCGCGCATTTACGTCTGCACCACGCTCCAGCAGTAATCGCAGGACAGAACCATCTTTGAAATGATGGCCTCCGATGCCCAACCTAACGGAGTCCACCCGTTTCTATCCCTGGCATCGATGTCGGCATCGTACTCGATTAATTTCTGGACCACCTCGAATTTTTCAAAATTGGCTGCGGAATGCAATGGCATAGTCTTCCGATAGCCATGGACATGCGGGTCTGCGCCGTTACGATGGAGTAAATCTGCCGTCTGGAAGTGTTCCCCTGCTAATGCTGCGATTAGTGGCCTCATATAGTAGCCCCCATTAGCGTTCACATCATGCGGATATTTGGCAATGAGGTGCTCCACGAGATCATGGAATCCACAGAGTGCGGCGTAATATAGGGGTGTCGCAGCGTGTTTTTCGTATGATGTGAACATAAAAAAGGTTGCTCGTTGGTCAGGCTTGATGTCGATATCGCATAGGGTCAGCCACACCCTAAAGTGTTGTTTGGCTGGATTGAAGAGATATTCCATCCCTTTCTGTGAGCATGACGAGACCTCCCCGAATTGAGCATGAGTAGTCCAGTGCTTGGCAGCGTATTCAACCAGCGGATGATCCTCGGATGTATTCCCATCAATCTCGTGTGCTTGTAGTAAAACGCCTAGGCAAGCTTGTGCTAGGATCGTATGCGCATTCTCCAAATCGATACGATAAGCCGAGACCTCTCCGCTTGCAGTAGAGAGGCGAGACGAGGTCAAGAACTCCTTGACAGAGAAGTGCGAGAATTGTACGACCCGCGAATCGCCAGTTTCGACAATGACAATCAGGCTCGAGCATGCGATTAGAAGTGCTTGTTCTTGGTCTTCCCACCGCCAATCTGCGTTCAGCCTCGGAACGCCTTCCGGATCGCCGAAATCAACTGTGAGAACCTCCGCGAGTTCCGCAACGCGAAGAGGCCGGATGGCCACCACAAGGCATTGCAGTACTCGTTGAGCGAGGGCCCTATTCGGCTTCTTGATTTCCTTCAATATTCGCTCATACGTCTCGTCCAGAGATTCTGGTAATTCCTCCAGCGTACGTCGGGCACTTGCTGGAAGGCAGTCACGTAGGATTTCCAATTGACAGAATATCCAACGGAACCTGTCCGACAATTTCAATCCGTATTATGAATACAAATCGATTCACTTACATGCCATCGGCTCGTTCAGAAAGGGTCTCAATCACGAGTTCCTTATCCTCCTTCCTCCATCTCCGCATGATTAACTCCGAATCCGAGTAAACAACTGATCTAACGTAGTCCTCGATGTCCTTCTTTTGTCCGCTTTGATCGTGGAGAGATACTTGACGGGAGGTGAGAGGTGAGAGGACTTCCCGTATCTCTACTTCAGGGCGGCTTGTGACAAAAATATGAAGATTCGGTAGATGAAGGTCGACGAGGTCCTCCACAAATTGGAGAACCCGATTGCGATCTGATGGAATTCCCGAGATGTTGGAACATTCATCAAGGGCGTCAATTATCAGGTAGATTGGGCGTTTATCGGGAAGCGTGAGCATCTCCTTCAGGCACCGTTGCAGAGTTTCATCACTAGGCTGCTGCGCGCCATCGTCGTGCTTGGAATAAAGACGAGATAGAATGTCACAACGAGGACCCGAGCGAGAAGAAAGTTGGGTAAGAAGGGAAGTGATGAGATCACGCCAGTGTTGTTTGTTTATGTCCCGAAAGTCGAAGTAGAAATAGGCCATCGAGGCTTGACCGGCATCGCAAATTTCTTTCATGTCTTGGATGATTGTGGAACTGGAAATTGACAAACGCATCAGTCACTTTTGAGAGATAGAGAATCGGGCCGACAAACCAAAGAATGGTCTTCCCTGAGCCAGCTACACATATAAGATCTTGTCAGGTGGTGTCTGGTCTGGCAGGAGTGGGAGAGGGGCGCACGCTTTCCATAAACCCAGAGGAGCGGTTCAGAAGTTGCCGATTTCCAATCCTGGAAAATTTTGCCCCGGAAGAACCATGTCGAGGTTCCCTTGTGTTGAACATTACGCGCAATGTTATGGTTCGTAGACGGATCTGGTGGCGAGAGCCATCTACGAAGATCCTGTCGTAGTTGATTCCCTGCAGGGACCCTTGAGCCCATACATCCAGTATCAACGTTATTCAGAGATCACGAACGTTTCATTTGATCTACGCCATCATGGACGTCCTTCATTCTGTCGTCGACACCGGCCACTCTATTGTCCATGCTAAACATGTTGTTCGCAATTCCTTGGACTTTGTCATCGACTGTATTGGCGACCTTTAGGACTTGCGCAGCAGCCATCCGAGCCTCCTCTTGCGTCAGCCTGTCTAGTCTCTTCAGCGCATCTTCGAGATCGGTCCTTCCGATCAGTTTCTTCAGATATTTTTCTGAGAATCGTTCAGTCAACGGCAACACAATTATACATCAGAAACTTACTCGTCCATCCTTGTCTGATCTCTTTAGTCGCAATTCCAAGAATGTTGAGTACATCCACCATTATTTTCGTGGTTATATCTACCATTTCTTGGTTTAATGCCGCGTTAGTGTAAATCTCCAGTCGTTGGAAAAAAGCTTCTATGCGCTCGAACACCTCGAAAAGAGCGTCTTGGCCCGCGCGAACATCCTTGGCTGCCTGAGAGCCGTCCGTATTACGATGGACCGAACGAAGGTATTAAGAAGGATACACACTAAAAGAAGTACACCGATTCCGGCAAAGATCGCTTTCGCGGGCGAGAATACCTGAATAATAAGTATAAGAATGCAGATCTGGGACACTTTGATATCACGGGGCATACCAGGCTGACACCTTCACCGAGGGTCCCCGAGAAGGTATAAAGAACCTTCACAGTAGGATCCAACCATTTCGTCAACCTTTCGTCGCTGCTTTGAGACTGATTGAGCTCCTGGACTTGTTGTTGGAGCACGCTGAGAATGCTGCTAGGTGAGTTGCAGGACTGTAGCTGGGTGGCAAGTGGGTGGGCGAGAAGGTCCTTCTTCGTGCGTCTTTCGTACGCTTTCAAAGCATTATTGAAAAACTCTTGGAAGTTGGAGGATGAGGTAGAAGTAGGGCGAGAGTGAAACATGGGAATGGAGAGGAGGATAGTGGGTTCTTCGGGTATATATGGGCCCTGGGGAGTAGAAGAGGCACGGAGGCCGGAGGCATTGCCTCACGAATGTGTGAAAATTTGGCTGATAAGCGCGTACATTATGTTGAAGGAACCGTAATCGAGGATGACATCAAAAGACGAAGCCCATGTGGTAAGTTAGACTCTGGTGTCAACACTTCCGAGTAGCAGGAACGTGGCCGCAGTGTATTCACATACATGACTCGAATTGAAGTTCTACAAGCACGCAGGGCGGCGCGTGTCTGTCAAGTTCAAGTGTTCATATCGGCATCATCCGAGTCAGGTCGCAAGATGCCGGCTTCGCAAAGCCGTCGTTCGGCACCTTGCGAGGAACGGCCGCCGTTCATCATCATCATCCATCATTTGCATTTTTCTTGTCGTTTCGCTGACAACCCTTTAATGTCTTGAACCAAAAAGTAAACGTATACAGTACTAGTAGGCATCACTCTCGGCGGCACCGCGACAGGACTACAGCTATCCGAAAGACTCTGGCACGTTGATGCCGGCGATTCAAGATATTCAAGTTGTGGAAGTATCGGACAGACCCGAAAACGAACAGTCCCCCGGAAAGTGCCGAAATGAGAGTCAGGTACGGCCGCGCGTTGGTCCGACCATCGCACACCCGAGACAAAACCTGACACACACACGACGCCGCATATAAGTTAGGTGGTGGAAGTCTCGCGACGAGTTGCACTACAATATGAGATTGATGTCAGTAGGCCCAGTGTCAAGCGAGTGTTATCTCCGTCTCCTGGCGACCAACATCTGAAAGCTTCTCTCTCTGCAGCACCTGCCAAATTTACAGCCATCCAGCTGACGAATCTCCACCTCTTTCCACGTTCTCTCCCACAGTATTTGCGATCCAGGCACACGTCCAGCACGTGCTACTGCGCCCGGTTAATCATGACATTTAGCTCTACTGTGCGTACTTCCTAGCCCACTGCGAGGACATCATTTACGACCCCAGACATGTCTCTTAAAGACTACCAACCCCACTCCAATCGTTCGCCCCATTCAAATCCACCTCTTCCCATTTTCCCAGGCCTGCCTCTCTGCTGCAACAGAAATCGCATACGACGTCAGCCACATCGAGCAGTTACCCAAAGGACGCATGGAGTCTCCGCGCCGCTCATTAAAGTGCGCGACATTATCGATTCTCAGTTCCTGAGAAACTTCAGAAATTTTGACTGGTACCCTACGTGATCGCTGCCTACTGACACCTGCGCAACCCACAAAAGAACTCCTTGTCAAGCCTCAAAGGTCTCTTCCGTCTCATCGAGATTGGCTCACCCTCGCCGACGTCAGACGCAACGTCTACTTGCGCAATATAACGGTCAACCTGATGAACAGCGATACCATTTTGTTATCGTGCCTGCCAACGAGTCCATACCGACCCCTTCGCAGCATGTACGGTTGTATCGTCAGGCCGGTCTTGCCACCTATCCGGACCATTTCCCAGATACTGGTTCAAATTTAACCCTACGGCATAGTCGGACGACGAGGGAGAGGAAGTACTCCACCCCATCACTGAAATGCCGGAAAGTCAAAGGTACAGCCAAGGCATGCCGTTGGAGTGCTCGCGTCTGTTATAGATTTCGTTACAGTATATACTCCACCCTCACACTGGTCATGCTGGTATACATACACGCGGCACCTCCACCTGATTCCGATTCTACAGGACCGAGACAAAACTTTCGAGTTCTTCAACCAATCCATATAATTATATCAGCCCCCGTGTTTCAACAGTCCACAGTGCAGTACCCAGGCAAGAAATAAGTTTCCCGCAAATTAATGGTCTATTTGTTTCTGAAACTGGGAAATTGGAAGAGTAGATGCGCATGATGCTGCTAGCCCGCCTACTGCCCAGTAAGTTTCAACTCATTTCCGAAATTAGATATATTTGGGACTTCCTGTTACAACGTGGACGTGTAGCTATTCGCGTATTAGCATAGTCTTACAACAAATGGGAGAAAAGAATATGATATTCCATCGACCCAGAGATGAAACAAGTACTAATATTACAAGCAAGGTGTTTTCACTTCGCCCCATGTTCTACAAGTAAATTTGTGATCTCGTCACATCGTCCCTGATCCACCTTCCGGTATTTTGTCTTGCCCACAATTTGCAAAGCGGTCTTACCGTCACCGTTGACCACTCTACGTCGGCACCGTACTCGAGCAGCAGGCGCACTACCTCCAGCGCTCCATTTTTCGACGCCGATGCAACGGGTGAAGCCGTCGTCGTCTGCCCGCGCATTTACATCTGCACCACGTTCCAGCAGTAATCGAAGGACAGAGCCATCTTTGAAATGATGACCTCTTGATGCCCAGTTTAACGGAGTCCACCCGTCCTCATCCCTAGCATCGATCTCGGCACCGTACTCGATTAATTTCCGGACCACCTCGAATTTTTCAAAATTGGCCGCGGAATGCAATGGAATACTTCCGTACTCGCCTTGAACATGCGGGTCTGCGCCGCTACGACGGAGTGAATCTGCGGTCAGGAAGTGTTCCCCCGCCAATGCTGCGATTAGTGGCCTCATACAGTAGCCTCCATCAGCGTTCACATCCTGGGGATAATTGATAATGAGGTGTTCCACGAGATCGTGGAATCCACAGAGTGCCGCGTAATATAGGGGAACCGTGGGCTTTTTGTGGTCCAGTGTGAAGCAGTGAAAGGGCGAAGGGAAGGAGGGACGAGTGTCTATGTCGTATAGGGTAAGCCACGCCTTAAAGTGTGGTTTGTCGACGTCAAAGAGAGATTCCATCCCTTTCTGTAAGCGCGATGAGACCTCCCCAAATTGGGCATGAGTAGTCCAGTGCTCGGCAGCGTATTCAGCCAGCGGATAGCCCCGGACATATTCCCGTCAACTTGAATCTCGTCGGGCGTATGTAGTAGAACGCCTAGGCAAGCTTGTGCCAGGATCGTATGCGCCTTCTCCAAATCGATCGATAAGCCGAGACCTCTCCAATTGCAGTAGAGAGACGAGTTGAGGTCAAGAACTCCTTGACCGAGAAGTGCGAAAATTGCACCACCCGTGAACAACCATCTTCGACAACAGCAGTTTTAATATCCGAGTCGATATCCAAGCTTGCATCCGAGTCGACATCACCAGCTTCGACAATAGCAATCAGACTCGAGCAGCAGTCAGAAGAGCCTGTTCTTGATCCTCCCACCGCCAATCTGCGTTCAACCTCGGGATCCCTTCCATATCATCGAAATCGACTGCGAGGACCCCCGCGAGCTCCGCAACGCGAAGAGGCCGGACGGCCACCACGAGGCATTGCAGTACTCGTTGAGCGAGGCCCTATTCGGCTTCTTGATTTCCTTCAATATACGCTCATACGTCTCATCCAGAGATTCCGGTAATTCCTTGAGCGTACGTCGGACACATGGTGGAAGACAATCCCGTAGGATTTCTAATTGACAGAATATCCAACGGAACCTGTCCGATAATTTAAACCCGCATTATGAGTACGAATCAATTCACTTACATGCCACCAGCTCGTTCAGAAAGGGTCTTAATCACGAGTTCCTTATCCTCCTTCCTCCATCTCCGCATGATTGGCTCCGAATCCGAGTAAACAACCGATCTAACGTAATCCTCGATATCCTTCTTTTGTCCGCTTTGATCGTGGAGAGAAACTCCAAGTCGGTGAGATATCAGAGGCTCGAGGACTTCCCGTATGTCTACTTCAGGGCGGCTTGTGACACATAGATGAAGATCGGGAGATGAAGGTCGATGAGCTCCTTCACGAGCTGAAGAACCCGATTGCGATCCGATGGAATTCCCGAGGTGTTGGAACATTCATCGAGGGCGTCGATTATTAGGTAGATTGGACGCTGATCGGGGAGCGTGAGCATCTCCTTCAGGCACCGTGTCAGAGTGTCATCACTAGGCTGCTGCGTGCCATCATCATGGTCGGAGTAAAGGCGTGATAGAATGTCCCAACGAAGACCCGAGTGAGAGGAAAGTTGGGTGAGAAGGGAAATGATCAGATGGCGCCAGTGCTGTTTGTCTATGTCCCGAAAGTCAAAGTAGAAATATGCCATCGAGGCTTGACCGGCATCGCACATGACTTTCATGTCTTGAATGATTGTGGAACTGGAAAATGACAAACAACATCAGTCACTTTTGAGAGATAAAGAATCGAGCCGACAAACCAAAGAATGGTCTTGCCTGAGCCAGCTACACATATAAGATCTTGTCAGGCGGTGTCCGAGTAAGGCAGGAGTGGGAGAGGGGCGCACGTTTACCATAAATCCAGAGCAGTGGTTCAGAAGTTGTTGATTTCCATTCCTGGTAAATACTGCCTCCGAAGAACCATGTCGCGGTTCCCTCGTGATGAGCATTACATGCAATGTTATGGTTCGTAGACGGATTTGGTGGCGAGAGCCAATTACGAAGGTCCTTTCGTAGTTGATTCCCTGTAACGACGCTTGAGCCTGTACATCCAGTATAAACGTTATTCGAATATCACGGACGTTTCACTTGATCCACGTCGTCAGCTGCTTGTTGCATAACCACCCTGGCTTCTCTTACTCCATCATCGACGTTATGGGTGGCCTGCAGGACTTGGGCTGTGGCCATTCGAGCCTCCTCTTGCGTCAGTTTGTCTAGCCTCTTCAGCGCATCCTCGATATCAGTCCTTCCGACCAGCTTCCTTAAATACTTTTCTGAAAATCTTTCTGTAAACGGTGACAACCTTGTACAGAAGCACTTACTTATTCGGCCTTGCTTCATCTCCTTCGTGGCAATTGCCAGAGTCGAGAGGACCTCGACCATGATCGTGGTAATTGTATCCACCATTTCTTGATTCGGTGGCACCTCCGTGTAAATTTCGAGACGTCGAAAAAACGTCTCTATGCGCTCAAAGATATCGACGAGAGTGTCTCGGCCCGCACGAACATCTTTAGCTGTCTGTAAGATCTCGATATTAAATGGCCCACGCGAAGGTATTGGGAAGGATACATACTAAAAGGAGCACCCCGACACCAGTAAAGATCACATTTACTGGTGACATAACCTGTCAAATACACTATGGGTACACATCTCACGAGTCGATGGCCTGAGGCGTACCAGACCAACACCTTCTCCGACGATCGCAGAGAAGGTATACAGGACATTTACCGTCGGGTCCAGCCATTTCGTCAGACGGTCATGACTACTTTGAGATCGATTGAGTTCTTGGACTTGCTGTTGAAGGACAAGGAGAATGCTGCTGGGAGAGTCGCAGTTTTGTAGCTGGGCCGCGAGTGGGTGGGTAACAAGATCCCTTTTCGTGCATCTTTCGTACGCTTTCAATGCATTGTTGAAAATTATTTTGAAGTTGGAGGCCTGGTTGGAGGACGACGTGGCTGCTGTGTGAATGTGGGACATAATGGTGGGGGGAACGAGGAGTTTGTTCAGCCGAGAAGATAACAAGTTACTAGAAATGGGACCACCTCACGAATTCGAAAATACCTATCACAGAGCGCTCAAGCTAGAGAGGATACTGTAACTGCTAAAATGTTGGAGACGGTGACACCGAAGGCAAATGACAGGGCAATTAAAAACAGGAATAGGCGACATTCGAGCTCAAGCTCGTATCCTTAATATCCTTCAGTAAGTCAATAATGCTGTTGAGAGAAACTCACAACAACGTGAACATCTATGCATACAGTAACACTGTAATGTGCTTTTTGAAATGTAATTTTAAGGTTACCACGTGGGGCGTTCTGGGCTGTCATTTTCAAATCGCGACAACTACTGCAATCAACAGTATCCCAAAGACGGAGCAAGGCAGCGTAGCTCGAAGGAAGCGTAGGTGACAAATCGGACAAGGCGATACGTACCTGATCGAGAATGTCCTTCCACCGGAACTCGCCGGCGGGGTCGTGTTCGAGAAGTTGATGGAGGATGTCGCGTGGAACGTACTGCATCATCGAGGTTCGTCGGCCCTTCCTATCATTCCAATCGCACGCGAAGAGACACAACGTTGCCCATAGGTGGTGAAGTGGCAGTCAAGGCGAGATCGACGGTTAAAACCTTCTCCCGCGCGTACTGCGAAAGATACCCAATTTGCCGCCACCCTGCCCATGAATCACCACCTCTGTTCGCCTTCTCGCTCACAGTATCCGCCATCTGGGGACACCAAACGCTCCTAATCATGTAGCTCTACGTGCCTCGGCGGCGAAAAAAAAAAAATTCGATTTTGTTAAATTAGGTAATTTTGACACTTAAGTTTGTGCGTTCACTGGCACGCACCTGTTTCTACATCAGCAAATTGGTCGAAAATTTGTAAGGCAATATAAGGTGTTATAACAGTCAAAATTGCCAAAACAGAGCACAGAGTTTATAAGCAATTATAAATGAGACCTTGTGCTGATAAGTTTGGTCATATTTTACAAGACGTTATAAGTTATTCTGGGGTTTATAAGTCATTTTGGAGTTTGTAGGTGATTATTAGAGTTTATAAATAATTACCGACTTTATTAGTTTAAAATAAAATTGGGGACTTTATAGGTCAGACATGATCACTTATGTTTTTCTTGGATGCTTATTATTGCTTCTTGTATGATAGTCACACGATATTTAAGTTTAAATTGCACCTACGCATACAGTAACATGGCAATCTATTGAAACAGAAAAGTGACCCACGTGGGATTTGAACCCAGGCCTTCCCACATCTGCACCAGGTGCTCTAACCCCTGAGCTACCATGCCTTGGGTTAGACAGACTGGATTGCACTTCACATCCTGGCGTCGTGGCTGTTGGTCGTGTGTTCGTGGTTCGAGTCGCACCACCGCGGCTTACAGTGTCGCACAATGAGCACGAAGCAAGTTCACATAGGCTGCCGCGCTTGCCAATGCCCATTAAGAAGTTGTCGGGCTTATGGATGAAATTGTAAGAATGAATGTACTCGATGCGAGAGACCTAGAGTACACGTAAGCAGATGAGAACTGATGGACGGTCAGCCACATCAGCAAAAGATCCATCTGCTTTTTTCCTCTTAATTTAGCTTGAAATGGTGAAATGCAGGAATATTGCAGATTCTATGTATTCATGATGTAGCCCTTTTTAATGCGATTCAAATGAGCCCTCAAGCATGCAAATTGGACAAGAATTGACTGAGTTATGCTTAAAACAAAAAACAAAAAAATATGGGCTTAAACAGCTTGAGAGCTCTTGGAACGCTCAAAAGCTGTTTTAAGGGCTTTTAAGCCATTTTCAAGCAGATGGATCTTTTCCTAATGCAGAGGACTGTCTTGAGGGAAACTTCCGGTTGCAGAAGTTGAACAGATCCCCGAGGGAGGGACCCAATAGATTGATGACCATCGCATTATAATCACATTCGGTACCGAACCAGCGCACAAAAGGGACGCCAATACCACCTGCAATCGTTTTGTATACTTTGCATTCCTTCTCGAGCTGACGGTGCTTGGGTTTCACGGACTTCAAATTGATGGCGACTTCCTCGCCTGATATGATGTTAATGCCAAGATAGATGTCACCTGCGAGGAAAGTCACGAACGTGCCTCGGAATAGAATATCTACAACATACAGAAAGTGCCGGATCCTATCTTTTTCCCGTCGATATTTGCCTCCGACACGAAGTCACTACACATCCTTTTCGAGCTACTGGTATAACGGTACCATTGGCTGCCTGGACACATTAGCATTGCCGTCAATGTATTTAGAAAAATAGGTAGCAGACCTCTCATGATCGTGGCACGCCCACGCGCCGTCCCTATACCTCTTCCCCGCATTGCATTAGGACCAACACGCTTGAACCTAGACACTCTCGAAACAATAGATCGTTGTAGCTCAAAAAGATTGACGGGCATACATGGGGGCGTTTTGTAGCATATCTGGGACGATGAAGAAACGGACCATGCTCCCCGAATATAGACTTGATCGAGCTGGGATACGCGACCATCCCTTCTGGTCACCATGATATTTATCAGAAAGATGTTGAGATTGTCTTCCGCTGCAAGGAAGATGTGTACCTAGCCATAGGAGCGGCAAGGTTCAAAGTGAGCAAGCTCAGAAGGGCAGAGCCTAATGGGTACAGAATAAGCGGTCAAATAATTCAGATGTAGAATAAATCAACGTACGGTGAATGGAGGGCACTGGCAATAAGTCTGGCATGCTGAACGCTTTTGCGTGGGGGTAGTAGAGATACTCGAGGCCAGCGAGAGTCGTAGGTGAAGCCAGAGGCTGCAGCGTCGATGAAGTCGGGACTCGAGAACTACGCCGAGTGGTGTATCTGTGAGCCATAAATGCATGAACACCAACACTATTGGAAGGTGCAAAGCGGTTCATAGGGAAGCCGAGCATATACACACCCTCGGATGGGGGCACATCAGCAAAAGATCCATCTGCTTTTTTCCTCTTAATTTAGCTTGAAATGGTGAAATGCAGGAATATTGCAGATTCTATGTATTTATGATGTAGCCCTTTTTAATGCGATTCAAATGAGCCCTCAAGCATGCAAATTGGACAAGAATTGACTGAGTTATGCTTAAAGCAAAGAACAAAAAAATATGGGCTTAAACAGCTTGAGAGCTCTTGGAACGCTCAAAAGCTGTTTTAAGGGCTTTTAAGCCATTTTCAAGCAGATGGATCTTTTCCTGATGCACATATGTACGGAGTCGCATGTGGCGGCAATAGGCCTGCGTGTGGCCCGCCGGTGTGGGCCAGGAAGCGGTGGGTGTCACGGTGGGTAATCTGCCTGGTGGCAGAAAGGCAACGAATGGTCGGGGCCCTCGGGGGCATAGGAGAACGAGTCGAGGTGGCTTCGTGTTGTTGGTGTCTGTCGAACGAGTCGCTACTGGGGCTACTGGGGCGTAGGGAGAGGCCGCGGCTGAGGAGACCACAGCCGCCGCAACACTAGCAGAAGCCACGGTCCAGTGTATTGTCTCGTAAATAGTTATAATGCCTTATAACCGTCAGAAGGTTCTGTAAACCCCACTATTCGTGCATCATACATGACATATTATATGCGCCGTAGCCACATAACAAGCTTATAATGCTTTATATGCGGGCCGCCGTATCTGGGGCTGCCTCATAAGGCTTTATATGCGGCCTCCGTTTCCGGGGCTGCCTCATAAGGCTTTATATGCGGCCTCCGTTTCCGGGGCTGCCTCATAAGGCTTTATATGCGGCCTCCGTTTCCGGGGCTGCCTCATAAGGCTTTATACGCGGGCCCCCGTTTCCGGAGCTGCCTTATAAGGCACTATCTGCGGCCGCTCAATTCCGGGGTAACTTATAAGGCCTCATAACGCACAGAAAACTGTATACGTTTCGGCCGGCCCGGAAAATACCGCAAAATCCCCAAAAATTTTCGACCAATTTGCTGATGTACTGTATCGCGCTTTCCGGAACCCTCACTGACTCGCAAAACGGCTCGCGGCCACTCCACCTCCCCCTGACTTCGCAGATCCCGCGTCCATCGACGCCATCCACGCTATGTTTTGCGATAAAGCGCTATCACAGCCTGGGCGGACCGCTGGCACGCCTTCCCAGGCAAGTACAGTATTCCAAACGATTACACGCAGAGCGTGCTATTTCCTCTGCGTGCGAATGCGGTTTCTCCCCTTAGACGGTCAACCATTTCTTGTTTGACTGTCCTCGCTACGACACCGCGATGCGGCAAACCCACGCTATGACTTCGACGACCGAGCAGTCCGACCTACCAAGCGACTACATGGGGTACTGCGGCGTGCAATCCGCACTTCTTCGGTTTTTAGAGACTACAAGGCTTGTTTCAAGTCACTCCTTTGAGGGACCTCCCCCTCTTAATGCTTTCCTGAGCGCGAAGCGCTACGTGGGCTGAGCTCGGCCAAAACATGGCCCTCATTGCTTATATCTCCCCTTCTGTCACCTTTACCATGCTCTGTACCATGTGCTAGCCTCGCTGGTCAGTTGTCTCCCAGATCGTCCTTAGTCCAAAACCGGAAACACCCGGGACCGCGTCTTTACCACATGTATGTTGCGGAATACTGTAGAGATGTTGACTCAAAAATATATTGCTTCGAGATTTCACGGGACAGAACTTCCAAGTTCTTCAATCAATCCATCCAGCCTGATCAACCTCCGTGTTCCGACAGTTATAGTGTTACCCATGCAAGAAGTACATTTCGTGCAAATTAATTGGTCAATTTGTGGGTCAAAAACTGAGAATTGGAAGAGTAGATGCGCATTGTGCGGCAGCAGCAGCTAGCCAGCCCACTCCCTACAGTTTCAACCCATTCCGAAATTAGATGTAATTGGCGACTTCCGGTCACCACTGACGTCAATAGGTAGGTGGACTGGCCGTTCGTGTATTGGCAGTCTCACAACAAATCGAGGAAATATGATATTTCTATCGACCCAGAGATCTGACATGTACTAAATATTAGAAGGTGTTTTCACTTCACCCCATGTTCTACCAGTAATCTTCTGATTTCGTCACATCGCCCTTGATCCACCACTCGGTATGCGCCCACAACTTGCAGAGCGGTCTTACCATCAACGGTGACCGCCTCTACGTCAGCGCCGTGCTCGAGCAACAGGCGCACGACCTCCAGCGCCCCATATCCCGACGCTACGTGCAACGGGGTGAAGCCCTTCTTGTCGGCCTGCGCATTTACATCTGCACCATGCTCTAGCAGTAATCGAACGACAGAACCATCTTTGAGATTATGGCCCCTTGTTGCAGCATATAACGGAGTCCATCCATCATTATCCCTAGCATCGATGACGGCATCGTACTCGATTAATTTCTGGACAACCTCAATTTTTTCAAAATAGGCTGCGGAGTGCAACGGAATAGTCTTGTCATAGCCCTGGACATGCGGGTCAGCGCCGTTATGGCGGAGTAAATCTGCCGTCTGGAAGTGTTCCCCTGCCAATGCTGCGATTAGTGGTCTCATATAGTAGCCGCCACTAGCGTTCACATCCTGGGGATTCTTGGCAATGAGATGCTCTACGAGATCGTGGAATCCACAGATTGCTGCGTAATATAAGGGAGCCGCGGGGGATTTGTAGTCCGGTGCGAAGTAGCGAAAGGTTTCACCATGGCCGGGCTTGGTGTCTATATCGTATAGTGTGAGCCATACCCTAAAGTGCGGTTTGTCTGCGTCGAAGAGATGTTTCATCCCATTTTGTAAGCGTAACGAGACCTCCCCAAATTGGGCATGAGTAGTCCAGTGCTCGGCAGCGTATCGAGCCAGCGAATGATCCTTGGATGTATTCCCGTCAATCTCGTCGTGCGTTTGCAGTAAAACGCCTAGACAAGCCTGTGCTAGGATCGTATGCGCATTCTCCAAATCGATACGATAAGCCGAGACCCCTCCACTCGCAGTAGAGAGGCGAGACGAGACTAGGAACTCCTTGACCGAGAAGTGCGAGAATTGTACGACCCGCGCATCGCCAGTTTCGACAATAACAATCAGACTCGAGCATGCGATTAGAAGTGCTTGTTCTTGGTCTTCCCACCGCCAATCTCCGTTCAACCTCGGGATCCCTTCCGAATCGTCAAAATCAACGGTGAGGACCTCTGCGAGCTCCGCGGCGCGAAGAGGCCGGATGGCCACCACGAGGCATTGAAGTACTCGTTGAGCGAGGGCCCTATTCGGCTTCCTGATTTCCTTTAATATTCGCTCATACGTCTCGTCCAGAGATTCCGGTAATTCCTTGAGCGTACGTAGGACACTTGGTGGAAGACAGTGGCGTAGGACTTCCAATTGACAGAATATCCAACGGAACCTGTCCGACAAATTAAACCCGTATCAGGAAAAGTAAATCAATTCACTCACATGCCATCAGCTCGTTCAGAGAGCGACTCAATCACGAGTTCCTTATCCTCGTTCCTCCATCTTCGCATAATCGGTTCTGAATCCGAGTAAACAACGGACCTAATGTAGTCTTCGATATCCTTCACCTGTCCGCTTTGATCGTGAAGAGACACCCGAAGAGAGGTCAGACGCTCGAGGACTTCCCGTATGTCTACTTCGCGGCGGCTTGTGACACATATATGAAGATCCGGTAGATGAAGGTCGATGAGCTCCTTCACGAGCTGAAGAACCCGATTGCGATCTGATGGAATCCCCGAGGTGTTGGAACATTCATCAAGGGCGTCGAATATTAGGTAGATTGGACGTTGATCCGGAAGCGCGAGCATCTCCTTCAAGCATCGTGTCAGAGTGTCATCACTAGGCTGCTGTGCGCCATCGTCTAGTTTGGAATAAAGACGTGATAGAATGTCACAACGAGGACCCGAGTGAGAGGAAAGTTGGGTGAGAAGGGAGGTGATTAGATCACGCCAGTGTTGTTTGTCTATGTCCCGAAAGTCAAAGTAGAAATATGCCATCGAGGTTTGACCGGCATCGCACATTTCTTTCATGTCTTGGATGATTGTGGAACTGGAAAACGACAAACATCAGTCACTTTTGGGGGATAGAGAATCTGGCCCACATACCAAAGAATGGTCTTGCCTGAGCCAGCTGCACATATAGGAGAATCCCTATCAGATGGTGTCCGAGTCAGGCAGGAGCGGGAGAGGGGCGCACGTTTCCCATAAATCCAGAGGAGCGGTACGGAACTTGTTGATTTCCAATCCTGGTAAACACTACTTCGGAAGAACCATGTTGCGGTTCCCTCGCAATGAGCATTATACGCAATGTTGTGGTTCGTAGACGGGTCCGATGGGGAGAGCCATTTACGAAGGTCCTGTCGTAGTTGATTCCCTGTAAAAACGCTTGAGTCTGTACATCTAGTATCAACGCTATTCGGAGATCACGAACGTTTCACTTGATCTACGTCGTCAGCTGCTTGTTGCATAACCACCCTGGCTTCTTTTCCATCTAGGCGCGGTAATAGGCTAAACAACTTTTGACAATTGATTGAAAATGTACTGCGCACCATCAATGACCGCCGCCACCTTGTCATCGACGGCCTTTACTCTGTCATCGACACTGGCTAGCCTATTGTCGATGTCGGCCACTCTATCGTTGACATCAACAACCTTATCCGCGACTCCTTTTACTCTCTCGTCGACGTTATGCGTGGCCTTCAGGACTTGCGCCGCAGCCATTCGAGTCTCCTCTTGTGTCAGCCTGTCTAATCTCTTCAGCGCATCTTCGAGATCGGTCCTTCTGATCAGTTTCTTTAGATATTTTTCTGAGTACGGTTCTGTCAATGGCAACACAATTATATATCAACAACTTACTCGTCCGTCCTTGTCTGATCTCTTTAGTTGCAATTCCAAGGATGTTGAGGACTTCCACCATAATTTTCGTGATTATATCCACCATTTCTTGGTTAAATGCCACTTTAGTGTATATCTCCAGTCGTTGGAAAAACGCTTCTATGCGCTCGAACACCTCAAGAAGAGCGTCTTGGCTCGCGCGGACATCCTTGGTTGCCTGAGAGCCGTCCGTATTAACTTACGATGGACCGTACGAGGGTATTAAGGAGGATACGTACTGAAAGAAGGACACCGATTCCGGCAAATATCGCTTTCGCTGGCGAGAATACCTGAAAAATAAGTATGAGAATACAGATCTCGGACTTTGATATCACGGGACATACCAGGCTGACACCTTCTCCGATAATCTCTGAGAAGGTATAAAGAACATTCACAGTCGGATCCAACCATTTCGTGAGCCTCTCGTTGCAGGTTTGAGACTGATTGAGCTCCTGGACTTGCTGTTGGAGCACGGAGAGAATGCTGCTGTGCGAGTCACAGGTTTGTAGCTGGGCGGCAAGTGGGTGGGCGAGAAGGTCCTTCTTCGTTCGTCTTTCGTACGCTTTCAGTGCATTATTGAAAATTACTTGAAAGTTGGAGGATGAGGTAGAAGTAGGGCGAGTGTGAGACATATGGGAGTTGAGAGAAGGATAGTATCGGATAGTGGGTTATGGGAAGTGGGAAGAGGCACAGTCTGCACGAGCGTGCGAACATTTGACCGATAAACGCGTACGACCAGGCACCAAAAGATGAAGAACATGTCTCTGGTAGACTCTTGGCCATTTGGGTCGACAGTTCTGAGTAGCGGGAATGCGGTTGCCGTGTCGTTATAATGTATCACATACACGACTTGAAGTTGTAGAGCACGGGCGGGGCCGTGCATGTCTCTCAAGCGTTCACAACTCACGTTGGGGTCTTTAACAATTGGACATCAGGCTGAGCCCTGGAAGAGTATATATGCGCATGATGCTGCCAGCCAGCCCATTCTCCCCAGTCAGGTTTGACTCACTCCGAAATTTATTGGCACATAATCTGACAACAATAGGAGAGAAGAATTATGATGCCATCGACCAACAAGTACTACAGTAAGTCCTACAAGGTGTTTTCACTTCGTCCCATGTTCTAGCAGTAATCTTCTAATTTCGTCACATCGTCCCTGATCCACCTTTCGGTATTTTGTCTTGCCCACAATTTGCAAAGCGGTCTCACCGTTACCGTTGACCATCTCTACTTTGGCACCGTACTTGAGCAACAGGCGCACTACCTCCAGCGCCACATATTCCGATGCCACGTGCAACGGGGTGAACCCGTTCTTGTCTGCCTGCGCATTTACATCTGCACGATGCTCCAGCAGTAATCGAAGGACAGAGCCATCTTTGAAATGATGACCTCTTGATGCCCAACTTAACGGAGTCCACCCGTCCTCGTCCCTAGCATCGATCTCGGCACCGTACTCGATTAATTCTGGACCACTTTGAAATCTCCAAAATTCGCTGCGGAATGCAATGGGATAGTCCCCATATAGCCCTGGACATGCGGGTCTGCGCCGTTATGACGGAGTGAATCTGCCGTCCGGAAGTGTTCCTCTGCCAATGCTGCGATGAGTGGTCTCATATAGTAGCCCCCATCAGCGTTCACATCCTGCGGATACTTGGCAATGAGGTGCTCTACGAGATCGTGGAATCCACAAGTGCCGCGTAATATAGGGGTGTCGCAGCGGATTTGTCGATTGGTGTGAACCCCAAAAAGGTTGCTCCTTCTTCGGGCATGGTGTCGATATCGTATAGCGTGAGCCACACATTAAAGTGTGGTTTGTCCGGGTTGAAAAGGTATTCCATCCCTTTCTTTAAGCATGACGAGACTTCCCCAAATTGGGCATGAGTAGTCCAGTGCTCGGCAGCGTATTCAGCCAGCGGATGATCGTTGAGTATATTCCCGTCGACGTCGTGCTTGTGCAGTAAAACGCCTAGGCAAGCTTGTGCCATGGTGGTATGCGCATTTTCCAAGTCGATACGATACGCCAAGATCTCTCGATTTACAGTAGAGAGGCGAGATGAAGTCAAGAACTCCTTGACAGAGAAGTGCGAAAATTGTACGATGCGCGAATCGCCAGTTTGTACGCCATCGCGAATTTCAAAATCGAAGTCGCCATTGCCAGTTTCGACATCCGAGTCACCATTACCAGCTTCGACAATAGCAATCAGGCTCGAGCATGCGATTAAAAGTGCTTGTTCTTGGTCTTCCCACCGCCAATCTCCGTTCAACCTCGGGATCCCTTCCGAATCACCCAAGTCAACTGCGAGGACCTCTGCAAGCTCCCCAACGCGAAGAGGCCGGACGGCCACCATAAGGCATTGAAGTACTCGTTGAGCGAGGCCCCTATTCGGCTTCTTGATTTCCTTCAATATACGCTCATACGTCTCGTCCAGAGATTCTGGTAATTCCTTGAGCGTATGTTGTACGCTTGCTGGAAGACAGTCGCGTAGGATTTCCAATTGACAGAATATCCAACGGAACCTGTCCGACAATTTAATCCCGTATCAAGAATCCAAATCAATTCACTCACATGCCCTCAGCTCGTTCAGAAAGGGTCTTAATCACGAGTTCCTTATCCTCCTCCCTCCATCTTCGCATGATTGGCTCTGAATCCGAGTAAACAACTGATCTCACGTAGTTCTCGATATCCTCCTTTTGTCCGCGTTGATCGTGGAGAGACACTCGGTGAGATGACAGAGGCTCGAGGACTTCCCGTATGTCTACTTCAGGCCGGCTTGTGATACATAGATGAAGATCCGGTAGATGAAGGTTGATGAGCTCCTTCACAAGCTGAAGAACCCGATTGCGATCTGATGGGATCCCCGAGGTGTTGGAACATTCATCAAGGGCGTCGATTATTAGGTAGATTGGACGTTGATCGGGAAGCGTGAGCATCTTTTTCAGGCAGCGTGTCAAAGAATCATCACTTGGCTGCCGCGTGCCGTTTCTGTGATCGGAATGAAGACGCGATAGAATGTCGAAACAATGATCTGAGTATGTGGCAAGTTGTGTGAGAAGTGAAAGGACTAGGTTGCGCCAGTGTTGTTTGTCCGTGTCCCGAAAGTCGAAATAGAAGTAACCCATCGAGGCTTGACTGGCATTACACATGGCTTCTATTTCCCGGATAATGGTGGAACTGGAAGATGACAAACGACATCAGTTATCTCTGACGGAAAGAGTAATTGATCCACAAACCATAAAATGCTCTTGCCAGAGCCAGCTATACATATAAGATGGTTGTCAAGTTATGTCGGCAGGGAGTGGACAGAAGCGCACGTTTTCCATGGACCCAGAGAAGCGAACCTCTCGATTTCCATTCAGTATAGATGTTTCCTTGAAAGAACCACGTTGCTGTGCCCTCGTGACGAATATTGCAGGCAATGTTATGGTTCGTAGATGGATCCGGCGGGGAGAGCCACCTATGGAGATCCTGTCGTAGTTGATCTCCTGCGAGGATGTTTGAGCCTGCATTTCTAACATCGATGATATTGAGAGACCACGAACGTTTCACTTGATCCACATCATCGGCTGTTTGTTGTATGACTGCCCTTGCCTCCTTTCCATCTAAGTGACGAAGATTAAACAGTTTTGATGATTGACTCAATATGTATGCTCACCATCAATGACTTCCGCGACCTTGACATCGATGGCCTTTACTATGTCATCAACGCTGGCTACCCTATCGTCGATGTTTGCCACTCTATCGTCGACACCAACAACCTTGTCCGCGACTACTTTCACTCTATCATCGACGTTATGCGTGGCCTTCAGGACTTGCGCAGTGGCCATTCGAGCCTCATCTTGCGTCAGCTTGTCTAGCCTCTTCAGCGCATCCTCGAGATCGGTCCTTCCGACCAACTTCTTTAGATATTTTCCTGAAAATATTTCTGTCAACGGTGACAAACTTGTACAGAATAGACTTACTTATTCGGCCTTGCTTCATCTCCTTCGTGGCAATTGCAAGAATCGAGAGGACCTCGACCATTGTAGTGATAATTATATCCACCATTTCTTGATTCGGGGGCATTTCCGTGTAGATTTCGAGACGTCGAAAAAACGTCTCTATGCGCTCAAAGATATCGACGAGAGTGTCTCCACCTGCACGAACATCTTTAGCTGCCTGTAAGATCTTGATATTAAATGACCCGAGCAAAGACATTGGGAAGGATACATACTAAAAGGAGCACTCCAACACCAGTAAAGATCACTTTCGCTGGTGACATAACCTGTCAGATGCACTATGGGTACACATCTCACGAGTCGATGGCCTAAGGCGTACCAGGCTAACACCTTCTCCGATGGTCGCAGAGAAGGTACACAGAACATTTACCGTCGGATCCAGCCATTTGGTCAGACGGTCTTGATTACTTTGAGATCGATTGAGTTCTTGGACTTGCTGTTGAAGGACAAGGAGAATGCTGCTGGGAGAGTCGCAGTTTTGTAGCTGGGCCGCGAGTGGGTGGACAAGAAGATCCTTTTTCGTGCGTTTTTCGTACGCTTTTAAAGCATTGTGGAAGATTAATTGAAAATTGGAGGCCTGATTGGAGGACGATGCGGCTACAGCGTGAGTGTGGGACATACTGTAATGGCGAGAACGAGGAGTTTTTTCACGCCGAGAGAGGGACGGTGACATGACAACGGGTTCGTGGGAATTGGGGACAACCTGTCACCCAGAGCGCTCAAGCTATGATACAGTAGAAGATAACTGCTAAAACGTGGGAGACACCAAAGGCAGATGCAGGGCAGTTAAAAACAGAGAGAAGACGGGATGTACTGTGAAGGCCGTGGAGACTCTGAGTTGACGAGAAAACCTTTTATGGCTCACTTAAGTCAAATAATGCTGTAGAATCTTGAATCTTGAAAGAAGCGCCCGTTTCAGCTGGATACCACGTGGGCGTCTTTTCATAATGACTACTGCGATCAACAGCACACCAGAGACGGCCGCACATCGTAGCTCGAAGGCATCGGTACCAGTACTAGGCGTAGGTAACAAAATCGGAGAAGGCGATACGTACCTGATCGAGAATGTCCTTCCACCTGTACTCGCTGAGGTCGTCTTCGAGAAGTTGATGACGGAAGTCGCGTGGAACGTCATGCATCATCGAGGTTCGTTTCCTATCATTCCCAATTTCCCATCGCACGCGAAGACACACAATATGCCCATAGGTGGTGAAGTTCCGCGACTAGTTGCGGTTCAAGGCGTGATCGACGCCAGTGGCAAGTAAGTATACGCCCTCAGTCTTCTGACAACCGACAACTAAACCCCTCTCCCGCGCGTATACTACGAAAGCTATCCAATCTACCGCCACCCTGCCGATGAGTCACCACCTCTGCTCGCCTTCTCGCCCACAGTATCCGCCATCCGGGTTCACGTCGAGCACACGCTTCGGCACCCGGTAAATCACGTGCTCATGCAGCTCTACCGCACGGGCGCGGACTACATCTCGGAACACTCGGACAAGACAATCGACGTTGTGCGCGGCTCGCGCATCGTGAACCTCTCCCTTGGCGCTCGGCGCACCATGACGCTTAGGACAAAAAAGGATGCTACTGTCCACACTACTGGGAACGAACCGGGTGACGACGACGGTGATGATGGTGCTGCTGCAACTATGCAGCGCACGACGCAACGCATCCCGCTTCCGAACAACTCGCTTTTTGTGATGGGCCTCGAGACTAATGCTCGCTGGATGCACAGCGTGCATACGGACAAGAGACCGGATAACACTAAAGATCCTGCGGAGCGCGGTCCGCGCATCAGCCTGACCTTCCGACACATTGGCACCTTCCTCACCCCCCTCTCACCTTCTCCCTCGAGCCCCGCCGGACAAGAGCAAGCGCAATTCCAGCAGTACATCTTTGGACAGGGCGCGACGGGAAAGACACGCGCAGAGGCGCGGCCCGTCGTACACGGTGGCGAGGAAGCCGAGCGTCTACTCGCGGCATTCGGCGCGGAGAACCACCAGAGCGAGTTTGACTGGGAAGAGGCCTACGGGGAGGGGTCCGATGTGTTGCACTTTACTACCAGCACTCCCGTATCCGCGTGATAGCTTCTTTGGGTTGTCGCTCGGGCGTGTTACTGTAAGTCGTAAGATTAGTTAACTGAGATCGCTTCGGTTGTCTTTTATCAATGGAAAGACGGCCCGTCTCATGCGTACAAATTTACATAGGGATCAAGTTGGATGATTCGTGTCCGTCTGAGTTAAAGTTCCCGGTGCTCACCAGATAGCGGTGTCAGTCCGTAGACCCGCGCGGAGTATCCTTTGTTTATTCACGTGACTGTGGGATTTTCTGTCATATGCCTCAATCCTTAGCGCTCTTTTCGCTCTTTTCTGCGCAAAACTCTAAAATCGAAAAAGAAAACAAACACGAACTGAATCAGTTTTTTCTCTTTCTTTCTTGACTTCTTTCAGTGGTCGCAGGACCGGTGAGGAAGTTTTGTGCCACAGTGAATACGCCCAGGATAGATCAAGTCGTACAGCTGTATTATTAGTATCCAATACAGCAGCGATAGACTTTCTGACGGAACCGCAAGGCGTGCACGAAATAGGATTCATTTTGAAAAGAGGGGAGTGATGTGGTAATAGTTGTGCCGTAAAGGGCGTCATTATCATGCGAATATATCAAACCGTGCCAATCGATGGAACTGTCTCGGTGAAATCGCAGAATCGCGGACAATGTACACACGATTATTTCCCCTTGGAGGACGAGCGAGACAAGAATCGAGTGGGTTGCGGGCAAGCCCAACGAAGAGTCTCATCGTCGACTCCTTTCTGGGTCATACGTACGTGTCAGCTATTCATGGCTGCTTTGGTCTGCATGGCACACTGGACTGAACCTCCAATAAGGGTCTCTAACCCTCTTTGAAATCGAAAGTGACTTTCACATATGCCAAGACAGGGAGATCCCAGTTGGTTTCGGAGGGTGTATGAGAGGCGTGGGATATGTGCAACTGTCTCGTGACTCCACGAATGAGATGTCTCGATTCCTGGAAAGAGGTGCCCCAAGGGCGCTCCGCGTTACGGAAGGGCCTGGGCGAGTCATGGCACTAAAGCGAAAGAGCGCTGCGTCTCCCCTCCCTCTTTTACAAGCAATCCTTTCATGTGATACCGTATTGTGCGAATGAGAGATGGTCGCCGCAGGCCAAGTGATGACGGAGACAGGATGGATACATTGTAGAACACTTGATAATATCAACAGAAGAGACAAAGACTGCACCAGCGACGGCAGCGAAACGGAAAGATTAGTGAAGCGCACAGATGTACGTGTACTAGGGTCAACGAAGGACAAGGGTGACGCAGTCGGGGAAAGTCGGTGGAACTAGAGCCACCTAGATCCGCCCACCTCTGCAAAAAAGTTAAGCCGAATGTCAGAAACAGAGAGAGAAGTCGAAAGGGGGAACAAAGGGGAAGAAGAGATTGGAATACGACGTACGCTCAACCATGACGTCGATCGTGTCTGTCAAAGGTTTTTCGTAAGTGGGCCAATCAGAATGACGCGCGGAGAAGCCGAGGAATGGAGGGAAAAAGAAACGACATTACCATTATCCTCCATATCCAACGACTGCGGCGTATCCTCATCGTTGATTCGGGCCCCATCGTACAAAAACCTATAATTTTTGCATACAGAGTAAAGGTCAGTTAGCCCCAACCAACGTGTACAGCAACGCGGGGAGAAGAGGAAAAAAATGAAAATAACAAATTTAATCCGTTTAATTGAGGAGACACCGCGCACCTAATGCTGCCAACATCCTTTCCGACCTTGTTCGCATACGCACCCTGGAGCTTGGAAAGCTTCGTTGTGCGTTTGATCTTGAAGAATACCTCCTCTCCCTGGGCCGAGACGACCTAGATTCATGGCACCCACGTTCAGCGCGACATCCCTATCCCATCCCCCCTTTGATTCAAAGGATACGCGTACTTTTACATTAATTGTTGCGGGATCCTCCTGTTTGACCTCTGGGGGGGCCTGGGATGTCGGATCCTGGGACATTGTGAACTCGAAATTGGATGGCGTGCGCGGTGAGACGATAAAGTGTTCAAAGGAACGACTCTTCTCTTTCTTGAGTGGTACCACAAAAGCATATAAGTTCGCGTTACAAACGAAGAAGAGGTCAAGATACCTAGAGTAAATATAGAAAGGAGAGGAGGTTGTGAGTGAGGCTAGCTGATCAAGCTCGGAGGATTGCGCCCTTATAGCCCTGACGACACTGCCATGACTGTCCCAAGTAGCACGTGCCGAGAAACACGTGCTGAGAAAATCGCACGCGTGGCACTTTCCCAACTTAGGATTGCTGTCGTACTATAGACTGAACCTCCGAGTCACTCCCCACTTTTGAGAATACTCCTCAACCTCATCGCTCGAATTCGCCGGGAATCATATCTCTTGCCTATTCTTCCCCTTCTTGTCATCGTCGTCCACGCTGCCGGGCAGTGCCGGCTACGCATCCGGATCCCCGTCTTCATCTACCGCAGGAGGCATGAGCGAGAACATCGGCTGAAGCGACACCGCCTTGGAGCATCGCTCAGACCTACGGCATCTAAAATGCTAGCGCCGGCGTCAGTCTTGGCGCAGTCTCGTCCTCAAATGACACGCGTCCAAATAGATACGAGGCGAAAAATCCACTGTTGCTCCCCTTATCATCGCCTCTACAATCCTGCGTCTGTACCGTGACCGATTCCACGATGACGCGGGGGGGAGGGGTGCCGAAGGTGTCACGAACTCACGATGAGCTTTAGTTACCGGATCATCCCGCATAGGCATCCTCATGGCGCTCCTGACCCATCTGGATAACTGTCCAGATATCACTTGCGGCAAGTCAATGTGTTAACATAGTGCCTAGACTAGAACCATAGGAATTCCGTAGTCCTATGAATCCGAGTCTAGATTTGGCACTCATCGCAGAACGTGTCTGCATGGTTCGAAGCATGAATGGCATTGAATGCAGCCTTCGATTCTGTAGAGTGCGTCGTCGCGGTGTCTACTTTCCACCAATTTCCACCCCTATCCCACCCTAGTAAAATTAATAGCCCATTCATTCAGCGTTTCTACCTTTTATAAACCCCGATCGATTTTGTCCTCCCCAACTCTGGTCGCATGACATTACAATTTTGGAATGGCCCAAGCTGGTTCTGACGCGGACATTGCTGGCGGCTCGCTCGCGGAGTGCCAGCTCGTCCAAACAGGTACTACAGTAAGCCGAGCCGAACTGAAGTCGTGGCTCGAGGCTCGAGACGACTCGAGCCGTCCTTATTCCCTTTTAAGACATCACCGGGTAACTGTTTGCAGGGCTGGGGGGCACAAACAGCTGTATTAGTAGGTGACTCAAACACGTAGAGAAGTTCGTGGTGGATGGCTTCTCCCTGGCCCGTCCTAGGGATCATTATCTACACATTCGGTGAGAGCTGGAGTCCTCGGTGGAGATTCAAGGGAGGCCGGGTGCCACGAAAGGCGCCGTGACTCTGGAAACGTATGACTCTATTGAGTGAACGATGAAAACGGTGGTTGGGCGAGGGGCGTGTTAGTGCCCACTCGGAGCCTAAACAAGCGGTTTGGGAGGGCAATAAGCGTTGGAAACGTGCGGGTTGGTCGCCTCGGTGAATCCGACGAGACCGACCTTAGACATGTATATATCGATTCAGGAAAGTGGCTCGTCAGGAGAGTCATGGTACCAAAGTGAACTGAAACTATGCCCTCCCTACCCTCCCTCCTTTTCCAAGGAGTAACTCCCGTGCTATACCATACCGGGCGAATGAGACCTGCCAGTGATAGCATAGGCTGAGGTGATCGAGCTCAGGCTGATCTAGACTGGGGACGAGACACGACGGATATATATATTTCGGGATACATGATAATATCAACATACGAGGCAAAGGTCTGAACCAGCGACGATAGCGAAACAGAATGATCATACAGACAGATGGGTACAGGAGTTAACGAAGAACCAGAAGTGACAATGCCATCCCCCAGTCTGGGGGAAGTTAGCCGCCCACTTCTGCAAAACGTGGAGTTGAATGTCAGGGAGAGAGGTTGAGAAAGAAAAGAAGATATAAGGGGAACGACGTACGCGCAACCATGACTTCGATAACGGCTGTCAAAAGCAAAGAATTTTTTGAGGTCGGTCAATAAGATAGAAATGAAAAAAAGGACACTACAGTACCATCATCCTCCATTTCCAACGACGCCGGCGTATTGTGGTCATCGATTCGCTTCCCATCATAGAGAAAACTATTATTTCCCACATACAGAGTAGATGTCAGTTATCCCCAATACAACAAGTACAACAACGCGGGGGAGAAGAAAAAGGAAATGAAAACAACAAATTTAACCCGTTTAATTGAGGAGACACCGCGCACCTAATGCTGCAAACGTCCTTTCCAACCTTGTTCGCATACGCACCCCTGAGCTTGGATATCTTCGTTGTGTATTTGATCTTGAAGAATACCTCTTCTCCCGAGAACGAGGCGAGCTAGATGGATTCGCGGCACCCACGTTCAGTGTGACATCCCTATCCCATCCCACCCTATTCCCACTTTGATCCAAAGGATACGCTTACTTTTATATTAATTATTTTATCCTCCTCTTGCTGATTGCCATCTGGAGCCTGGGATATCGCATACATGTTCATTGTGACTGGAATCGGAAGGCTGCCAGTGGCGTAGGTGGTAAGTAGGACGATGTGCTCAAAGGAAGCTCTCTCTTTCGCTCTTGTTCTCGGGTGAGAAAAAAAAGGGCATGTACGAGCGCTAGCCAGTCACGCCTGCCGAGGATGACGCGTCTTATTACTGCAGTGCCACCTGTCGTTATGGCCAGACGAACGAAATGAAAAGTGGCACAAGCACGTGCTGAGAAAACCCATACAGCACAGCAATCCTCGGCTAACAGTTGGTGAACAGAACGAGGGAACCGACGAAGGAGACGATAGCACCAAGCGTTTACGATATCGGGGTGCAGGGGCTGGGGGAATAGTAGACCGACCCATGCGGAGGAAGGGTGAACAGCATGAGCGTGAGCGCGATGGATACGCCATCACGCCCCGCTTGTTTCACGACTTCCAAGCCACAGCGGAACCAGACTAAGTAACCCCGCGCAGTTGAAAAAGGTTGTATATTGATTGTTAAAAGGCAAGCAACCCCCGGCGCCGGAGTACGTGGTAGAGAGAGTTAATTGTTAAACAGTCCTAAGCAGGTCCAGACTGAGTACGGTAGAGAGTTATTAATAATATTCAAGCAAAAACTCCGAGTCCGAAGTAAGTGGCGACAAGGTGAGTTGGGTTGGTGGGTGTAAGAAAGCGACGTGCGATGGCGGACGGATGTGGTCACCTCGGTCACCTACTGAATGCCGGTCTGTACCTCTTTGACAGCCCACATTCGTCAACGGGCTGTATTACAACGAAAAGATATCGTATCGTAAATGTAGAACTAGAAAATGTCTACAGCTAAGGTCGTAAAAACATTGGTGCAAAGAAAAAACTATGACCGAAAAACATTGCATGTGATGGTTGCTACAGCTTAATAGATAAACTTGAATCGCGAGAAACATATTAAAAAAAAGTTGCAGGAGGGGAGTGGGGAGTGAAGTCAACTCAGATCGTGTGTGTTCGTGACAAACCTTACCACCGCTTCTTACTCGTGCGCGTCAACATCCTCCGCGCTTTCGAATACTCCTCATCCTCATCACTCGAATCCGCCCAGAAATCCTGTTCCCGTTCGACACGCGCATCACCATTCTTCCACCGCCCATTCCTCTTATCGTGATCGTGATCATCGTTATCGTCAAGGCCATTCATGCCGCCACCCACCAGCGGCTCAGGCCTTCCGCTACGCTTCCAAATCTCGTCCTCGTCCTCGTCCAGCGCAGGAGGCGAAGGCGAAAAAGTGGGTTGAAGTGACACCCTCACCGATTTGCGACGTCTCGTGCCGGCGCCAGCGCCAATAGCAGAATTCGACGAACCGCTCACGTCGTCCGAGTCGTTTTGACCCGGGACGACTAGTGAGGTTGAAGACGCGGCGGGGATAGTTGCCGGCGACAGTATTGGCGTAGCCTCTTCCTCGAGCGACTCGCGCACAGTACGGAATGATCCGGCCGATTCACTGTCGCTCCCGTCGTCATCGTCCTTAAGATGGTTCTTTCCATCAGGGGTCTGAGTCTGAGCGGGAGCGGGAGTGGTGTCCGATTCTATAATAACGCGCGGCGGCGCCAATGGTATCACGATGGGTTTCGGTGGCGGTGCGGGTGGCACAGGTGGGGGCGCAGGCAAGTGGTTCCGTAGCGCGCTGCGCAATGGGACCTTCGGCGGCGAGCCTGGCGATGTCGCTGGCATTGGGACGCGGGGTGGAGGCGGAAGTGATGACGGACGTTGTGGCGCTGATAAAGCGGATGTAGGCCGTGGTGGCGTGGCGAAGACGCTGCCGGGCGCTAGTACCGACTCGAATGCGATTCCTTGGCCGCCCTCACCGCGGATGTTGTATTTCGTCACGGACGGTGGTGCGCGCACGCTCAACAAACCATCGGGTTTGCTCGTACTGCCTGCAGGTGCAGGGGGTAAACCTGCGCCGGCGCGTTCCCATGCATTACGATTGTCTTTTGTGACGCCTTCCACAAGAGCCATGAGAGACAGCTGACTAGACCCTGCGCGCCCCACATCGGCATGCAAAGGAGCGCTTGGATACGTGACAGATGCACTCCTCCCGTGACCAAGCGAAGCTTTACGCCCGACACCGGAGCCCGGCGTGGCCGGCAACGAATGCAAGCCCGCTGCGCGCCCTTCCGTGTTATTGAGACGTTGGGATGTGCGTGGTGCACTTCCAGTACTGCGCAAGGAACTTTGTCGCGATACATCTACGCTCGAGCGAGAGATTGCTTCGACTCGCGGATCTGCCTTCGGTTTCGGGTTGGGCCTTGCACGCGTTGGCGTCACTGATCCCGGGGTCGATGCGGCTGACAATCCCACGGAGGCCACGGATGATGAACGAGAGTGGGCCGGCGTAGAAGCGAAAATATGTGAGGGACGAGATGGTGTGCCCGGAAAGGCTGAACGCTTTCTAGTAGATCCCTTGCGCGCACCTCGACCTCTAACTGCAGCGCCATCGCTGATCCACCCTTGATCCTTCTCCTTCTCTTCCGGAGCAATGCGCTTTCTGAGCTTCTGTGTTGTTGGGAGTGACGGACGTGGGATGTCATGCGAGGTACGCCGACTGAAGAATCGACGGGTTGGGGACTCATCAGGAGCCTCGTCTTCGCTGGAGGTGTCCTCGTCGCGTCGTACCGCCCGCAGATTCGTCTCCGTACGTGTCCTCCACTTGTCAGAGCCGCCGGAATGGCCACCGATACTGCCACCGCCACGAAACAGCCCGCGATACTACTGAAGAATCCGCCGCTGGTTTTTCGCTCCCGTTCGGATGCTGAGTGCGATATAGAACGCGGGGAGGTACAAGTGTGATGGAAGATGGTTGGCTGAATGAACCCGTACCTGTGCCTGTACCACTACTTGTATTGCTACCACTTACGTCGCGAGAGCGTGGAGGGCGTAGGGAAAGACGGCGTCCAACGTTAGCACTGGTCGCGGGGGTGGCGAATCGGGCATTTTCAACGACCTCAACAGGACGCGAATCTTCGTCGCTTGAACCCTGCTCCCAATCCTCTGGTTCCTCGTTTATGGGCCCATCAAGTGTAGAGGGTAGTGCTAACTCTGAGATTGCGTGCGCTGGCGGGATTTGAAGGGTGAAGGAGGATGCTGATGGCATAGGGGTTGGGGAGGAGGATCGTGGTTGTACAGGAGCTGGGCTGATCACGCTTGGTGGCGTTCTATTATACAGATGAGGGACGTTAGTGAGGTAAGTGACAGGACGGCAAATCACACACGGTGTTGGCAGTGGGGGCACAGAGAGGGGTGATGAGGGGAGGTATATTTGAGAAGCCGATTGGGAAGGACCTATGGAGGAGAGGTCAGAACCTGGTCGGCGGTCGGGATCTGGAAGAGGCTTGTGCGGAGAGACTGTGAGGCATACTGAGATCAGGAAACCGAGGCGGCGACAACGACAACAGAAGAAGAGGTATGTAACAAAATGGACAACGGCGTTACATGCCTGCGTAGGGATGCGTGTGCAATACACGAGGACATGCACAACGCGTCCTGACGGGCGCTAAGGGGGAAATGCCGATTCCGCCTGCGGTCTGGGTGAACAGAAGGCATTCATCAGAGCCCACGCGGACTCCGAGACTTAGAAGTTTCGAAAGAGAAACAACAACACTGACCATCGATGCCGTTCACAGCAGTACTCTCGATCCCCTCGAGGGCACGTAGACCCTCTTTGCCCATCTCGCCCCAGTTCCAGCCACATTCCACCATTGCCTTGCATCGGGCCTCGAGACCACGTCGAACAGCGGAGACTCGGCGTTCGTCGAGTTCCCTTTCCTTGGCAGCCAGGTGTGTCTCGCATGCTTGCAGCTCAGCCTGTGCGGCGCCGAGCTTTGACGACGAGGCAGTGGCTGACGTAAAGGAACTGAGAGAAATTTGGGACGCGTCGCCAACGGATGAACCGAGCGTGCCGATGAAGGAATCGCGCGTGGGCTTCTGGTGCTTGGACAGTTGATGAGACGTGTCACGCTAAACCGGAATCTTCTGTGGCGGAAAACAACGTGCAGTATAAGAAAGGGATGTACGAACAAGATTTCACGGTCTCGCATGATGTTTCCTATCTCCTCCTCGAGCTCCTTGAGCGCGCGCAACTCTGCCTGCCACGTCTCGACGGTGACTGCATAACGACGAAGGGCATCGTCTGCGCCCGCAAAGCTCCCTGCGACAGCGATGACGGCACGCGCCACCGGCGCAGGGGAAGCCGAAGCATAGGCAGCGAAGGCGGTGAGGGAATGTTGAGAGTAATTGTCCACGAGGGCGAGTAGTTGCTTATGGTACTCTTTCTCATTTGAAAGGAGGCTATTGAGAAGCCTCGAGTCGCTCGGGCGATGTACCATGAGATGGTGAGATGGTTCAAAGTAATTAGGAGCGCGTTACTAATAAACAGGGGGAGAACTTCCTCACAACCCGGTCCGATTCTTCCCGGCCATCTCATTACGGCACCGACGCCAACACAGCCGAAAGGCAAACACTAAATAATACACATATAACCTCGGCCCTCTTCCCAACTCGTATCGCGCCAGATTTGCTTCCCGCAGATCCCGTTGTTGAAGATATCGGCCCCGTCTGCGATGGGGACGACGTTGTACTCGCAGCATTGGTGACACCATTGAAATCACTAGACGGAATTCCCGTTGGTGGTGCCGATGACCCGGTCGGGGCACCATCAGTTGGACCACTTCCTGCGCTAGGCGTAACACCCCCCGACAGCGTTACAGTAGGAACGTTGAGGGAGGACCCGTACACCGCACATTCCTGAGCAAAATCTATGCCAATCCGGTTAGACGCCCTGCAGAAGGGCGCTCCATGCACCACAGGGAACTCACGCGCGTTCGGCACGGGTGAAGATGGAGAAACTCAACTGTTTAGTACCGTCTGAGCGGTTGTCACCTCCCAGGTATCTCAGACACAGCGCATTCCACACAACTGAGACCTGTATTCATGTTCTGAACGGTGCAGGCGCATGCTGCGTCGGGGCAGTCCTACGTATCGGGGTCAAAGTCAGTCTATGATAGCTCCGCGGGCGAGCTGGTGGCGAAGGTGCCTACTCGGACTGTGGTTTGAAAGGTATCACAAATTGTCTCACATTCTGGCGGCACGAGGAGGTTCTGTCGCGAATGTAATCTGGACACTTGTGGTCCAAAGCGAGAAAACAGCCCCTCGAAGATGCCTACGGGGGGTGATACTCCACCCGAAGCGCCGACAATGAGCGGGATACCAAGCACAATGCAGGAGAAGATAAGCATAAGGACCAGAAAAGCAAGGCGTAAAACCGGAAGATGCTCATAAGGACGTTGTGGGCGTAAGGTCTCGGATCCGAATCCCTTTTTCACCGCGATTATCTTTTCGGCAAAGGTGAAAGGGGTGGGAAGAACTCTTTATCTGTGAGCTTGCCACGGGCACAGCACTGTCAAGAGTACTTTCAAAAAGCCTTGTCAAAAGTCGCCGCGTGTAACGCCAACTCCGTCTGGACTCTGAACCTGTGCAGGTCGTGGAAGAACGGAACAATGATGTATGACATGACAGTGGCATGAAATTTGAGGGGAATCGGATGGCCTCAATCACAGGGGTACTGTAGATCAGAATGTATTGGATTCCTTCACATCGAAGTAAATCAATATGTAACACGCACACGTATGTGAAACGCCTGGTCCTACTGTATGACCGCACGGCTGTTCTTGCACCCGCTGCCGTGCTCGGCAGAGCTTTTGAAATCACAATTGTGATGGAAGAGACTCGGGTTCACAAGTTTTGAGCACGGCCCCATGTACAGTCGTCTCGTCCTGATGAATGCGCCCACAACAGCGAAGCGAACAGCCCAGGAAATCAAACCAAACCGATCCAAGTTTCACGAACGAACACGTGCACACCACGTGCACATCCCTTATTTGGGCAGCTCCCTTGTTATCCACAATCAGTTTGAAAACGCGCGTTCCTTACGTCGCTGCCATGCATCCTTGCGGATAAGTTATATTAAAAAAAAGTCGCTCGCATTTCGGTGCCGGTCTCAAGTATACGCGTCTAAGTTAAGTTACTGTACAGTACTGTGGAGTACGTACGTACTGGTTTTGCTCCACTTACAGTACTGTACATGTGGCGTTTCATGCATACATATCACCCGCAGTATCGGCAGTGATAAGGTTTATTGATTGGCGCTGGGCCGCTGACACAGACTGTGGAAGGGGGCCAAGGTCGGAATCAGGAAACAGTGCATCGTTACAATACGTGGATCTGTCATTTCAGCACAGGCTCGCAAAGCTATCTCTACCAGTCACTGCTTGCAGTACTCGAGTACTGTAATTGAACCCCGGTGGAGAAGAACGCCCCGTAAGTATCATAAGAGGCGGACTTTCCGGAATTGGGTTAGGGTCCTTAGGGATCTTTTAGTGACACCGGCGTAATTGATGGGCGCTGGCGCTGTACTGGTTCTGGTCCAGGCCCCAGGCCCTGTCCTGTCGCCGATGCTCCCGCACGGCGTCCCCTCACCGCCTCCACCAATCACTCAGGTTGGCTCACCTGTCCCCTATGCCCTACATCGGTAGTACATACAGGCCATCTCATATCAAGGAGTAAGATAATAAGTTCACAGAAGAAAATGTACAGAATGGTGCAGTGCGTCCCGCAAGTCGTGCTTTCTTTGGCTTACTGACACTGTCATTTAGAAGTAGAACAGAAGGATAGAAATACCGATGCATCCCTGCCAGTCTACTGGTGGTTTCAGGGTTCGGGTAGGCCACCATATCCGGGTGCTTGTCCTTGAGAGTTCGGCGCGGGGTTAACGATGTATGGACTTTTGCCAGAAAACGGTGGAGGTCCCGAAGGTGATTCCATAGAATTACGCGGATACACCGGCGGCGGCGAAGGTGCTTGGAAATTTGGGAACGTAGTTGGGTCATTCGGATCCTGAGCGTTGTAACGGAGACAAAATACATGAGCGCACATAAGCGGAACCGGGACCACCAAATACATACATAGAACCTTAGCATAGAAGGGTCTGTATCTGGCATTGACGACGCAATGGTTCCCGGACCCGACATTGACCGAGGAACTTGATCCATAAGTGAGTTGAATCCGCTGGGCCGCTCGTCGATTGAGGTCGGAGCAGGCGTCTGTGAATGTCGCCCTCGCCGACAGAAGAACATCGAGGCAATGGCAACGATAATTGCTGCTAAACCACCGACGACGCCACCAGCGATGGCCCCCGTGTTTGAACTGTGTCCACTTGCAGGTACAGGCGTTGAGGAACTGCTGGTAGATGAAGTTGAAGTGCCAGTGGGTCCCGTCGAGGAAGAAATGGGGGTGCCTCCCGGGCCAAGGAGCGTGCCAGGACCTATCTCGGTGCCGTCTAAAGAAGTGAGATACAAGTGTGAGACAGCGACGAGGGGAGGGAGACAAGGGAGAGGATTCCCACCACCGAGGAGATACGATTGGGTGGCGTTCCAATCGTTCTGATTCTGGAGCGTGCTCTGAGTATAAATGCAGAGAAAGAAAGCTTTAACAACGAACAGTGATATCGATGAGAGTCCACTGGGGGAGACGTGTTCCACCGGGAATAGGGTTAGGGTATCTGTGGGACAGCGTCAATGTCAAAACGCAATACGGCGTTCTCAACCATATCAGAAACTCACGCGCCGGCAGGTTCAGTCTTCGAGCAATTGGTCACAAATTGTGACCAGCTAAAGGCGGACATATAAGCCGAAGGAGTTGAGAGGAGAAAAACTACCATACGAGATCCAGTTTGATCCCTGGCATGCGTCACATGCGCTTATGAGAGAATATACGATGGTGCTGCACTTGCACAAGTTGGAGTCGTCCTGACCACTTGGGCCAATATAGTTTTGTCCTGGCGTCAGGGCTTCGACCGTGAACGCTGGAAAAGAGATGAAACGTTAAGGCTCGCCGATAGCAAGACAAACAAGACAGGTAAACGGGCCGCACTACTCACTGCCCCCGTTACATGTTGACATCATGTACGCTACGATCAAACACGGATTTTGCCCGAGAGAATTGTATGACTGGACGAAAAGGTCATCAGGGTCAGGTAAGGGCCAAGGAGTGTGATGTGGAAAGACAACATGCGTACCCAACCCCAGGTCGTGTCATTAGTACAAGGCGGGGCAACCACCTGAGCGACCGCATGACTTGAAAAGAAGAAGAACAATATCAATGTTGCAGCGGTGGAGAATGTCATTTGGTGTCGGGACCGTTTCGGGTGGTGAAACAAGACGGGACTGGGGAGGGCGTCCAAGGGATCGATTGATCGATTACAGTAATTTCCAGTGGGGCCTTTTTATTGTAAAGAGAAAACCCTTATCAGCCACTGTCGCGCGCGGCTGAAATCCAGTTGAAATTCACCAAACATGATGGAAGCATGATCGGCAGACCCCGAGCCGACCGAACAGCACCATGTGCCCAAGATGAGCGTCACTTTATATCGTTCCCCTCTTTGGACTTTACGCCGCATCAAAATGGAGCAGATCACTAGCATTTATTTCCCACGTGGGGTATGTGTCACATTGTAGGCCGAGAGTTAAGAGGCAGGCACCCAGCACCCAGCATTATTACGCCAAAATCGGTGCTTGGCACTTTCGGCAGGGGTACGCCACCGGCGCCATTCTGGGAACCCTCTGATCTGGGCGTCTACGTCTGCCAGTGCCAGTGGCCGTTGACGCTCTTGGCAGTGCTGCTGATCAGTCGGTGTTGCTAGATGCTGTGAGAGTGAGGGCATCGCCCTGAGAAAGGGAGGGAAGAGGCTGAGGAGAGAAGAAGTGGTGAAACTGAAACCGAGAGGTATGATACGATGGTGACGGAGAGATGATAGCGCGGAGAGATGATAGCACGGGGATAATAGCGCGGAGAGATGATAGCGGCGACTTGGAGGTGCCAGTGCACGGCGGCGGCCCGGGCCCGGGCTCCGCGGCGTCAAAATTGAAAGTGTCGGGTTTGGGACGAAAAGAAAACGAGCACGAGAGCGCGCAAAGGGAAACGAAAGGAGCTCAACGCGACGTCCTCCTCGACGAGGACGGCTTGTCTAACTAGACGCGAAGTTCCTACTACGAGAACCGACATTGTCGTAGTGATCAAGATGTCGTGCGGTGACGGTGAAGGAGTAGTAGTACCATCACTTCGCTGGTCGTTCAGGAAAATTGTAGGAAAAACCGGGTAATCACCATTCCACGCGGACAAGAAGGGAGAGGGAAAGGGGAAGAAATAGGAGGAGAAAAGATGGAGTACTGTGATGAGGGCGAGAAGAGAGGTGTTTCGTTCACGTTTGTCGGTAGTTGAGAGGGAGCGGTCGAACATTTATTGGTGCTTCACGCCATACAGTCTGTACTACACATTAACATTAACATTACAATGTTTCCCTTCCCAAGAGTAACAGAGAACATTTTCATCAGGAAATGAAGTTGTTACTGTAATGTGAGGCACGGCATGGGATTCACCTATTCACCTCTGTACTTGTCATTCGGTGCCGCGCTCAATAAGCATGCGAGCGACGTCTACTTGTCACCGATACGATGAAATATGTAATGTTGTCCCCTCGTCATTGGTCGCGCCATGCTCAACAAGTATGCGAGCGACGTGTGCTTGTCCCATTTGTGTCGCGAGATGTAATGGAGTCCTCCCATCGTTGGTCTGGGCTGTCAGATCCGCGCCATGCTCAATAAGTATTCGAGTGACGTCTGCTTCTCCCCGATACGACGCGACATGTAACGGAGTCCACCCGTGATTGTCTCTGGCTGTTAGACCCGCGCCGCGCTCAATAAGCATGCGAACGACATGTGCTTGTCCCTTTTGCGACGCGAGATGCAATGGAGTCCTCCCATCGTTTATCTGCTCTGTCACACCCGCGCCGTGCTCAATAAGCATGTGAACGACGTCTACTTGTCCCTCTTGCGATGCGAGATGCAATGGAGTCCACTTGTCCCTGTCCTGGGCTGTCACATCGGTGCCGCGCTCAATAAGCATGCGAGCGACGTCTACTTGTCCCCGATACGATGCAACATGTAATGGTGTCTCTCCGCCATTGGTCTGGGCTGTCAGATCCGCCCCATGCTCAATAAGTATGCGAGTGACGTCTACTTGTCCCCGATACGACGCGGCATGTAATGGAGCACACCCGTGGTTATTTTGGGCTTTCAGATCCGCGCCGCGCTCAATAAGCATGCGAGCGACGTCTACTTGTCCCTCTTGCGACGCAAGATGTAATGGTGTCTGCCCGTCCCTGTTCTGGGCTATCAGATCCGCTCCTCGTTCGATAAGCATGCGAACGACGTCTACTTGTCCAGATTTCGACGCGAGATGCAATTGTGTCGAACCGTAATTATTCTGGGCTGACACATCCGCGCCGCGCTCAATAAGCATACGAGCGATGTCTACTTGTCCCCGTTGCAACGCCAGATGTAATGGTCTCTCCCCGTCATTATTCTTGGCTGTCACATCCGCGCCGCATTCAATAAGCATGCAAGCGACGTCTATGTCTCCCTCTTCCAGCGCGAGATGTAACGGGGTCTCCCCGTTATAATTTGGGGCTGTCAGATTCGCGCCGCGCTCAATAAGCATGCGAGCGACGTCTACTTGTCCCTCTTGCGACGCGAGATGTAATGGAGTCCACCCGACATTGTCCTGGGCCGTCAGATCCGCGCCGCGCTCAATAAGCATGCGAGCGATGTCTACTTGTCCCAAATGCGACGCGAAATGTAATGGAGTCCACCCGTCATTGTCCTGGGTTGTCACATCCGCGCTGCGCTCGATAAGCTTGCGGGCAGCTTTCACGTGTCCGTTTCGTGAGGCTAAATGCAATGGGGTCGCATTGTCGGTAGAGTCTCGAGAGCACACATCCTGTGAGTGCTCGATGATGAGGAACTCTACAACACGATGTAAGCCCCAACAAGCGGCATAATGCAAGGAGGTTCGGGGAGGTGGCAGCGGCGTTTCGTTTCGTGTCATTCGTTCCGATTTCGGAACAACTGGGTCATATATCCAGACGCAGATCGCAAGATGTGGTTTGCTCGGGTCAAATAGCTGTTTCACCCCGTCCTCCACATTCCGCGACACGTCCTCGAACAGGGCATGATCAACCCAGTGCTCCGCAGCATATTCAGCGAGAGGGAAATCTTCCAGACTGCTCCTGGTGATATCCTTATTCAGATGTAGGAGAATGCCCAAAGAGGCTTGTGCTACAAGGGTATGTGCTGGTGTCATAGAAATATGATAACGGCAGGAAATAGTGTCGGTTGCTTCGGCAAGGCGAGTGGACGTCAAAAATTCCTTGACGGAAAAATGTGAGAACTGTATGACGGGGGAACCTCGGTCGTTGACAATGGCAAGTAGAGTGGAACATGTAGACAGTACGGCATCCGCTGAATCTTCCAGGCGACAATCCTCATAGAATTTTGGTATTGATCCTGCCTCGAAATCGAATGCGAGCAAGTCGGCCAGTTCCTTGACGTGAAGTGGGCGGGAAGCCACTGAGACGAACTGAAACATGCGATGGGCGATTTCCCAATTGGCCTTATTGATCTCTCTCAGGGAACGCTCATATGTCTCGTCCAGAGTCTCTGGTAACTCGGCCAGTGCATGCCGGATACGTCCTGGGATGCAGTCGCAAACGTGGACCATCTGACAATCCACCCATCTAAACCTATATCACGGAAATGAGCAAGAGTCATCAAGAGTTCAGTATCGACGTCTTACATCCCGTTCGATTTTCCGTGAGGATGTTGATGGCCAGTTTCCTGTGCTCTTCTTTCCACCTTTTTGTTGTACGCGTGTTAATAACCGACTTGATGTAGTCCTCGATATCCCTCTTTTGTCCACTC